>OLMO02000257.1:4479728-4500552 GCA_900291935.2 Cassiopea xamachana
GAATTTTGTGTATTATGATGTAAAATAAAAAAGCTGAAGGATAGAATCGTGTATAAATAATATTATCATATCATATCATATCATATATCATATATCATATATCACATATCATATATCATATCATATATCATATCATATCATATCATATCATATATCATATCATATATCATATCATATATCATATCATATACCATATCATATATCATATCATATCATCGTTGAAATAAATTACCAGCCAACGTTACAATGATGGCACTCCTGCTGCGTTATTCAGGACAACCATCTCAAAGACATCTTTTCAGGGGTGGAGCTGTAGTAGGACCGCAACCCATAACCTTATATGGTATTATTAGTTCAGTCTCGCTTCCATTACGAAGCCTGTCAATCATCTGTCATACCTATTGTGTGTAGTGTATAAATAGTTTAATCGTAGTTTGTAAGTAAGTTGATTTCAATTGTGAATAATGTGCACGAACACATTGTGTCTTCTCTGTATCAACTACTACACACGTACGTCTACAAAATTCGGAGCATGATAGTGTCCGTCGGAAAGTGATGAATTATATTCTCAGAGCTATGTAGTTTAGATGTAATACCCTGCTAACTATATCTTAATCCCCCGCAGAATAGCTAGCCCCCCGTCGGGAAATTCCCGGGCCATCCCTGTATTGTTTCAAAGAGAGCATACTTCATACCAGTGTGTAAGAAGAGATGATACACTTTAGTTATTGGCCTGTAAACATTGCACGATTCCATGAAACCACTATTAGTATTCTTGAAAACTTGGTTCAATGTCCATGCAAGAAAAGTGACCCTCTTTTCTTTGTCCTTAATGTCTTCTCCAAAGTTTGACTGAGAAAGGTGGTACGACAAAAGATAAACGTACTTCCCATCATTGTTTGTCAGTGTTTTCATGTAGTAAACAGATAGTAGATTATGGCCTTTGCTGCAAGAAACAGAAAAACATATGTAAGGAATTCTAAAAACTGACGCTGATCATGTAATTATTGGTAGTTGCTGATACAAGATTTTTATAGGAAATATGTCTATAAGAAACATGAGACTGGAGTTTTACAAAAAATTGAGAAACAATTAAGAACCAAGGCGGGCTGAACTTCAAATGCTATCTTGAAAAAAGTGTTTTCGCAAGAAAATTTTTGAGCAAACTGCAAACAAGATAGAAACAACTTTCATTACATGCTTCACAAAACCTGAAAATTATTTCTTGCATTACAGTGGCGTCATCGGGTTTGATATTGGTCTTGTAAGTTTCAAAATTTAAGAAACAATTAAGAAACATTTGAGGCTGGACTTGGAAAAATATTAACAAACATCCAGGTTGATGGTAGAGGTTTGCTACTTACAAAAAAGTATAGTACAAGTAAACAAAAACAATCGTTATAGGTAGATTTTCCTTCGTAAGGCAGAGGAAAGAAGATATGAGGAAGTCATCCTTAAAAGCTGATCTAGAATGACTTTGAAGCTAGCTCATTTTCAAATACAACAATGAAGCATCTACATAGCAACACAGTCCAGAGAAAGAGCTGTTTCTAGCTGGTATGGATAAGCTTCAATATTGCATACAGGTATTGCTGTATGAAAGTTTAATGCCAACTAGAACGTGAAAAATGAATATCTGCTTAATTAGAAACCATTGCCATCTTCTTACCCTCATTTTGTAAGGATTGCAGTGAAGTGCAACAGAACTGTTGAGAGCATCGCATCATTGAAGAAACGAATAATTTGACATTTTTCAGAATTCTTCAATAATTATCAAAGAACTAACTCATAATACCTTGCCGAGAATCCAGTTTTAAGACCATCACTGCTCTCCATCCAACGCCTTGCAATACCATTTACCAAATACCTCCCTTCTGTACTCTCCGAAATCATCTCAAGTTGGAGCAATTTCGCTACACATGATTCATATTCTTGAAACGAGAAGCTCTGATTGGTGCAGCTACTTTCTATTGTTTTGAACAAGTTTGACAGCGTCAACAATTCTTGTGATACAAGAAGAACATCCAGTAAGGATAGCGCGAGTATTTTGCTCCTTTCTGTAATACAGAATTTCATCTTGAATAAGTGGCCTACAAGCTTATCAACATCCAAAGAATTGAGACTTGGTTGATGAATAGAACTTGCAAATGAGCTAGAGAGATACTGAACCGACATATGGGCAACATGGAAGGAACCTTTGCTGAATCTGATAATGTTGTCCACAAGTTTCTGAAGCTTTGATTGCGATAACTGTGATGACAAAATTGGAAGCGCCATCTCCGTAAAGCAATACAAGTCACTTTGAACATCCCAGTTTGCTACATTTTCAAGGTCAATTTCATTGGCATCTCGCTCACTGAATAATTTTAAACTATCTTTAGTTCCAGCAATAACGAGTGTTATCCAAGAAGGCAGCAAGTGTATATTGTTCGCAAGCAGAGAAGTTATACACTCTTCTGGTCTATGATTGCATTCGTGATCAAGACTGTCAATAAGTATAAGATATTTTCTATGCATTCTTGCCTGACTACAACTAGGGCCATAAATTTCATTCAGTGGTTTTAATATGCCATCCCTAAAAGCAACTTCTGGAGATTTTTCTGCTGTTTCACGGCATACGATAGCATGTAAAACTTTGCTATCAGATAATGATCTCGTGTAAGCGGCAAACTGATTATTTTCAACAAGTCGTGTAGCCATATTGAGAATAAATTTAGCTACTGACGTAGTACTTGAATCCGCTCTCGAGCAAAAGTGGAAAGAAAGGATAGAATTTGATATCCTCTCTCGCATTCTTTTCTTCCCACTACCGGTACAGTCACTCCAAATAAGAGATTTAAGCAATGTCGTTTTGCCACAGCCATGCCCACCTGACAAAAGTACGACTCTTTTCGAGCTTCCTACGCTTTTATCTAAGAGGCCATGAATCTGCTCATACAACCAATCGCGGGATACAAGAGCTTTTCCTTTTGTAGCTGGAATAAGTCGAAGGAAGTTGATTTCTTCTAGGCCCTGTCGTTTTCTTGTCACTTTTCTTTCCAAAAGACCTATAGAAATAACAAAAAATGCATTTAAAGCATTTACAAATAAGTGATGATCAGCAAACCTTTTCGCTGTGATAATATGACAATTTGGATCTAATACAAGCAATTTTTGGCAATAGGTACGAAAGTTGTTGCAAACATTTCTGTTGTATTGATTAATTGCGCATACTACTTCCTAAATTGCTGATATCTGTAAGTCCATCAGTCAAGTGCATGAACTTAATCTTCACTTCTTCAAGGATAAGGTGCATTACCTACCATTATTATTAAATTCTTTACAGTTCGTGTAAATATAGTTTGTCAAACTAATTCATGCCAACTATTTACAATACTACAAAAGTTTGAACATTAAAGATAAAACGTAGATAGAAAAAAGAAGTAGTAAATCATTTTTCAATCTAATCCTTTTTGAAGGATCTCACTGCAGCTTCATTTTGTATATTTACAGATCTTGCAGTTGTATTTATCCCCATTCCATTCTTTGATCTTTCTTCTAAATATCGCAGTTGAGTTCACATTTTTTACATCATCTTTGGGTAGTGTGTTATAAAGATGGGCACCTCTGGACATGAGAAAATTAGCTCCAATTGTGTTTGCTTTCACATTCGGTGTTTTCAATAGATTTTTGTTCGTAGTTCATATTTCATGTCTCTCTATTCATTTTTTTGTGCCTATTTCTATCAACTTCAGAGGCATGCAAATCTCTAAGCATATCTATTTTTCAGGAGTTTATACAGCAGTTCAGCAGTATTCCTTCTTGCGTCACGAAGGAGAAGAAATAAAAATTTTCTTGCAAACAGCAGGCTACTGAATGAAGGTATTTGAAGCACACCTCTGCAGATATCAAAATGTTAAAATACTGCAGTGAAGCAAGCTCAATGTAACGTATATAACTCCCAAAATTAATGGGATAGTAATATTTTTTATGTTACATTTGTAGGTGTACAATTTATAGACATTGCAACAGATTCTATTGGAGTATCAAGGACTTTTTCCACATTCCAATATATTTGGACGCCAAGGCTTTGTCCAAAAATGAAACCGTCGGAATACTTAGAGAATTAATGTAGTTGGGAACCGAGTAACTCACATTCAGCTCAGGACGACATAGGTCTCATAGGAGTTCTTAATGGAAAAGGGTGCAACTTCAAAAATCTACAACTATGGTCTCAAGAATGAAAAAAAGCTTTGCACGTTCATGCTAAACAAAATAGATAACTTATCTTAAAGATAGACCAAACGGGAAGCCTATTTAACACTTACAACAGAATATTTCCAATACAAACTTCTATTTATCAAACCTGGAGTGGCTATATGCACTGGTCAGGGCAAAACCGCTGCACCACAGAAGCAGCGTTTACTCTATGAAAGATGATAAAGAAGAACTATATCTCGATTAATATAATTAACTTAGATTCTGACCTGCTAAATCGTCTTGTATCCTACTCGGTGATCGAAAATCTGGCATTTGGCTTTCATCGATTGACTCATTTATGGTATCTGACGATGATGAGTAAGTTGAATGCAGAAAATGATGACTAAGAATCGAATCACTTGAATCACTGTCATTATTTGAAACATTTTCAGAAACAAATGAGGAATCAGAGTCACTGTACTGATCTGCATTGTCAACAAGAGTCGAAACAGTTGTCAAGGAGACTTCTTCTGCCTCGTTAGGTTTTAAAAAAGAATTTCTATCATCATTTTGTCTAACATTTCTCTCGAGATCAACTAGCTCTTCTTTACTCTGTAAATGTTTCTCTTTCTTTGAAAACTGTTGCTTGTTCAAACTGAAACCCTCTTCTTTGTTAAGTTTACGTCTTCGTACTTTACGAACTTCCTTCATATTTCTTACTACCTCAGGTGGCATATTAATGTTCTTGTTGACGTCATAGAAAGAAATATTTACTTTACCTTTGTTTTTCATTGCTTCAAAACAAGCTTCATTCTTTGTCCTTCTCTTTTTAAGCAGCTGTTTTCCTGCAGAGGAATATTTTCCTTCATCATTTACAGAGCAAACTTCAGTTCCTTTTTTCGACCACCTTGCCAATTTCTGAAACTTTTCGCGAATATATCCGATGCCATGATTTGAAAAGGATTTTGATGAAGGACTCTCATCACGGCGAGATCTCCTTTTATCTTTTTTGGTATGCTTTGCAGACACTAGCTTTCGCCCCATTACCCCTTCTTTAAACCATGCTGTACAGAAATCCTCACCATTAACAAATACCACTGGTGTTTCTATATCTTGTATTACAGAATCATTCACAACTCTGTCTTGCGAAGTAACATCATTTTTACCTCTTTCATGGAGCATATACGAATTTACTGTCTTCCAATCATCAGTCTTATTTGTGAAGATCTTCTCTACCACCTCCTGAGAAGTGGCTAGTGAACCAACATGGCCATTTTCTAATGGATTCGAGCATTTCTCAGTACTGAAGAGAATATTCGACAAATCAACTTGCTCATCAGGAGGATTCGATTTTTCGACTTCATTCAAACACCTTGTGTCACTTGAAAGTTGCTCAACATCTGAAACTGTTTTCACGTCATTAGAAGCATTCATTTTAGCAGCCTGATGAGCGAGATTGTAGTCGACTTTATCTTCAATACATTCAAAAGCTGAAGCTTCGCCAGGTGACTGCTTTGCTTTGGGTGGTACTACTTCTGTGCTACTTTGTCCCTGCTGAATGCTGGCTGGCTGCGGAATGGACGTCGAAGGTTCGTGGTGTCCACTTGGTATTGATGAAAAATGGTATGCATCAACACCACTCTGCAAAAAAATTGAAATCAGAGATGTGGTGGGAATTTTATTGGGCCTGGGTTTTGCTAGCGTCTAAGGGCCTACGATAAAGTTTTACCACTAAATAGATGTATAAAAAGCGGAAAAGAGGAAACTCCCAGAGGCCCACATAAAAAGTTTTAAGGGGCCTACTGGGAAATTTCTAGAGTCCCGGTAAACCACCACTCCCCTGATTGCAATACTGCGCATCTAATTTTACCGATTTGATCACTTTAAGGCAACAGAAATTCAATGAGTGTCCGTTGTTGACACCACAAGCATCAAACACTCCTACTACAAAATTTTTGTAAAACGCTTCTTCAACAACGCTTTTAACTATATTTGCTTCTATGGTATTTTGCCTTTTCATGATACAGCTAGTTAGATAAGATTCCGGATATATCATAGAGAGTTACACTTAAAATTCGTTAACAAATTTGCTTCCACCGCACTTAAAATTTGTACCGCTCTTATGAGTAATTGAAAATCATCACAATCCCATTTCATGCAGAAGCAGAGAGTTCTACTTGGTACGGCATAAACTTGCCACTATTCTTCTCTCTAATCCGGCAAACCATCAGTAGAACTAAACAGAAACAACATAACATAGTACATCAATCGCAGTTTAGCTGGTTCCCAACTTTGAAGTGGGCAATTATAATCAGGGCCGCCGAGCGAATTATGAGGCCCCGGGGCAAAAGACGAGGCCCCATGCGAGCGAAGCCAGTAGAACATTTTTAGGGTCTAGAAATTAACTTTAGAAAATTGCTGCTGGTTACCTTTATGAGGCCCCCCAGATCTTGAAGCGTTGGGTGTTATGAGGCCTCTTGGAGCTTGTTGTCTTGGGGCAATTTGCCTCCCTGCCCCCCCCCGCTCGGCGACCCTGATTATAATGGTTAGAATTGAACAATTTTCCTGAAAACAATAATACCTTTCTCAAGTCAGCATATTTATCCCATTCATTTTTTTGAGGGCCAAGGTTAGAGGCGCTTCTAGTTCGCTTTTTTCTCAGTGCTGGAAGATGCAACAATTCCATCGTGGTACTATTTACATCAAACTTGGAACTGTATGATCTTGGCCGTACGGAACGGCCTACACACGCCTCTATAAAACTATCACACGTCTTTTCCTCCCCACTTTTTAGCTCCTTTGGAGAAATTTGATCTGTAGCAACACGATATGTAATATTAGTCATTGCATCCCTGTGAACATCTTGCTGCGATTGCCTAATTAATGTTTGTGTTGCAGTTTGTTTATCAGAAGTGTTCCATCCTGGAAAATTATCAGTACTGTTTGTTTTCAAGTGGATTTCCTGCTGCTCATTAACATTACCATCAATTGCACTACTCTCTTCCACAATCA
This sequence comes from Cassiopea xamachana, assembly GCA_900291935.2. NCBI lineage: Eukaryota > Metazoa > Cnidaria > Scyphozoa > Rhizostomeae > Cassiopeidae > Cassiopea > Cassiopea xamachana. Next base: position 4,486,920 of record OLMO02000257.1, read on the forward strand.
ATGGTTTTCCTCCCCTAGATGTAGTGTCCGTGTTTGGCTCTTCAGCGTCAGCTTTACACTTTTCCCAGCTCTCGCTAGCTTCTATTCGAAACTCGTCACAATGGCCGGACAAATGTTCGCTTTTATTGATTTCTCTGTCTTTTCTATCATCTAAAAATGGACTGTCATAAGCTGCAAAGCAATTTTGGGATTTGTTTCTCGGAGTCTCATCTATGTCATCTTCGCACTTTCTCATATGCTGCCTAGGAACAAAACTTTGTGTATCGCAATTAGCATTCATTACATTTTTACCCTCCTTTTGTAGTGACTCCTTTCTCTTCATCCCCTTAAGCAATTCCCTTATATCTTGCAAATAAGACCCATCATCTGTACATCCGTCTGGGATAACGCAAGGCTCCAAGCCTTCTGCAACAGGAACTACTCTATCACTAGAGACTTCATTTGTCGCAGTGTTCTGTGGACGAGCAATTTCATCTGATTTTGTGTCCGATTCTTCGTGATACCGTATATAATAAGAGCCACCTGTTGTATCCTGGTGTGCATTTTTACTATTGGAAAACCGAAGTTCAGTGGTAGCTTCTGGTAATTTTTCTCTTCCATGACTTGCCAGCTTCATCTCCAGGCCTTTATCTGAATTCACTGAGAGCCTCCTAGATTTAGCTTGTTCCTCTTCTCCTATAGGATCAAAATTCTGAGCAATACCGCATTGACTCTGCCTCACGGATTTGCTCTCTTCAAGCCAGGCGGCAGCCATTTCCACTATACTATCAAGTCGTGTTTTTCTTCCTTGTGGCTCAATCCTACTTTCAGGGCCATGCTCGCATTGAATTGAATCCAAAGGAGATTCTACTTCATTGCTTTGACTGAGATTCAATGACTTTGGCCTAGGCCTATGTCGGATCTTCAAATTCGATTCGAATTCTAGAACCTTTTCATTTGTGGCTATACTACAACTATCTCTTGGCATAAATGAGAAACTTGATGCCCTTCGGAATCGACTTTGCTTATATGATTCACTATTACGATTTAGAACTGAAGAAAATGATAGTTTTCTATCTAATTTGACACTCTCTTCTTTCTGATCCCTGGCATTTGCGACGTCACAAGACCTAATATCTTCTAAGTTTGCGATTGCTCTTTGCGAATCAACATCTGAAATGAAACGAAAACATCCATTCATGCTCTTAGAAGCAATAGCTAACAGTTATCTAGCACAAACGCTAAAACCCTAAAAGTATTTAAACACGGGTAGACAGTCATTTCTCTAAAAACCCTAATTCTTACTAAGCCAGAAGCATGAGCAAAACAAGTCGAATAAGGGGATAGTCATTTATAATTTTGGGTACCATAGTGGATTAAAATTGGGAAGAATATGAGAACTTTTCAAAGGGCAATTAGGTGTATGAAACTTTGTGGAACATCTTCGAGCATTGTCGTATGAAATCTTGTACTTATTTATTTCTCAAGGCTTATGAAAGTTTTCGACAAAACTAGAAGGGGTACCAAACTGGTGAACAGTTTTCAAATTAAAACCCACCCAAGTGCCCAGAGATAGAAATGACTGGCCCCCCTATCTACACTAGAGTTGTTGTATAGTATTTTACGCAGGAATAAAAGCGCAGCTTTTGCTAGTATTATAAACAATAACTGGGAACCTCTTTCACTGGTATGAGGATTGTTGCTCTGGGGTACATTTCTTGTATTTAGTTGACACAGGCTTCTAGATCGTCGGTCCTTTACGAGCATTCGGCTTTGATTACATCCTAGCACTGAGGTGGAACGCGGCTTCCATCTTACATAGCCCTGGCTTGAAGGAGACTGGGTACCACTGCTAGCTATCTGTCTTGACTCTGTAATAGAAAAAAAAGAATTTAATCCTTTTACAGTGTCTCTACCAATGCAAAGTATGGTGAAAAGTAATATCGACAATATGCTGCAAATGCAAACGAAAAACCAAATTGAATCGAAACATACTGGAAAATAAGCACAGAAAATAGGAAACATTGATTCTTACAACATAATGTGGTATAACCAGCACCTGATACCTCTCGGGTTAACGATGCTTTTGGGTGACCACCAGGGACGGATTTACGAGACGATTATTTGGCGGGGCCTAGGCAGTTGAAATTTTGAAGTTACCGAATGGTACGAACAGTGGCGGCTTGGCTATTTCAAGCAGACGTGGTCAAAGGCATGTCATGCAGCAATACAAAAGGTGCAAGTACCTAAGCTGTGGGCAAAAGCTAACCCCCTCTAAATGTGAGCCAAAACTGTAAATGCTATAAGCTAGAAGTTAAGGGTATCATTACCGTAGAAGAAATTAGATTTTGAAAATGCGGGAAACGAGCGAAAACATTGTCGAGTTCACGCCTTTTAGAACGTCGGGAAGCGCCCTTTTGACAAGTAGGCCAGTCATTGTTGTCTCTTGCTAATGCAGGCATTATTCGAGTTGCCAAAACACTACAAGGTAATGCCAACTCAAACATTTCAAACATTGGTGACGTCAAAGCTCTTGTTGAACTTGAGAGGCAATCTGATAACAAATAAATGAACTCGCTAATCTAGACTTTTCCGCTCGTGCACTGAACGTCAAACCGAATAAGCTGCCACTTGGTACAAAACTGTAGCAGAATTTACCAAATGGTACGAAAATAATGCAGAAAGTACCGAATGGTAAGAACATACTGCAGATTTACCGAATGGAGCGAAATCATCGCGAGGTGTTGCATCCCCTACACCCCCAGCCAAGTCCTTCTGTGGTGAATACACACCATATATCCGCTACAATAGAGATTTACGTTTCTTTTATAAGAAACCAGTTAATAAGCAACCTAGTACAAGACAGGACAAAATTTTAGTAAGTTTTACAATTAAAAGGAAAGAGCTAAGAAACTTTAGATAAATGGCACATTGAAATCATTACCCCGTTCAACGTAATTATGTTGATTTTTGGATAACTGGAAAATTACAAAACTCCAGGTATGATTCAAAAACAGCAAAAACGAGTATGGTTGCCTATATTTTCATAGATTCGAACCCTGCGTCATGAAAAAGAATGAGAGTAGGAAATAGAAAGTTACCACATGCATACTACCTTGCTTGCCAAAAGTGCCAAATGAAGACAAATCGTACACTCTGAAGTTGATCATTGGCATTCCTATCGCCAACTGGTTCAACTACTAGTGACAGCATTCATCATTCGAACTTTTTCAAACGTAGTTCTATCGAGATTTCTTGAATGTTGATGTTTACTACATGTTTGCATTATGTGAAGGATGACATAGAAACAGAAAGCCAACGACACACACGGGAACAAGTAATTAGTTCAACATTCAATAGCATTGTTCTTGTTTAATCTTGAATGGCTACTCATTTCTCATCTCTACGTCAGCATGCCACTACCACAAGAGAGCAGATTGAATACAGTCTGTAGAACTGTTGTTGAAACAAATTACGTATTCAATTCATGAAATTCAAAGGATGTTGGTGCCAGATAGGGCATTCCCTCGAACAAAAGGGCGTAGCATCCCCCAGACAAGTAGAGGCACTTCCATTGATAGAAAAGGGAAAATTGTAATTAGAGTTGGAAATACCACTTTTAATCATGCAGAAAGAGCCAGCTTCTTCTGAGCAGTCACTTTGCAGTTGACTCTATCCTACATGGCTGCACTTTGCGAGAAAGCGGTTATCCCTAGAATTTTTTTGAATGTCTCTGTTAGAAAATCGAACTAAGTCGATCAGAATTTATTTTAAAATTGCGAGTCTTCTTTCATTTATAGTCCCTTCGCCGAGTGTTTCTTTTATACGAACAAAAACCTAAGTTCCTAGAGTTTACAAGGCAAGGTGTCTAAATTATTGCTATGCCACATTTACCATCCTACTCAAAAGACAGGCCACCACAGTATCCTTCACTTACCCTACTCCTTCTGCTTTTCCATTTCTAGCTACAAACAACGTCCAGCTTCTCTTGCTTTGGAATTGCCATCAAAACACGGCTGGCTGTATTGCTTGCGTTTTCTTATCACCAAAAGCTTTCAATTTAGCTTCCTGTTATTCTTACTTTTTAATCGGTCGTTTTTGTCTCCCCTTCCTCCTATAATTACCCAAAAGTCATTACCCAAGCCACATAATAATATGTAATGTGTAGTTCTTTACAAGAAACTCCTGATATTCTCTGACATACTTAGTTTTAGTATGAGGCATAGCATTTTGCAAGGATTTTTCATTAGGTAGCAAAATCTGTCAAAGGAGTATTGACATGCCATAGTTATTAGGGATACCTGCAAAAGAGAAGGGCAAAAGAGCAAATTCTGTCCAAAAGGCGCCATCAATGTGACTTTGTTGCTATATCAACCACAAATTTTTATCATGATTATGAACTACTCTAGTAGAAAGGGTACCTCTTGTTGCTCCTTTCCCCTTCTGAAGGAGGACAGAAGACAATGACCTTGATGTCCTTGTTATTCAGTGTGCTGCTTGGAGTAATTCGGGATATTTCTTGGGATGGGGTTTCACCAGGCCTCAAATGTATGACGTCTTGAAGTGGCTCACTCGAGAATCAATTCAATATTTGCCTACTTTCCGAAGAAAAATGGCAAAATATTCAAGGTCCCCTTGCATGGAACCAACTGTCACATTTGCAAGGTCCTCGCAAGACACAAAAGTGGTGTGGTAGTAGTGTGAAAGGGGCACACTTTGCTCCAAAGGAACGAACAACCAAGGGCTCCAATGCTGAATTGAAAACATATGTGACAAAGCAGGCATATTTTCATAGCAAGGATGACATTTAAATATCTTCTCATGTTATCCAGCAATGAAATCATGAGAAAAGCAAGATCTGATTTATGCTCCTCGTTCCTGTGTTTGAATAAAAGACTGAGAAAATCGATGATGGTTTGAAAACACTCGAGAACATAGCAAAACACCCCACTTTGGAAACTTTGTTTCCAGTCCGGGCAACACCAAGAAATGATTTTTCAAAAAGAAGAAAAGTGTCTATACTGGTGCTACTGGGTGACAACTATTCATCTAGTCACATCGTTAATAAAATGATATGTCATGAACTTCCATAGATCATAATCTGCCTGTAGTGGAAAGATGTGGATTCTACATCATTTCTCATAACTCACAATCTCTTCACGTCAACCAGCTTAGTAACTAATCTCATAACTAGTCTTATTGGTAAAAGCGTTATCCCTCGAAGAGTGCATGTCATGACTCGTATAATTGAAATTTTTAACAAAATACTACTGTGTTCACTAGCGACATTAAAACGGAGCAATTTCGCCATAGAGATAGGATTTTATAATCCCATCTCTATGGAGAATACGGATCAAAGGGTTCAGAAGGAGGCAGATTGTACATAGACAATACACAATACTTTCACATTTTCACCGGCCACACTTCCACCGGACACAATGCCACTAGTTAATCGAGAGGGAAATAAACAAAGAAAAGATTTTGAGTCTGAAATGGCACGTCCCATTGTTGTGCTAAGAATATAGACGTACGAGCCACGGGGGGGGGGTCACAAATGGGATGTGCTCCCACTTCCCAAACGTTCATTGGCTAATCCCCTTTGCACCTTAGAGTGATCCTTTTTTACATGTAATGGTGCCTCTGAATGCATGTACACCCCCATCTTTGGAATGCTTCCTGCGTCCAGTGGCGTACCGCGAGGGTATTCACTGGCTATTCTCTAAGTGGAGAAAATGAGAGGGCAGTTTGGGCTCATTCATTTAGTACGTACGCACGAAGGGGGTCGAGCAAAAGTGTATGCCATACTTGCAAGGGGGAGGTGGATTGAAACATCTAAGTACGTAAGCAAAAAAGTCTCTTTTGCACGTATTTTAGGATATTTTCAATTGCAAAGTACTGTTACCAGGTGCGGATCCAGAGTAATTTCTTACATTTGCAAAATTTAAATTGCAAAAATGACCACGCCCAATTGACCACACCCATATTTAATCTTAATGCAAATCGCTTCAATGTATTGGAGGGGATAAGACTTGAAATGAATAGACAAAGTAAAGATAGCAAGATATATTATTTTTTGCAAGGCCCTCTATGGAAAGGGAAGATATTTCACGCCCCCAATCGCTATAAATAAGACCATTCTCTATAAAAATTATATATCTATAGCTGGCTGCCGGGGTAATGCGCGCTCCCTCTGGCATTACATCTCGCCCTGTTGATGGGTGCGCCCCACTACTTGAGAAACGCTGACATAGAGAAAAGTTATTAGTATTGCATCATGTCGATAGCTGAGAAAGTGGGCGCCTACAACCCAAAACATTTATGCTCGGTGCCCCAAGAGGCATTCTCTTAAAATATTATATTACACTTGACAAGCAAAGCAGTGAGTGGGAATGTTACATGTACGCAAAGCGGGATTGTATGCATAATGAATGCAACTATGCTTAATGGAAAATTTTCCGACAAAAAGGTGAATGAATGCTCCCAAAAATTATGCTCACTTCCCACACAGATAGTCTCTCTCTAAAGATTTATTGAAATAATTGGATAATGATTATGTATGTTGAGAAATCAAGCGTGCGTAGGACGCTACTTTTTATCTTAGACACCCAAAACCCCTTGAATTAGGCCGTTTAGAAAGAGAAAGCTATGAGTCTAAACCGAATAAAATTACGCTGGAAAGTGCATGCGCTCTTTCTTAGAATGCTACTTAAGTCTCCCAAATCCAATAAAGTATATGCTTCCGTCATAATATCCATCCTAAAAAACTTTCTTCATAACCAACGAAGCTCGAGTGTATACCGAAGGAATCAAGTTGACAGGCAATCATGTGAAAGCGGTGTTCCTATTGCCGATTCGTAAGAGGTACAGGCCCTGGCACTTCCTCTCTTGTAGCATTCGCAAGATTCTCAAACCCGCAGTGCCACGGGTTTCTCCTTACTTGATACATCACATCAGTTGAGTCAACTGCATAATGGAACCCTATTACGCTGCGAGGCAGCATGCCCACTATTACCATCCCGGGAACCAATATTCGCAAACAAATTCTTTCCCATACAAGATCAATAGACTTTTGAGGTAGACATTGCGGAGTACATTCGCAAGATGGGAAGTAACTTTGCAAGTGCTTGGTGGCCGAACCGTAAACATTTGCAACTGCTTGGATACCGATCAGGGCTGCTGAAGTAGGAAAGTGAATTTGCTTCGAAGAGGTGGGAACTCAAATAAAACTGATTCAAGGACAAGGAGAAAAACACTGGATGTAAAAGCCAGAACTTGAATATATTTGCAACAAGATGTGCCTATTCTATTGATTTTCTTATAATATCTCAAAATTTGATATGATAAATTTTTTCTATCGAAAATCTGACATTCGCGATCGCGAATGTTGCGAATGTCTCAATCCGCCAATGACTTTTACCATACTTTTTGTCATTGGCGCCGACTTTCATTACTGTTATATAAAACATTTGCTATGATTATTTTCTGTCTCTCACATGCTCTACAGTCTTCTTCTCTGTGGAGTTAGTGATTGGATAGTTAAAAATCTTCTCGATAGAAATGGGAGGTGAGGGTCAGATAGGTAGAAGTACGTACGCAATGAGGGGGTCGTAGCATGCGTACATGTGCGTACGATGGAGGAGGGGAGAGTCAAATTTTTGCCGTTCTTTGCTTACGTACTAATTGAATGATCCCTTTATATAGGTATGAGAATTGTAGATGAAAGCAATGGGGAAATCTATTAGGCAGATGCTAGTTTGGAAGTAGACTTATCCAAGTAGGAAAGAAGCGGAAAGCCCATTTGACTTCATTCACAGTAAAAATAACGTTAGAAAAGAAAAAGGGAAATACCTTATCTTTCATTACGCCACATAATTAAGCTACAAGCTGAAAGCTGCCTCAGAGGAATCTCCCTTCGGACATTCGTCAAACTAAATTAGATTGAACTTACACGATACCATTTCTTTTGGATTCTCTAACCCATCCGAGGAAAAGAGCGGAATACCTTTCTGTCAATTGCCCACATGTAAAAATATGAATCATCATCCGTAAAAAGAAGACTGGTTCTCAGATGTTTTTCGTTAGTCTAACAAGCTTTTCTGTGAAATTACTTCATGTTCCCACTTCACAACAACTATCAGCCGACCGCCATTATAATGCCCCAAACGAGACTGCCTTGCAAAATACTATCGAGGCTGGGAAACTGAAACTGTACAGCTTACTTTACCATTCTTTTACTTGCTCATCGACCAAACCATTGATCAAATTCTCCATTCTGCCATTCTGATTGGCTGAATTTAGACGGAAGAGATCCACCACCTGTCTCATGACGTAACGAAGGTCACAACAAAACAGAAGAAATAAGCAGCGATATCTTGTTCCTACGCAGAATTCCTCTTGATAATGAACGTATAGCGCATGGAAATTCCTTACAAAAGCGAATAGCAGTGTAGAAAAGAGTAGTTTTGTTCAAAAAGTATTTTGCAAATATCCCAGGGTATTCACTGAATACCTTGCATGCCCTGACGGTCCGCTACTGCTGTCGTCCCTTCAAAAGAGTACACTAAACGCAGTCACTTTACATCTACAAATCTGTCAAAGTTTATGCTTCTAATAGTTTATGACGTATGACTCTAGTATGTAAACGGGGCTGGAAGTTGAAGTTTCCCCTTTTGGAGCATGCGTACTAAAGCTATTGTAAAGAGCTGTGGCATCGAAGCAACATTGCCTACAAATACAGACACTCCAAAGTCAACAATAGGTCTAGTCTAGTTTTTAATTTTTCAAAGAAGAACTCATTCATGTTTATGACATAATCCATTTAAATCTTGGACAGATAAGCTCACTTTTGTTGCACCCACCATGACCTAATGTTAAGAGTTATTCAACATCTTATTAATACGTTCTTGCTTTTCCGCAGTTTTGTGCTGTCTCAGTGTTCAACCAAAGGATTCTATTCGGAGAATGCAAACCAAATTGATTCGCTTCAGATGATAGAAATACTACACGACATCAGAAACAGTAAAAAGATAATGCATTCTGGGTAATACATTCTATGTAGTGCTGACCCCTCAAAAAGTTAATAACGTTCAGTACTGGATTTTGAGGTGTAGGAAAGTCGATAGGTTCATATGCATTTAACAAATAAATTCCAATTAGCTGTATAGGAAAGAATGTTGGGTAACGAATGCAAGCCGCTCACGTAAAAAGATGTCCTTGATTGTAAATATTAGTAAAATATGCCAAAAACTAATAAGTCGTAGCTGACAATTGAGGAACTAGCACTATGGTATTAGGCCCCGAATTAACGTTAGAAATACAATTGTGGAATATCGCTTACATTCCATGAGATGGAAAACACGAAGGAGTTGCAAGCACAGAACTTTCCAGAAAGAACTGATATTTTAAAGCAGGAGGGGAGGGTAAGGACTCATGTGCGCTGCTGTGGAAGTATCCTATTCGTTGTATCTTATACGAACAATGTTTAAAGAAAATAGGCCGATACTAAGGGGGAGGGATATTCTCTCATGTTGGTTATGCCACACTGCTCCTTCAGAGGGGGTATCCTTACAGTACAAGAGCAAGTCGAAAGAGTGAAGTCGACGATTTTCGACTGCCATTGCTTTAACAAATGTCAACACAAAAACACTTTGATATCAAGCAAAAAGCACATCTCTACTTACTTGAACAATAGGGGCATGCTGGACTGCTGTATAAGCAAGTGAAACATCTCGGATGGCCACAGGAATCGATTACTCTTCGCTTTTCAGCATCGTTGTACTTTTCATTGCATCCTGGACACAAAATAAACTTAGGAACTTCTCTCAGCTCCATCTCCTCTACATACGTCAAGATTCTTTGTCCTGCCTCATTACTCCAGTCACTCTATCAGAGCTGATCTTTTGAACACAAAGAATGACCCCGAATCGTTTTCCAACTGCATGTAAAGACGTCAATTAAATTTGTGTTTACTTATTCTTGCGCTTCAATGATCTTAGGTATTTGTCACAAAGCATATCCTGTAACATTGCAGAAACACACTTAAATCAATAGAGAGGCCTATATATTAGCATATTCTTGCCATGTTAGCATCATGTATCGCAAGCGATTTCACATCGGGAAGAAACATGCTGTTTTATGACAGATATACTTCCCATTCGGATGAATCTCATACCAGGATCTGACCTGGTGTCTTCATTAATAACGATCATAAATGTCAAGTGACAATTCTTCTAAATATAAAAATACCAAGCGTGTTCACGTATGGAGCTAGCGGCTCTTCTTACGCATAGCAGGTACACATAAATTAACTGCCGACAATAAGACATTGTTTCAAAATCAAACAATTCACTTTGTTAATGTCATAATAAGCACTAAAAATACTGAATGTAATGAGCTCGAGAACAATTGTGTGGTTGATTCACTACTTGTCATCATAAATCTCCGTTATGCAAACTCCAATACCGATTAATGTCTGTCATGTGCGAAAAGATGGAGAATAACACGATGTCTTGCACTTGTTCACATCAGTTTGAACAGGTGATGGAGATTGCTGAAGTATGGCTTGTTCACAAGTAAAATCAAGGAGTTACAGCGCTGAACTTGCAGGGCAGAAAGTTTCGCAATTTTCAAGATTTTCGCCAAAGTTTCTGTTCTAACATTCTAAATTCAAAAACTTTTTTCTTAAAAAATTTATTTGTTCTCTTCTACAAGTGATGGCGCCAGTCAGAATGACTCTCCACCCTCCCTGCTTCTGGACATGTAGGGGATTGGTGGGGATTTGTTGCGATTTTCGCTGCTTGCTGTGTCTGGGGGGTTTACACATTTTGGTATCTCCACTAAGAGATGTGGGGCTTTAGTTGGGGATTCGCAATTTGAAATCCAAGATGGCGATCACGGTTGTTGAAATGACTTCTCGGTAATCCAATAAACAAATTTCCTTCAAAATATCCCCATGGGGTAGGGAATTTGTCTCCATACAGTGGGGCATTTGTCCGCTTTTACTCACATTTCTATACAAATTCCCACCTGTGTTCCCAAATAGAAGCAGTCTGGATTCATTTTGGCTGATGCATAAGAACGTAGTACTCGACTGCTCAAAAAGTTAAGAACGTTCAGTAATGGATATTTAAGACCAAAGAAGCCTAGAAGCGTTCATGTGTGTGTAGTTTGATTTATCTGTGCACGAAATGTTATGTACAGTATGTCATGTTGGCTATCCACTTACAGCTTAGCTTTTGTTATTTACTATGATTCATCAGCACTTCAGGTGTACGTGGAGCTTTTTCATTAGCCATTAAAAATTCTGCAAGCGCAAAACAGTGTACCTTAAAAACTTTTGTTAACAACGGTTTGACACTATAATCAGTTTTAATAGTGAGACTGAACAAAACGTTCCTGTAAAGAAGACGTGTAACATGGGAGAAAAATCCAGTCCGAGCATCGATGCTACCTTATTCAGTAGAGCTTTCAATCAAGCAACTTCAACGACATTGTTGTGCTGCGAGGATTTCATCTGAGGGGGGAAGGTTGTCTTGGTGCCCCCTCAAGCCCCATCACGTGCCTCCTAGTCAGCATGCTACAGAGGAGCAGTACCGATTTCAAAGGAGAATGTTCAATTTGAGACCAAGACAAACTTAGCAATCTTCAAGAAAGGAACGTAGCGTAAGGCATAGCTCTAAAAGGCCCCTTATTTTTGAGCCTCTTTTTACCACATCGAAGTCCTAAATTTTTCTTATAGTTCTGTAGTTTTGACTACGTATTAACTATAAAGTAAATGTTGCAACGTTCAACGAAAACCCCTGAAAGAAGTACTTTCTACATGGGCTATACATTGCTTTTGCGAATTTGACAGCAATGAATGAAACTAAGAGCTAGTTCATACGATGAGCCGTAGATGAGCCGAACCTATGCATTTAGCAATTTGAGTAGTTAAGCTCATCTTCGGTTCAGCGTATGAAACTGCAGAAAAGCATCGGCTCGAGCCATAGTCACACTGTTCATTGGTTTAACATTGGCTCATCCTCTTCAGTCGCGCCATTGCTGAAGCAATGCTACAATAGGTTCGGGTCATCTATGGCTCATCGTATGAACTAGCTCTAACCTCCTTGTTCACGATTGTTTTCAGTAATAAAAATATTCGAAACTGAAAAGTTCTTGGATATTTTGCCTGTCGTTATAAAAGGTGATAAACTTGTTGGCCTTCTACGTGCAGGTTTCTTACAAAATGATTCCCTATACCAGTGGTTGGCAAACTGCGGCTCCTTCACCTCTATCTTGTGACTCCCTTAGCTTGCCTATCTGTAATTGCGCCTCGGCTTTGTGGCGTACACATATCTTGATTTTGAAACACAACATCTTTTTTGCTCTTTTCCACCTTTGGTGCAAGTGCATTTGGGAATCCTGTTTGGACATTATTCAGCCAGGAAATTGCCCGCTGTAAAAATTATGATATATGAGGACACCATCAGAGAGTAGGGCACCTTTGCTTAAGTCTCGGATGTGCAGTAGAAAATTTCTGGAGGTGTGGTATATAAAATAATGCACCTTAAGTGAGCATTTGGATTTTGATAATTTGGGAGCTTATTATTGTCTTTTCTATAGAGTAGTGACGAATCATAGATGGACAGGCAATTTATTGAGATTAGATCTCCTATCTTGCAAAGGGCTATTTTCCAGCGTTGTAGGGAATGTAATTCCAAAACTTTTTCTGGGGCGAGCTCCCAGACTCCCATTTCCTCTCACTACCACCGTGAAAGAATGTACTGCTGCAAAAGCTTGAGTCATTGGTGCAGATCTTTAGTGTACAAGAGCTTCCCAGTTTCCAAAATGGTAAGCCTGGAAACATGAATTGTAAGTGTACTGTATTAGGTATCAGGGGCGGATACAGACCTTCTTACAAGACTTACGGAAGACGGTCAGATTTTTAGTAATATCTTCCATATGTCCATTTTGATGAAAATCATAGATGAAAATAATTTGCACAAGCATCTTTTGCTTGATATAAAATATGGTTAGCCATGCCTTTTTGTTGTATTAAAAGCTATTTGGTTAACACTTTGATGACCAAAAAAATTTTACAAAGCATCCTCCTGACCACCGACTTACAGCTCGAAAGTCGGTGGTCAGAATGATGTTTCCTATCTACCCCGATGGCTATATGCAGCTTTCTTTCCAAGCCATCTTCCTCACATCCTTTCTACTGTACGTCGGTGGTCAGAGCGATGTTTGTCCAGTTCGAAGCTCGTTAGTGACCGTGTCAAGAAGTCAAATTTGACCCCAGAGTTGTCTTACAAGATGGCTTATCTGAGAGTTTGAATCAATTATCAAATCAAGAGACCTGACAGTCTCGAAGACTTTGCTGCAGAACATATGGTAAAAGTAAATGAGAAGATTAGGCCTAGCAATGGTTCAGCAGGGTTAGCATCTGCCCTATATCTGTTCTTGGTATCTTTTAAAAAATGCTTTAAAAAAAGTTTTATATTTTGCTAGCAGTTGGGCACAGGAGTGGGAATTTTTGGGGATATAATTAGCAAGGGTGCTTTCATCAAGTAATAATGCGGGAAAAAGTAAATTCATGGCGAATAACAGAATTTTACCTCCATTTAGCCTCTCACCAGCTGGTAGACTAAAGACAAGATACACTAAAGGGGCTGTT
>OLMO02000257.1:4512163-4545489 GCA_900291935.2 Cassiopea xamachana
TGATATGCCTAGATAATTTCTTTGGGAGTGCAGTTTGCTTGCTTGACTTGTATAGTATGGAAAGTATAATCCACTAGCATAGCTATTTTCTTCACATGCCTAGACGAATTGTTTAATAGGTAAAAGGTAGTTCATGCCACTTTTATCTGGTGCATATCTATGGAATAAAAGTGCAGGAATAGCGTAGGAGTTAAGAGTCTCAAGGTATCTTTTAAGAATATTGACTACTGTGCTATTATAGCATTTTGTTTGTAGCTGGTTTATAAGAAACGAGTACTAGGCCTGTCAAAAAATTAAGAATCTCTAGTACTTTATTCAAGAAAAATTAAGAAGCAGTACGATATCAATTTGTTTAAAACAGAGTACATTGGCTTGTTTCCAAAATTGTGACGTCATATTAAGAAACTTTTAGCACTAGGTGTCGATCGAAGTTTCTTATAAAAAAGAATCTGTAGCTGGACAAGGATTCTCAATCCAAGCACGGCACCACTGGGGGTTACCAGTCATGTTACAGGGTCACTAGAGGACTTAAGTCCTTCACTTTTTCCAGCCAGTGACATCAAAAGGACAAATGTTCTAAAGATGCCACTTTTATTGACTTCCCAGACCCCACATTTCATCAAGGCCCTTACATTTTATTTGGTGGTGCCGTGCCTGCTGAGAGGAACTGGGAAGAGAGGCAAAGGGGAAATTTGCCTCCAATATCCCTTGAAATGTCCTCTATCTTGAGCATTCCATTCCAAAGCGCAAGTCACAGGGCATTTTCTAGCATACCAATTGGTGGGGAAAGTCCTCACGAGCCCCTTTCATTATCCCACCAGTGGAACATGTGTGCTCCACCATTTAAGTGCCCTTTTGATTCAACAACATTTTATTTTTGTCTTATCTGAGATATTTGTATACTTATATGAATTTCTCGCTCTACTCTCTATACCAATATGTTAAAGGTGCTTTTGAAAACCTGTTAATCTGTAGATTCTGCATTTACCTAAAGTGTCCTTTTCTCAAATGCCCCACCAGTGAAAAATCTTTAAAAGTGCCTTGGCAAGTCACCATATTTGAAGTTAATTCCATTCCATAGCACAAGTCACGATGTATTGAAGTTAGCAGGACTGTTGTACTGCGTCCAGGAATTCTTGGGACATAAACGCATAAAGTTTTCAGCCTGTTTTGTTTGAGTATGGCCGTTTTTGGGCACCCTTGTAGCATTTAAGTCCCTTAATGTCATACTTTTGCAGTTGTTGATGAGCCTTTAAATAATCCGTAAGATTGGCAGTTTAAACTTGAGACAGATGACATGTGATGCACTACACAAGAAGGAGTAGTGTTTGGCGAAGTTTGCACGTAGTGCGTTATGCCAAATCAATGAATAGTAGTAATTGGTGTGTTCCGTTTATGGAAGGTTTGTCAGACTATCTTCCTATCACATGAAACGTTGGCATAGCTTCGGTGAAGTGGAATATTACCATCCGCACCAACTCGAACCTATTTGAATATTGTGGACTCCCTAAGTACCACATTGCAATGGGGAAGATAGCAAAAGAAGCGTCCAGAGACCTACAAGCCCTCGTTAATAGATTCAGTCGATATCATCAATCGACACTTTCCATCGAGCAATTCACAAATTTTGGTAAGCTGCATTTGAAATATTGCATATCGTGTTATATTGCTTCATTTGATTTTCTCTGAATTCTAGTCGCCCCAAATCGTCAATAATCTCGCTTTTACAGAGTAGATTAACACAACAACGTTGGTTTGGGACACGCGAGCGCCTGCATTGGCATGTATTCAAAGTTGTCCTTGCTCCCAGAGTATGTTCGTAGCAGAGGTGAATGTTTCCTACTTTGGCGACCCAAAATATTAACTTATTGGCCAAAGCAGGCTACGTAGGCGAGGACACAGGTAGTATATTACTACCTGTGTTATGACAAGAAGTATGTGACGCTGCAAATGATACTGAATGGACGCCAATGCAGCGTAGGTTTTTATTGAAATAGCCTTTGCTTGAGGCAAGACGTTTGCAAGTCCAGTTCCCTTCTTATAGCAATACTTCAAATCGGCCATTTATTACCAATGACTCATTGCTCCAAATATTGTTGACACCGAAAGTTAATAGTAGCCAAGCTGGTACAAATGAACCTCAGACTGAAGAAAGTTCACCAAAAAATGGGAAATACATCGACTGTAAAGAATACCACCTGATCTGACAGTCAGTTTAAAATCGTAGGAGAAAATTGTTACACCATTTTATTGTTTAAGGTCCTATGATATACATCCGTTACCTCCCATGAACACACCCGCCATATCATTTAGTATAGTTGATTTATTATATGAACAGTATATACAGTTTGTTATGTCCTGGTAAGGTAATCTAGCTCAACAGTTACGTTGTTACAATGTTGATATGAAGAATATCTACATATTGAATGGTTCATGTAATATAATTCACTTTGCTATTTTTATTGTTTTTGGGCTCAGTAGACCCTTGCATAAATATGCAATAGAAGATTGAAGGATTAGCATAGTTTATATTGTAACTTTCCTAGTAGAATTATTGTTAGAATTAGGGTTTTGGTTGAGATAACAAAGTACTGTTCTACTTGGCTTCTCAAAAACACATCCTGTCGGTGCAGAGACAACAGAAGATGTCTCTTTGAAAGAATGACCTTGAGGTTTAGTGAATTATTTATTTATCATTGCGGAGCATCTACTGAAGCATTGTCTTTTATACGATCTATTTGCTGTGGTATATACTAAGACCCTGGATAACAGGGACTCCCACTAAGTGGTGCCAAGTTTTTGTGTCACAGCAGCAAATTTGCTCTGCTCTCCTTGGATTGAGGGCAACATTTTACATAACTATTGCTTTGAATCAAGCATTGATTTATTGGAATATAGTTCCCTACCTGAAACTGAATGATTGCATAGAGCATTCTATGTAAAAGAAGGGACAATACTTTTGACAGACAGATGTCTTTATCAAAATTGTAAATGGGGATGTCCTTACATTGTGAGGGGACATGTGAACCCTTACATAGTAAACATCTAAAGTGGGATTACAACTGTATTTCATCTAGAAGTCCCAGTCATTAAGAGCTCTGCTTTAGTGGGACTTTTGCTAACTGGTACAGATATTGTATTCCTCTTGGGAGTCTCAGTTATCAGGACTCTGCTGTACAGTATGCTACTGATAACTAGGACTCCCAAGTGGGACTTATTGATAAAATAAAGTTATAGTCCCACTTAAGCCAAGGACCATGTAAGTGATCACGTGTCAGCTCAAAACTTCTTAAGCATGTGTTCTTTTTGACATGCCCATTTATAATTTCTTATATCAACACCTGTCGGCCAGTAGGCAAACCTTCACTATATGAAGGCCATATAGTGAAGTGAGCAATGAATTTTGAGGTAGAAGGCAGTAGGCCAGTGGGCAGACCAAAGAAGACCCAGAGAAAAGGAGTGCAGGAGGATATGGGAGAGCTCCACATCAATGAAGAGATGGTAAGGGACAGGAACCAGTGGAGGCGGCTCATATCCCATCCAACCCCATATTATTGGGAAAAGAAGGACGTAAAATGATGATGATGATGATGATGATGATGATGATGATGATGATGATGATGATGATGATGGTGATGATGATGATGATGATGATGATGATGATGATGATGATGATGATGATGATGATGATGATGATGATGATGTAGACCAAAAATATATTTTCCATTTTACATATTATGTTGCATGAATCATTCAGTTCTGTATAGGGTATCATGTTTCAACAAATCAATTCTTGATTTTAAAATGTGAATCCCAGTTATCCTAGGTCCCAGTTAAGTGGAAGAAAAAATATGAAGATTTTAAAGGGGAAAGGAAATGTGGCCCCACTTTGTGGGAGTCCCAATTACCTGAGGTCACATATATCAGGGGTATACTATGTTTATAAAATTATGGATGTTTTTAGGAAAAAGTGCCACTCCATCAGAGTCTTTTGAGTTTCTACGCCATGAAGTTCCTGTAAGACTTGCACATATAATGAAAGAGATCAACCTGCTCCCACGCAATTTGAGGAGAATGCCATCTGTTGAGCTTGTGAAAAGCTGGTACATAATTTTGATTATTACTTTTCTTGTTATCTCATTTTTGGTCTCAAAATCATCTAGTAGTAATATTTGAGAGAACTGAATGGTGTTGAGATTCCCTACTGAGGTGTAGGGAATCTCAACAACATCCAGTTCTCTCAAATAGTCACATATTTCCTTTTACAGTGTCATGAAAGTAAGCACCTACCTTCATGACAGTGTAAATAGGTAATATGACTTAACATACTGTAGTGCATTCTTGTACTGAAAACTAAGATATGCTGGGTTGAAAATCTATTTATTTATAAAATTGATTTGCTACATGAGTTATTCCCAAAGATCTTTTGATCTGTGAGAAGTTTTCAGGACAGTTGCTATGGCACATTTGTTATTTCATTAATATGCCCATGCCTGGAGCTTGCAAGAGATTCCTAAGGGGGCCCCTAGTGCTGCAGGTGAAATTTCTTTGGGTTCCATGCCCTATTCACATTTGCCACGCCCATTGAAGCCCTTTATTCTGTATATTTCACTTTTAGAATGCTAAGAAAGCCAGAGATTGTGATGAAGATGGCCTTCAGAAACTAGTCACTTATTTCTGTGATAATGACAACTGAATGATATCTCTTTAATCTATGTTTATATACATTGTATATAACATTTCTCAAAACTAGTCCACATCAGATTCAAATTACTTCAGGTTTGAGCTTGGATAAGCTCTCTCCAATATTCCATCTCATATTGCATTCCAAACTATAGTTTGATGTTCTTGCATGCCATGACTATGTTTTTGTAGCAATTATTACTGACTTTTATCAGATCCCAAATCTACTAGACATTATTCAATAATGTTCGATAGTATAATATATCATATTGCTTTGGTAAATATATTATATACCATAAATATTATATATCTTTGAGACAAGTTGACTTTTCATTTAGTATAGTAAATAACTTTAAGGGTTTTCCTGGTTTTGACCATATTTCTCCACTTTATAGTTTTAGGAAAATAGGTGCTCAAAATTGCACCTGTCTTGGATAATTGATAGAAGTGTTTATGATTTTTATTGCTTTATAATTCTTTGACAACAGTTGTATTTTTATTGCAGGTATGTGCAGAGTTTTTTGGATTTGATGGAGTTTCAAGAAGAAAAACATACTTCAATAAGTGATGCTGTTCTTGACAAGTATGCTTTTTATAGTTTTATTTGAATTTAAGATAGATACCTGCTTTTGTAAGAATTGCAGGCGCATGCCCTGGTGCCCACCTACAATTTTTGAGGTGTGCAAAATATGGCACGTCTTGATGGTTTTGAAGTGGTAAGTTCTCATTGCTAGTTCTATGGGTCTTCTTGATGAATTTGGTAAAAAATCTCTTGAACACACTCTTTTTTGCATTTGTGATAATGCTATGTCTACTCCTTTTATGTACATGGAGTGGTAAAATAGATGAAACCAAAAATGGTTGCAGGCAAAGGTTGTATAGTGTGCAATTAGATCATTTTGTAATCACTTCAAGTTGAGGCCAAGATAGGGGCTCAGTCAGCCTACTGTATACTCACTGGTGGAGGACTGAATTCCACAAGAGCTCTCTTAAATTCAACAAGGATGCTGATATCCTCCATGTCACCACTGAATGGAATCAAGTTTAAAGAACAATAATAATCTAGCTAGAAGAAAAGGACCACACAACATACAATGGAAAATCTGAAAATCTAGAGAAAGGGGCTAGCCCCTCAAAGTAGTTTCCTACATAGCATTAACGCCCCCCAATCTCTTTTATTTCATAGTGTCTTGTTATGAGAAAACCCAGCACCACATACCATCACAGGCCACCACCCACCTGAATGGGTTTAGGTGTTCAATGGCTAGCTCAACTATAATAACATTCCCATGAAAGCCTGTATGTGGCATTCCTATTAGTCATTATACATTTAGAGGTTTGTAGTAATAGAAAGTAAAAACAGGTTTCTTTTTTGTTACTGTTTACCTGCAATGTTCTAAATGATCTTCACCATTGTGAGGAATTTCTTCATTTAAATGTCTAGTTATAGCATGAACAAGAAAAGCATAAATGTTGTTATGAGGCTAATTGTAGTTTGGAGGAATCTTCAATAGAGAGAAACATAAGAGTAAATTTTTAGTACATGATTTTAAATAGCTGCTAGTTTACATAGAAATGATTAGGAGAGTTGAGACTGTTCACTGTTTGTAGATTTGCCAAGAAGCTTTTGCACATCAAACGTAGGCATGACAATACAGTTGAGACAATGGCACAGGTATGTGTTAAGAGCTCTTTGTAGGTAAAAAATATGGTCCTGCTACTATTTACTTTTGGCTATGACTTGCAGTGCCTTTTGAATTACACTACTGTATATGCCAGGAACAATGTAAGTAGAAAATATGTACAAACTCTTGAATTGCAATGCAATGCTTTATTTATTTTGGTCTATTTGTTAATAGTTACAAAATACTTGATTTTAATCATGAAATTATTTGCTTTTCTGCAGGGAATTTGTAGCACACAGCTATCTACAAAATTTTCGAATAAAACTACTGTTGTATGACTTATGTTGTGAGATACCTTTCATGCATTCTGTTCTTTCAGGGTGTCATTGAACTTAGAGACTCAGAAGGAGAGGATTCTCTGCACCCTTCAATTCAATATTTCCTAGGTAGCTTTCATTCATTTTAGTGCATAAATTCCATTCTGTTACATTTTGAGAAGGCACTTGTGAAATAATTTGTGCCTAATTTATTTTTTCTTAGACTTTGATTGAAAAGTTTCTTGATACTATGCTTGGTTGATTTCTTACTTTAACCTGTTGTTGTTCTATATTTGTTACAGATCGATTTTATATGAATCGAATTAGTGTTCGTTTGTTGATGACACAACACTGTAAGTATATATGATTTGCTTTCCTTTCAATGTTATTGCACCATATATTCAGCTGGATTGGTAGTTTTTGGCTTTTTGGGATAGAATTTAGAAGTTAGTAGGAAACAGAGTGAGAGGACTGGAAATCACTTGCCTTTGAAGAATTACTTTAGCATTAAGAAAGTAAAGATTATACTGAAGCTTATTGGCGAGGTGAATATGTCAGCAAAATGTAATCTTATGTCCTTTGATACTTGTTTATTTATTCTTGCCTTAAGTTGTACCAAGGCTCCCCTTGTAGATTTTGTTTATCATTAATTTTTCCATATAAATTGCTATTTCTTGAGTTGTTTTTACACTGTTGATGGATCCCAGGAATTGGGTAGAAACCTATATGTTAGGACTGTGCCAGTCATAGAAGTCTCTTAATATACTGGAATTATCAATAACACGAAAAAGCGGCAACGTACTTAAAAGCTTTTTTCTTCCGACACTCATCAGAGTATGAAAACGTCGGATAATGACCTAAAGGTTAACCGAAATATATATCCAGATGCGGTTACATGTGATAGGATGCGTCTAATTGGTCCAAAGTGTGACCAGTTAGGACCTATTAACATTGTTTACATGAAGAGTCCCAATGAGAAAACAAACTCTTTTTGTCTACACAAGACTGGGTTTTGAGTCTTGATGTAAACAGAATCCAAAACACTTAAATGAAAAAACAATCTTGCTTGCCCAATGATCCGAAAATTGTCGTCTGTATATGTTTTGGTGTATTCTGGATTTGCAATAAGGCGTTGTGCTATGGCCGACTCACAATTATTTTTAGAATTGTTCTTGTTACATATACGAGGTGGCTGTTCTCTTACGGTATTACTTTTCTTCCTGATGCTCATGGGGACATGTTTTATTCTGTCTGCTAGTCTCTGCATAGTGCGCCCTACGTACCGAGCTTCACATCGGCACGAAAATTCACAAACAACACAACTTTTTTGAGTGGTAGGAACGCAATCTTTTTTAGCAGATGGTAGCATAACCCTAGTGTTGTAAACCACACTGGGCTTCACGGCATAGTAACAAGATGTAATGGCTTTACTAATTTGATTTTCAAACTTTGATGAAACATTACTAATCCAAGGCAATTTAGGTATACCGGGCACTTCTCTGGACCAAATGGTTTTTCTGCTGCAAAGTTGGCTAATTTTTGGTTGATGCAAGAAAGTAGAACATCTGCTGGATATCTGTTTTCGATGAGCAGTTGTTTTATTTTGTGAGCTCTGGGCCTAATATAGTTTTAGAGCAGATCATAAGTGCCCTGTGAACTAAAGTTTTAATAAGGCTAATCTTTCTTGTCTTTGGGCTAAAGGAATTCCAACGGATGTATTGACCAGTAAACGTTGGTTTCCTGTAAATGCTGGTAAGAAATCCAGTGCCCTCTTTCTCTACCAAAACATCTAGAAAATGCAAGGAGTTGTTTTGCTCCTTCTCTATTGTGAATTTTAGTGCTGGATGTAACAAGCTCAATTTATCTTGAAAATGGTCACAATCCAGCTCGGAACCAAAGATGACAAAACTATTGTCCACATACCGAAAGTAGACACCTGGTTTTGCGATGTTGTCAAAAAATCTACTTTCATGAAAGCCAACAAAGATGTTTGCTAATGCAGGACCCAAGGGGCTAACCATTGCCACACGTCTAACTGTTTATACATCTCGTTGTTGAAACTAAATTCAACTCCTCGTGTAGCAATTAGCATCAGTTCCCTAAATATGTCCTCAGGGAATGGCGGGCAATCAAGGTGACCTCGATACAAAGCATCAGCACAAATCTCTATGGTCTCATCCAATGGGACGTTTGTGAACAGACTACTGATGTCAAAAGAGCATAGATATGATTTGGCAGGTTCAAGATTACAGTTTTGGATACAGTTAGCAAACGCAATGGAATCTTTTACGCAATGTGAGGAGTATAATTTTAGGACCGGTGCCAAAATTCCTGCTAACCATTTAACAAGTTTGTGTTGGGAGGAACCAATCATAGATAAAATAGGCCTAAGTGGGATGCTTTCTTTATGTGTTTTAGGCAAGCCATACATTCGCGGTCGTTGTGAGCCTGTCGGTCGAACCCTATCATAAACATCACGAGCCAGGATGTTTTGGTGTACTAAGTCTAAGAGACGTTTTTGCAACTTCTGCTCGTTCTTGGCCGTATTGTCACCGTATTAGATATTTCGGTTAACCTTTAGGTCATTATCCGACATTTTCATACTCTGATGAGTGTCGGACGAAAAAGGCTTTTTAGTATGTTGCCCCTTTTTCGTGCTGTGGTAAAGTTCTGTAGTACCAACAGACTATTTAATTATCAATAAGTTGACATTGTAATCACAACTTTCCTATTAGTCGTTTTTATTCTTCAGTTCTTGTCATGAATGCAGCATAATTTCTATGAAAGGTTTAAGTAGCCTCCTTTCCCATGATGTGATGCTTTTTGGTAATCGCAGCCCTGTCATGTTTTGAAAGGTGTAGTTTGATAAACATAGACATTCTGTCCTGTTCTTGCAATTTGTGAAACTGCTCTTTATTTGTTGTATTGCATAGGAGACCATACTCTGATTTGCACATGGCAAAGAATTTTCTCATATCTTATTAATGATTAATTAACTTGCAGTGGCTTTATTTGATGAGAATATAAAGAGCTCCAAGAGCAAATTTATTGGTGTATTTGATCCAAATTGTCATGTTTCTACAGTTGTTCAAGGTATGTGTTCTCCTGATATCCATGCTACCTATATTATTTGCATAATATTCTTATCCTGTTATTTCATACATTGCATTGCACACCTGTAGGACTGTATATGCATTACAAAGCTTAATTTTCATTCACAGATGCTGCAGACAATGCAAGGCTGTTGTGTGATCAGTTTTATTTTGCATCACCAGAGTTGATTATCACAGAGCAAAATGGTTATGGTTGTTTTATTTCTTTGACTTTCCACTATTATTTCTCNCATTGTCAATCCCGCATTACTTCTTTCTCTTCCTTGGCTTGTAGTGTTGAGTTGCCTTTACTGTTGATTCAACTGAGAGAACATACTGTTGTTACCAACATTTGTTTAGATGCTAGGAAGATACTGGAATGTCTCTTCATAAATTTGTGACATTTTGCTATTATTTTCATTGTGTTGCATGTGAACCTTGCTTAATGCCATTGTATGTAAAAGAACCATAAACAGTGGCCTTTGATAAACCTTTATCAACTGTCAACTGATGGTCTCAGTATTTCTCACTCTGATAATTTTGTCCCATAGCTGTGGAAAAAGGCAAACCAATCAATGTTGCGTATGTTCCATCGCATTTGTACCACATGATATTCGAATTAACAAAGGTATTTGAATTTACACAATATTGCGTTAGATAGTGTTATAGATTGGAAAATTTTGGCACTAAATCTTTATGATTGAGACAGTTCCAAGAGAATTTGTATTTCATTTAAAGACATGTATACATTTCATTTCATAGGCCATTCAATTTTAATATTACTTATCGCTACTCCTCCATAATTTGCTTCATAGAATGCAATGCGTGCTGTAGTTGAACATCATGGCGCAGATAATATAGATCTACCTCGCATCGAGGTGGTTATTGGAAAAGGTAAAGAGGACCTAACAATTCAGGTATGCATATGCACGAACGTGATGAATACTCGTCAACGCTTTTCATTGTTAGCAATTTCTATGTTTAGGGTGCAGCTTATGGACCGTTTACACTGCGGGAATCAATTTTGGTACAGATCGAAAAGTGATCTTCAGTAGTGTAAACGACATTAACTTTTGAGAATCTGGATCACTTTTTATCATTTTGCTAGAAAGATAAAAAGTGACATGACTAACCGTACCAGTTTCGCTAAGGATAGCTATGAGTAGTGTAGACGGAAGGCCAATCTGTATCATTTGTGATACGATCAAGAAGTGATCTGTAGGGCAATTCTCACGTGACGTACGTGACATCCTAAGCAAAAAGTTTGAGATAGAATGCCAAAAATGCTAATGAAAACATCCGAAAATGAGCTCATGCTTGTCATGAAATAGAATACGCTGAGCTTAAATATTTACAAAGTAACTGCATCCAGCAAAACCTACTTCTAGCAGAAGGTTTTAATGTTGCGTAACGTACTTGACATCGTATAAATTACATCACCCCAGTAATATTTTTGTTTCTTGAGATTTCTCTGAATTTCTAGGAGCGAATCACAAATGGTTGAGTACTTAGCAATGCTAATAGATGAAGTTTCAAAGTAATTTGGATAATTTACGTTCTTTTCTTCGTTTTCTGGAAAAATTTGGTAAAATATCTCGTGACGTACGTGACAAAATGCATGGCGGATGCAATTTTGAAAACAATCTTAATCAAACAGAAAATCTTAAATTTCAAAAAATATTCGCCAATTGTTTTGCTACCATTCCAAAACATTGTATTGTCATCAATACTCTGGTGATTTCACCTATTTTGTGCCCCTAGCTAGAGACTTGCTTTTACACTCCTGGTTGACATTTCGTGAGAATGGCCCTGTAGCAGTGTAAGCGGGTCCTTAGAAGCTGTTGTCTTTGAAGTTGCTCCCAATGGGTTTTATATAGAATTTCTCTTTACAGCATTCAAATTGTCTACCTATGTCGTTAGCTGTTAATTGATCATATGAGCCTGTCGTTCTAAAGTGTTGCTGGGAATATTTTTATTAGTGAACCGAATAGATGATGCTTACTTTATTTATAGGGATCTTGGTAACAGGTGCGGGACCAGGGGAGCACGGGGCTATGCCCCCAAACGGTAATATTGCCTATAGCAAAAAACTGTGTTAGGAAACTTTCCACATGGAAATGATAATAAAATGAATCAGATACCTCCCAAAACCCAGTTCTGGATCTGACCCTGGTTGCCAGTGGCCGAAGTTACGTGGCAATTTCAGTATCAGACTCTGATATGTTCCTTGTAGGGATTTATAAATTTACCAAGTTCTTAATACGAAATGAGATTCACGCAGTCTGCTTTATGACTAATTGAAAGTATATTCCTAAAGCCCATCGTATCGTGGTTGCCTTATTTGTCAAACTCTTCTTCAAAGCTCTTTAAGTCATTGCTGAATATGGTTCGATTCTAGGTGTCTGATAAAGGTGGAGGTATATCACGAAACCAAATTGAAAAGCTCTTTATGTACCATTATACAACAGCTCCACAGCCATTATCAACAGGAGCTATTGCACCATTGGTAAGTAGTGACGATGTAGCGTTTGGGAAAGTTATTAGATGTTAGGAATGCCTTTTGAGTGCTTTTTAATTCAGCCATAGGTATTGAAATATTTAGCCATAGGCACTAGGTTACGGAGACGCAATTATTTTGAACTTTGAAAGTATGTTTAACTACAATTATTTTCAAAAGTGCTAGAACGATACGAACCTACAAGCGGAGCAATATTTCTCCTTGATAATCCCTTTTAATTAAACACTTCTTGAGAGCAGTGGATAGCCCCACCCCAAAACAATTCTGTTTTTGGAAATAAGACATTGCTGCGACGTATTTTGGACAACTTATAAGTGATTGTATAGAAACCACGAAGTAACTCAACATTGAGCTTTAGGAGGGGGGGCAAAGGAGATGAAAATACTGCAACCGGAGAAAGCTCTCCAACTACTTTGTCAATTACTGTTATTATGTATGTTATGCTGAGTTTGTACGGCTTGGAGGAATTCGCTTCATGTCCTATCTCAGGTTTCATTTTGAACCTGGAATACCTGGAAAAACTGGAAAATAGGAAATTTTTATTAGAAGTCAAGTAAAATCTGCAATACTCAGGAAATTTCGTATAATTTTTATTCAAGTCAAGGAAAAGTCAAGGAAAACAGATTATTTAGTTAACATACTATTTTCATTATCTCTTTGGATGGTTGTTCGCAAAGTGACTGTTCAATCTGTTGCCGGTAAATGTGAATTTTATCACTTTGCATAGTGCTATAGCAAATATGTGTACATTACTTATCTATTAGGCTTTATGTTCCTGATCTATTTTTACATATATGTGAAATTGGGGTCAGAGAAAAAGTAGGTATTTTTGACTATCGGTCAGGGAAACGTCAGGGAAACGTCAGGGAAACGTCAGGGAATTTTGATTGACGTATTGGGTATGGACCTTGTATCTTTAGTTATGCATGACATGAAATCAGTTTGGAAAGAGAAGACTTTGACCAGTTGGCCTCTATGCAGTATTATCTTGATATTTTTCAAGTGATATCCCCTTAGGTAGCCAAGTTGGCTTTGCACTTGACAGCTATTAAAGTATTGTTTGTGTATTGCGGTGCTGAAAGATGTCTGTTTTGGGGGCTTTTGAGAACTCAATTACTTTTTAAGATATGCTATGTGCATGAAAAGCATTAATAGTGTAGTTAACTTGTGTTCTTCCTAGGCTGGCTACGGATATGGCTTGCCTTTGTCAAGAATGTATGCAAAGTATTTTGGTGGTGACATTCAAATTTCATCAATTGAGGGATACGGGACTAACGCTAATATTTATCTCAAGGTGAAATTACTATTGCTTTGCACGTTTTGTATTATTTAAAATTTAATAAAAGAATTGTATGTACTTAGTGTAATTGATGTAACTATGTTTCTGCATTCAAATGATTTTTTGTGTGCGATCGTGAACCTAGAAGCAACATGGATATTTATATAAAACTCATCTTGGGGCCATTTAGAAAGTATGTACGCCCAATATTCATGGATTTTTGACCCCCTCCCCCTTCTACACTCTCTTGGGATTTGGAGATACCCCATCCTGAGTGTACATGCTTCTGAGCCACACCATTTTCAAAGTTTTCAAAATTCAATGTATACCCAAGAAATTTAAAGTTATCATAGTTTTCTAAAAAAGTTAATGGGAAAATGTTAGTAAAATTTGTTTAGGATTCTTCTCAAGTAATGAGCGTTTGCGAAATACATGAGCAGACACAAGTTGTCGAAAGAAGCCCCCTCCCCCTTTTACGCTTTCATACTCTTTCTTGAATACCCCCGCCCCCTTCAGGGCGTATGTACTTTCTGAACGACCCCCTTTCTAACCGTTACTTACGAATTGTAGTAGGACCAAATGCATTTAACGGAATTACATTAATCTGACTAAATACTGCACTTTTTGGTGACGTAATCTGCCGAGTAGGCAATAGAAGCCTTACTTTTACAGGAGTTTCAACAGGTGAATAAGCTGGAGTTGTGTTACCTTTATGAGCTACTGTTATCTTTGCTAAGCATCTTCACTATTCTTGTTTCATTTTAGGCTTTTTCAAAGCATGCTAGTGAGGTATTGCCCTTGTACAATAGTCTGGTCGCCAAAACTTACGATGAAGCAGACAGTAGTGGAGGAAATTCAATGAAGGATTGGAGCTCCGATTCATTCTACCAAGGACAGAACCATTCGTACTCGAAGCCATACCTGAATTACTTGCGTAACAGAAGAGCCGGATCTGATGGTAATGAATCTCAATTTACTAGAGAAGACTAATTAGTGTTAGATTCTATGTCAAAGGTCATTTACTGTTTATTCTCTTCTGTGCTTACAAAGTATGTGTCTAAAGTATATGTATGGAGAGAGTCGAAAGCACGAAGTTAAGTATGCCTAAAGTTGATATAAATCTCGCATAGATTGCCCTCATTTTATCTAAGTGCACCAATAAAAATGAACTTTTGTTTTTCATTCGGTTTCAAACCCCGCAATGGATTCAATTTGAGGAAGTTTAAGTTTTGTCCAAAGTCATTATATGGGGACATTATCCATGGATTGTATTACTCTTACATTCAACACGAGCATATAATTTCACCCGTGCAATGTATTTTATCTGCTATTAGAAGATTTTATCCGTGTACACGAGTGGCAAAGAGGTCAGGACTGTAACTTTACTGAAGCAATTATTTTGTTTTTATCTAGAAGGCCATATTTTTAATGTTCAGTTTCAAAACTACAATGCTTGCTAAAATAGTTGGAATGCTTTGCAAAATTTCTCAATTTTTCCCTCTTCTGCCTCCTCCTTCCCTCCAATACAATGTTGACTTACTGCGTTGTTTCTGATCAATTATTTGCAAGTTGTACAAAACACACCGTAGCAATGTCTTATTTTCAAGAAACAACATTGTTTTTGGGGGGAGGGGTTATTCATTCGCGCCCAAGAGCTGTTTAATTAAAAGGAGTTATGAAGAATAAATATTTCTCCGGTCCTATTTAGTGTCCGTAGCGTTCCAACTACTTTTAGCAATGATTGTAGCATATGTCCTCTTCCAAAATTACTGTGTTATCTGTAACCTTTTTAGGTTGGGTAGGGGAAACAGATTTATTCTCGGAATGTATTGTCATATATACAATTGGCGGGCTTAGCATTATTATCAATGTGGATGGATTGCGAAATTGATACCCATGATTTTATTATCAGTCGTTTTTCTGCACGACATAGTTTTGCTACAGTAGTGTGCTGCGTATAAGAAACACCCTTTTCAATTTCGGGCCTGATGTGTTGCTTATAAAGGAGATGTGGACTTCAAATCAGAGTGAAGTTTCTCATTAGAAGAATCATATTATACCATTGATCAGCTCAGTAGTACTATGTAGACTGATCACTATAGTGCAGAAGAAAAGAGGTTTAAACAGCATTAATGTATTGTTACGTTTTTCAAAGGGTTTATATGTAAACAGTTTTTATTAAGAAGCAAGTGTTCTTTCAGACCTTCGCCAATTTCTTATAGAGAGGGTATTTTTCTGAGAATCATGATCTATGTTTTTCAAATTTTTGTTTCTTATATCCGGGACGCTACTGTATTAATGCGTGCTGTGTACTCCAGTTGCGAGTACTTAGGGCCTATATAACTTATATGCACATCCATTTTGTCTGTTTACTTCATATCCATTCATAAAACTGTTAGCTATGGACAATTAGTTTAGCTATTGCAGCTGTATTTATGGGAAATGCTATAGTCTAGTACAGGAGTGGCCAATCCACGACTCGCGAGCCGCGTGCGGCTCTTTCCCTGGTTTCATGCGGCTCTTGCACTCATATTGATATGTGTTTCTTATATATTTCTACAACACTTGAATCCAGTGAGGTGTTTTCGTGTGATAGGAAGGTATGGGGGTGATGCTCATGTGTTCCATGAAGTTAGCATGGCTCTCTGCGGTATCACAGTAAAAAATACGGCTCTTAGCCTCTCAATGGTTGGCCACCCCTGGTCTACAAGCTTCAGTTGATTAGCATGATTGCAATTGAATTTCAGTATATGCAGAATTATTATCATTCATTGTTTGTAATATGGAAATAGATTGATAGGAGTGATGTTTATATATATATTGTTGTAGTGACAAATGACAATTTCGTTATAAACTTCAAAAAGTCATTTGATAAGTCAAAGGCAGATCTGGCGGCAATAGCGTCGTTGGTGCCATGATATATTTTGTGGCAGACCGATATTCCTGAATTTTTCGTATTTGCTAATGGTAGAGATAATGACCATCAGATCTATCAGTAGAACTTGTGTTACATATGTTTACAGTATGCTCATTTGTCATTACAATAAGCGATAGATTCTTATTAGGATATTCCACAACATCTTTGTATTGTTAGGCCATTGCTGAACACCGAACGCCATAATCTCTATTGCATTGGTAGTAGATGGGTTTCCTAGTTAAATATGTACAAAATATGTTATACATTTTAAAATTCTATTAAATTCTTCCTTATTTTGTTGGTACACGGTACTTTTTTAAGGCATTGCTGAAGTTATTATGCCCACTATGAACGTTAACTGCCTGTTTTCAATGTATCATCTGCGTTTAATCAGTAGGAATTTTGTGGTCTGCTTCTGCTTGTCCAACAATACAATAGGTTTTCGTATCATGGAAAATGGGGATGTGAATTCAGTTGTTTTTTAACATTGTTTGTAGAATAGTATTTACGTTCAGTTCAGTTCATGTTATATTAAATGTTCAACTAAATTTATAATAAATACAAGGATAGTAACAACAATTGAATATTTATACACATAGAATGGATTGGGCACTTAACGCAACTTATAGATTGTTGAATTTCTTCAGTGGGAGCTCACTCAAATAGATAAACTAATCGAGGAGAGAAGCCCCCCTGTTAATCACTTTAAATTAGGATGGAATATTGTTCAGGAACAGTACTAGTAAATTTATAGGCTATGACGTATATCTTTAATTTGTTATTCAAATTTTGTTGTACGTATCCGCATGGTATCAGCAATCAAACAAGCAGGCAAACCACTTGATATGCTGCAGCTATGGAATGTTGAAGCTGCATTTGCAATAAGGGCTTTTTTATGAGTAACGTCAGTAAGGCGAATGCACGAGTTTTTTATAAAAAGTTTTTTTCAGCCCAGTACTGAAACTCTTAACTGTTTCACGATTCCAGTATCAAACTTTTTAAAGGTTTCCTTTGCAAAAATTTTTGAGTTCCAATGTTTTGCGCATACACAGTAATGGAAAGTGAAAAGCTCTATGTACACTTGAAATGATGTTAAATCTTAGTAAACAACAGAAGTTTAACTGTTAGAGAGTAGTCAACATCACATACATGATATTTTGTACACAGACTAATCGAATTTTGAATACATAAACACTAGAAAGCTTTCTTAATTTTGAAAAATCCTGTTCTGAACTTCTTAGCTTTTTGAGCAGTTCAGTCTACTTTATTAGGCCTCCTGGTATCCATTTGTTCTTTGTAAAGATTCACACTATATTAGAGAAATAGGGACTTGTTGCATGATTCAGATTAGCCTCAATGATTTCGAAATTTGTTAGGAGGAGAACAACGAAAACATAGTTACTTCTAAATGGCCAACGCCAATTCCAGTTCAACAGCATACGATTTAAAGTTTGAAATTAATACCGCAAGATTGGCAATTGCAGCAAGTTTATGATGCAATGAGATTAGTTTTACTCAGAATTCAAGCTACTCTCAGGTGCCAAATGAGCATCCCCCGCTTATTAATTTTTAGATTTTTTCAAGCCCCCGGACCTTATTAGGACCCCCACGTTTATTGATATTAAGGAGATTGACTCTTTTATGAACCCCTCTTTTTATTTCCTTTATTTGTTAGTGCTATTCACGCCCAATAATCAAGGCAAAATAGAGTGGTGCTGTATATATTTTAGCTCTATGCTTTATGACAGCCTGTTTTTGTTCTTTCCACCGTTTTCTTATCATCTAAAACCACTTCTCAAACTCCGACCCCCCCTGTTTATTAGGACCCTCCCGTTTATTTGGCACTTGAGATTACTTCATTCATTTCATGAGTCATACTATCAACTTCTGCTAGTTGCTGTAACATGAGCACTATATTCAGGGCCGGGGGATGGGGGTTTAGAAGCTAATCATGCTATGAGTAAAGTGACCTTGTAGAACATATCTTTATATAGCCTCAACAAATTATTGGTCACAGTAACCTCCATCAATCAATCAATCAATCAATCAATCAATCAATCAATCAATCAATCAATCAGTTAAAATCACAAAACTTATTTAAGTTGGTTACATATATAGCTTACAGAACTTATTAATACCAACTATCTAATTAAAGGAAAACAAAACTAAGTTAATTGCAATTAACACATTTACAGTTGATACCATTCCAACTACGTATTTCTTTTTTAAATATCTCAAGAGGTGACAATTTTATCTCATTAATGGTATTCCATAACCCATTGATGATTGATATTCCATAACCTTCTTTGCCACACCTCCCTCACTCCAACAGTCTATGCGTTTGGTTACATTTCATTGAATTTTAAGTTTCATTGCCTCGAAAGTCTACTGTCCCGCACCCATATATCTTTCAAACATACACTTGTATTCAGTTTTGCTGCATGTTATTAACGTGATGGAAATAATTAGGTAAAATGTGGAATCAATGCATAGAGCGTTTTATTGCTATTAAGAAAGGGGGCTCCTAGTCAGGGTGCTCATACTCTGGCAGTGCAATAACAACAGCATCTCAATGGGCTCAAGAAGTGTCCATCCTACTGACTGGAATTTGATATAGTAATTACTCTCCTGCAGCTTTCAACAATTTAGATATTGTAGGGGGTGAAGTCAGAGCTAATTTTTTTTAAATGGGTGCTGTAGCAAAAACATAAGGATCCACTGCATTATGGGAAGTGCTTGTGAATTTTCAACTTTGCTTCCAGTCTAAGAGTCTTCATGTGTGCATTATCAATCTAATATTGTAAAGAAATACTGACAATTACAATAATTTTCTCCCTTTTAGCATCTTTGCAATACTGAAAGTGAAATAGTTGGAGCCTTCTGCCTCTTTCTCATGGATTTTACAACCATTGTTCAATTCTGGATCTAAACATGGTTCTGTACTACTGTGAATATTTCACTTGAGTTGTTTGCAAGCCATGAACTATGAGTCATGGCCTTTACCCTATGAACTTAAGAGTTTTAATTGAATACAGGGTGCTCCCTTGATGACAATGTAGAAACTTGTTTACATATTGAACTGCAAATAGGTCTGTAGTGAAAGCTCCTTACTGATGACTTGCAACAGTGATCAGTAATAGCTACAATGTAGACCATCTGTAATCAATTTTATCATTTCACTCATGAAATATCATTTAGCAATTACTATTTTTAGCTTTGAGTTTCTTATGCTGATAGCTCCTTGTTCAAATGGGAACAGATAAAGTTTATCTATTGATAGAAGCATTGAAATATTGCCCAAGTGCACTATATTAAGAGAAAAGAAACAGTTTGAAAGTTAAGCAAGTAACAACCTGCAGCTAACAAAGTCAAGATTAAAGATGCAAGTATTTGTTTACAGTTCAAGAAGAACTCATAGCCTACAGTTGACACAAAGTTGGGGCATATGAACAGCTTGGTTGTAATTTACTAACCTTAGTTTCAGGTCTTATACAATTTGAAAGTGTCAAGGTATGCAGAAATTTTTCATGCAAAATGCTTTTCTATTTATCACTGAAGAGCTTCATGGGTAAATTGAAATCACAATTAGGTGAATTCAAGGGTAGTTGTACATAATTTTGGGCTGGAAGGGCAGTTCATGGTCTCACCTAGTGTGATGCTGTTGTTTGCTGAAAGGCAACAGCATGCCAAGTTATGGTACCTTAAACAATAGCATGTAGCTACACCATCTAAGAATTCTAATTGATTTACCTATTGAAATAACAAAATACATGCTCCAAAACCAAATGCTTACAATGAACCATCCTACATGTGGCAATCCAGACAAAAATTTCATCTATTAAGTTGGAGTTATGGTTTATCATTAAACTCTTTGCTGTGCAACTTTAATGCAACATTCTTGGCTTTTTATCACTAAAACATGCACATTCAAGGGGAAAATCATTTCTCATAGCTCTGCAACTTCGGCTGATTTTATGTGATTCTCTGCACTTCTAATTGTTCTTTAACATCATGACTGATCTGTAGGTAGACAATTTAATAACTAACAAAATTAGAGTCAGACAAATGTTCGAAACATCCTCCAGAAATGCAGTATGCTCTACAAAACAAGATTGCTACTGTAGTTCTACCTGGAAAACTTTAACCTATAACATAACTGCTATGAGTCGTCAAATCTCGGTATTACTGGCAAAATGTGATTGCCAAACTGAGAGTCATTGACTGGAACAAAGTAGCCGCTAGAGTGAGAGTTTGCATAATCTATAGCTATCCTTCTTGAATGAGCTGCTGTTGAAGAGTGAATTGGGTCTGGATGTGGCCTTACTCCAGCATCTTGCGAGGTACTTGTCCGCGTCGACAATCGTTGAGAATTAGAGGGTGCTACTGCAACCGAACTGGAAACTGGTGGTGCTCCTTGCTGCAGTAACTGCTGCTTCTGTTGTTGTAATTCTTGTAGGATATTTTGCCTACTTTGTCTATCGCCTTGTGGTGGAATAGACATAGCGTGAATAATCAAGAGTTGATTTCTTAGCGGCGCTTTGAGCTCTCTTTCGGACTAGCCTCAGTTTGATATCCCCTAAAGTGGGTGGAATTCAAACGAGGCAGCTTTGACCCAGTTGATTGTTGTTGAGAGGGAAAACAGAGAGGAATTTTTGGGTGGACTCCACTCAGCTCTGTTGGACACCATATCCTAGACCTAAGCCTCAAATCATTTACTGTCGCAATATTTTTAAGCCTTGAATCAATTTCTGGCAGGGAGAAGAAGGGAATTATGCTGTGGCTTATTTATTAGTGGCAAAAGCAAGTATGAGCAAACCTTTTTGAAATGGTTCGGGCTCATCACACCTATCTCAAGCAATTACTGTCTCCCTAGGAACAGATGCAAGATCAAGTTGCAAAGTCATCTGTTTTTGTTCTTTTGTAGAGGGTACAAAAAGATTCATACAGCACAATACCTGATTGTACCCCATATTGTAGATTTTTATCAGCTTTATCTTCGATGATAGTAATTTTTCCTAGGATAGGTTGTGAGGACAGCATTGTGTTACGATAAAAATCTGCAAGATTATCTAGTTTTATCTCAGCTGTGTGGATTAGGGTGGCAATGTCCCATGCACGGTGTACTGCCAACACCATCACAATATACTAGAAGCAAATATAAGTTTTTTAAACAGTTATAGCTTTTGATAGTTTGATGAAAGTGCAGATATATTAAGCTATCATGTACCTTCACCCACACAATAGCAATTTTATTGTTGCATTTTTTCTTTTTTTGTATTAGTTTTGGGAGACCCAGCTACTCACTGACAAGATTGTTATCCAATTGATGTTTTGAATAAGATGCCTACCATTGATTTACTACAGTCCATATTTGAGATGACCCAAGGGGCCACTATGCTCAAGGCTGGCAGGATGGTAAGTTGAAAAGATTTTTCTTAGGGGAAAATGAGAAGGAACTGATTATGCTGACTTTTGTCAGAGGCAAGTGTCAAGTAGAAGCAAAAATTACTTTTGAGGAAGAATACTATGTTATCAAATTTTTTTGAGTCTTGGGCTTTTATTTTTATATTATTGCCACTCTTTGAATATTGAGTTGTAATTTCATATTTTTCNCAGGGGCGGCCTCATTTCAGACATTTCAAATTGCTAGATGGTAATATTCTTTCCCTCTTATTTAAATCTAAATTTTTTTGGCATACCTGTTATTGTGGTTCCCTTGTATCATTGAAATATGCAAATTTCAGTTTTGTGATTGCATCAACTTGTCTTCTTTCATTTCATGACATGTCTAGATTTTGCCTAATTTGGCTACCTTTTACTTCAATCCATTCAAAGAATGGAAATTAAATCCTCTCTTGTTTTCATGACTGTTGCTACCTCAGAACATTTCATTTCAATTCATTTTTATTCCACAGAGTAGAGTTTATCCCTTTGTGTTGGAGAAGCCCATGTGAATTTTAGACCCAATTATTGTTTGGTTTATAATCACACCTCCATTTACTGTGAGTCAAGTGTGGACCTTTTTGTCGAAAAATGTTAAGTTCTTTATTCTATGAAACATAATGTTATCAAATATGTATTTTATGAATCAACGTTTCTATTTGCTTGGTAATTACTAATGTTGAAAGTTATATCTAGATGAGGTTAATGTGATAGGATGCATCTAATTGGCCCCAAGTGTGACCAATTAGGACCTATTACCATTGTTTACTTGAAGAGTCCCAATGAGAAAAAAACTCTTTTTGTCTACACAAGACTGGGTTCTGAGTCTAGATGTAACAGAAGAGTTTGTGTCTAGACAAAAAGAGTTTGTTTTTTCATTGGGACTCTTCAAGTAAACAATGGTAGTATGTCCTAATTGGTCACACTTGAGACCAACGTTGAAAGTGTTTTCTAGTCCTTATTTTGTTATTTTCTCCATGTTCAAGACCTTACAAGACTTCAATGGGATTCACCAAGAAAGGACAAAGGAGAATCATCTGGTATCTATTCAATTTGAAAGCTTTTACAGGCCTTGTATTTAGCAGTTCTACATGCACATGCAAATAAATGCACAGATCAAATTGTGCATGCTGTTGAACACATATGTGCTACACATCAATGTTAAATGTAGCTTTGGTCATAATGTTGCATTGTCTATTTGGATTTATGGCTACTCTTGATTATGTTTAAGTGTCATTTTGCTCTTGTACTTGTGATGAGATAGGATGGCTGGTGTTAGTGTACTTTTACTGTTGTTTTTCCAACCACCCATATGCAAATATCATACTTACCAACACTCCTGCAGCTGTTCATATGTGGATATGGATTGTGAGAGCATCCTGCTATATTCCCTTCAAACAGCCTCCCACATGCAACCATCAAGTAAGAGAAAACCTCCTGCAATTTGACTTGTTGTCACTGAAAGGGTTTCTGATATCCAATCTCACAGACATTTTTATGTTTGAGATAGACATTTACTGTTTTGCTTTGTTGAAAATTACAGCCAGGGGCAAAGCTAAGGCAAATTGTTGGTGGGCTGCACAACGCCAGTGACTACAAGCAGACTTTGCTCAGTCCCAATTTGCCAACAAATAGCAGCTTTCTTGAGTTTTATCAGTAATACAACAGTAGTGAGCACTATTGATATTTGGCAAATGTGCCTACAAGCTAAATATTGTGGGGTGCAGAACCTCCCTGCACCCCTCTGTGGCTATACCCCTGATCACACCACTCATTATCAACTGCAAGTTCCTCTTTCCAGATTTCTGTTATTTGAGACAAGAGAAATAGACTTTTCAAGCTGTTTGCAGCTATTAATTAGATATCTCTATTTTTTCTCTATTTTCATAATAAATTTTCCTGTAAAATCAGGTTCCTCTTATTAAAGGTAGAAGCTCAGCCTACCATGTTTATTAAATGTTTCTTAATTTTTGCTTAACCTTAGCCTCATGCTCCTTATTGACATGTTTATTACATAGAAAATATGCATCTTCAGTTTCCACATTTAAAAATGTGTTCCTGCATTTTGAATTTGACCATTGAGTTTGAAGATTGATAGAAAGTCCATATACATGACCAATTTTCAAAAAATTCTTGTACATGTTGATGAAAAGTCTGTAAAAATATCTAAAAAATTTAAGTGTCAGATATCTAAAAAGCCCTTGAAACTAGTACTTCTAAGGTCTTTTTAGAAGTTCAAACATAAATCTTCTGAAAAGTCTTAAAATTCTGTAAAGGTTATTGATACTCTATAACATTTTCAAAAAAGTCCAGAACATCGTAAGAATCCAGCAAATCTTTCAGATGCAAAAATCTTGTAGTTTGAAATTTGCATCTGAAGCAAAAGAAGGAAAATCTTCTAAGGATAACTTCATCCATCAGATGATTAGCACATTGACTGCCCATATATATGATCTTTTTGCTACATTTACCTTATTCATTTTAGAGCTATGAATGAATAAAGTTTCATTTTAGAACCTTTTACTTAAGTGATGTTCTTGAGGATCCCTTAATTTATGGTAACATTTTTCTAATAGCAGCCAAGGAATAAGCTTCTGCAATGTTCAATATATTGAATATTACTTTTAGACATTTTTGGTTCAAAATATTCAGGGATCCCAGGTCAGCATCAATGGAGGGCCAGAGCTTTGGATGAATATGATTGCACTGATGAGAAAACAACAACTGCAGATGCAAACGTAGAGCTAAAAGCAAAATGTTTTGACATAACTCTCAAAAGTCATTGTTTTAGATTAATAGTTTGTATTATTGCTCTGTTTTATGATTTGAAACTATCAAAGTCATTCATCAATGCTTCATTTCTCAGTTCAGAAATAGGTCATTACACATAAAATTGCATATAGAAAGAATGAAAGGAAAATTTTGTCTGTTCTGCCCCTGTTGTTGATACATTAGCCCCCATTTCCCTCCTGCTCTGGCACCCCTGTAAACACCAATTCTAGGGGAATAAGCTCCCTCAGCTTCATATGAGAATGTTGGCATACATGAAAAATCTTTTTACATGACATCTTATTTCAAGATACTTACATGTATGAATATGTGATCAATAATTTAATTGAGGAAGCTGCTTTTTGGAAACTGTTGTGAAAACAAAGATAATTTTTTCCACCTATTTAATATAGTAGAACTTTGTTTTCAGTTGCAATCCAGCAAATTCAAGAACTTGTAAAAGGACAGAAAACAAAAGTATTCCAAGATAATCCAATACCAGAGTATGAGGTTTGATTTTTATGTTTAGTTGCTATGCTGTTTTAATTTTACTGCTTTGATATTTTAATTGATAAAGGCATTTGCTCTCTATCATCAAAGATTTAAGAAGCATGGATAATTTTTCACTGACCTTCGCATTATCATTATTCTTTATAGAAATCAACATATATAAGCTTCTTTGCATGGCTCCTTTCTGTGTTTTTGTGCATGTGATGGTCGCTTTGAGAGGGTTTGTGTATCAGTTGCTGTATCTGTGTATGTTTTGTGCTGGTGTACAAGTTTAAAAATGCCTGTGTTGGTGATTGTGGAAGTTAATGATGCTCGTCTGTCTTCATGTGATTTAATATATGTGATTTATATAACATGTTTCCTGCTTTTGATGTGTACTCTTTGACACCAAATAGAAGGGAGTATAATAAGGAGGGGGGTTAGTATTTTGCTGAAAATGCATAAATTGGGGGGTTGTTAATAGGTAGGGGGTCAATGTTCAATGGACAGTATGGGAACCCAAATGTTTCAAAATTATTGCAATTAGTTGGTAACTTGTGTAAGTGTAAAGTAAATGGTTTGTTTTGACTTCCTTAGTTGTTATTATTGATTTGTGTTCACAAAGTCAATGTGTTTTACATACTTATTCTTTCTTAATCTTGGTGACTTTTCAGTTGTAACATAGGGGGTTGGATTTTTTTGAAAGATACTTAGTTGGGGGGAGGTGCTTGATAAATGGAAATGGTTGGTAAAATTTTCAAAAATCTGCAATTGGGGCCCCTCCCTACTATTTGGTGCCAATGAGTATGATATGTAAGTGATGATTAAATCTTCTTTGTTGCAGAGCTTGTCTTTCTCATTAATTTACAAGTGTGGAACTTTATCACGCTCTCTAGATATTGTCTGTAAAGACAGAACTGAATTTGATTGCTGGACAGTAGGGCTAGAGGTATGTTGTTCATTTATTTTGAGTATCTTACCAATATCAGTATTCATTTATTCATTTATTTTGCTTTAGGAGTTGGTTTCTCATATAGTTCCTCCAAATTGGTGAAAATTTACTACATTTATACATAAACTAAGATTTTGATTTGTGAATTAGTTTGTTTGGTTTAAGATACAGGATTCAAAAACTATCAAGTGCTTTGATTGGGGATGAAGTAAGTCATCTCTCCTAGCAGAGAACAGCAGAACTGTATATGAAAAAGATGCAAGCATAGGAGCAGGCCACCCTACCTCAGGATGCTGATGGCCTATGTTATTCTACTCTAGAACTCCCCAATGCACTTATCATGCACAAGGCTAGCATATGCCTTTACATTAAATAAAGGTGTACCATGGTTGACACCACTGCAGAGCTAAAGAGACTTGATTTCCATCCATTTGTAAACTTTGCATTATACTCATCTTATGAAAAGTTTATGCATGCTTTTAACTGTGGCTCTTTCATATTTGAAGGCATTGCTGGATGGCTTTTCAGATACTGTTGCTGTAAAGGACTTTGGCAAATCTAAATGCCTTGATGTTACTGATGGCAAGACCACAAAGCTTAGTGTATGTAGTCTTTGGAACCTCTTTTTACTAATTCTTCTATGAATGCCTTGCTTTTTGAGTAGTATAACACCCCTTACTGCTAAATCACAATTTCAATGTACTAAGTTTGCTAATCAAATACCATGATAAAGAAATTTGTAGAGTGTTCAGTATAATTAACTTTATAGAAGATAGAGAATGATGCATGGAATTTCACAAAATGCATGGAAATTCATATATACATGGATGTTCATTTGTTGAAATATCTTAGATTCGACTGTTTTCTGGGCTTCTTTAGCCATTTTCCTATGTAGAATGTTTAACAATCTGGTCCTTTGAATACACCTGTCCTTTTATTTGCAGCTGGAGTATGGGTTGGTTGGACAGACTGTCTCTGTACGAGAAGGTATGTGCAATGATGCCTGAAACTAATCATGTTTTAATCATAAATGGTAGTCAACAAACATCTGATAACCATTGCAAGGTGTTGATTTGAAATGATTTGTGTTGTCCATATGCTAACTTTCATTTAATCTGCAATGCAGTTTTCTTATGATATTCCAATAAAATCATGCTTAAGATTAATTTTATGATTCAGGTGTATTTTTTGTACTTAAAGGTCTTTATTTGTTTTTTAAGTAATTAATTCTCTTTTGCACAAAGTTGTTTTCATTTTCAGATTATGACAAAGCATCACTGTTGGTTTAATTTTTTTCTAGGGTCACTCCCAATACCTCCACATGTTTCACATAGTTTTTCATCAGGCTTTTTCATTTACTGAAATGATTGAATTTGTTATGATTCAGTTATAATTGTTATGATTCAGTTATAGTGAATCCAAGTGTGGTTGTCAACTAGAACAATTCAGTTACTGCAAGAATCTAAAGATTAAAAGCTGTAATTTGTTGTTTTTGTTGTCTTAGAACTCCTGCCGGATAAACACAAAATAGATGAATTTTATTGCCTTAAACGGCACTTTTCTCTTCCACCACATTTATTTTCCAGATGCGTGTGATGTTTATACGTGGGGTTCAAGTTATAAAGGTATGCTTGGGCACGGAGAGGAAACAGAAGAAGTCACACCAAGGGTGGTGGAAGCACTACTTGGGCGGGATGTGCGACAGATTTCTTGTGGAGCTGAGCACATGCTAGCAGTTACTTGTAGGTATTCCGTACACGATCACCTTGCATCAATTCGTTCCATGTTCTAAAGTATATGAAGGACCGTAAAATCACAAATATATGCCTTGTGGCTATAGAGGCTCCTAAGCATATTTGGCGGGCTTATATTCGGGAGGGCTTATATTTGGGGGGTTTATATTTGGAGGGTCTTTTGGGTTAACAGGTGACTTGTGTATGCCAGAAAAATTCACCATTCGGTGCCTAATCAGAGAGACTAATAACAACATTTAATGCGTAAAACTTCACGAATGAACAAAAGTATCTACAGAGACTCTATCTATGTTCTATCCATGTTTACTCATGATAATCGTAACTACACCCACAAGCTTTCATACATAAACCCTGGGATTATATTCGGGGGATTATATTCGGAAGGATATTTGGGTTAGTTAGCAGGGGGGCCTATATTTCAGGGGGCTTTTATTTAGGATTTTACGGTATTAGAAAGCTGCAAGTTAGAAGTAGAGAAAGCTGCATGAAATTGTGCAGCTGAATTCAGAGAATGCCTCTTGTTTAGATGCATCAATATTCGAGTATTTGCACATTAGTATGTGTGCATCAGGGCTTCTTTTAAGAAAAATTTGAACTACACATAAAATCCAACGAGGCTGTGTTGAAGAATTAATTTGCGGTTGCAGATGGAATTGAAGTCCCTGCTTTTAGCGAAAAGGGGTAGATAATTGTTACTACCTCTTGCAATTCCATTTCTGGTTGTGTTTCGCCTATCATTTCAAATCAAAATCTATAATTTTTACTGCTTTTTACTTTCTTGCACCCTTGGACCACTAAATAATAAACTTTTGAAATGCGCATATTTTTCATTAGAACTGCATGAATTTTTTTAGAACTGCACAATTTGTGTTGAACCACACCTTTAAAAAAATCCTGGTGTGCATGTGTGCAAGGGCGTAGCCATAGGAGGTGTGCGGGAGGAGGGAGTGCCGCACCCCATCATCTAGCTTGTCGGCAAATGTGCAGTACATCGGTAGTGCTAATCGACGTTGTATTACTGAGAAAACGCTAGGGAAGTCTTCTTTTTCGGCAAATGTGGTTCGAGGGAAGTCTTCTTTGTCAGCAACTTTTGTTCGAGGGAGGTCTTCTTTGTCGGCAACTTTGGTTCGCGGGAAGTCTTCTTTTTTGGCAAATATGATTCGAGGGAAGTCTTCTTTTTTTGGCAAATTTAGTTTGAGGGAAGTCTTCTTTTTCGGCAAATATGATTCGAGGGAAGTCTTCTTTGTCGGCAACTTTGCTTCGAGGGAAGTTTTCTTTGTCGGCAAATAGGAGTTCTCCATCCATCCATCCAACAATCTCCCTTAGCTTTACCCTTACATATGCGTGCCATGTAGGTTATTGAAGAAAGTTGATACACCCATGTCAACTTCTTAAGTGCATCTCATTATTGAAGTATCTGATTTTTTTTAGCTTCTGGTGAACTGTTTTCTTGGGGTTGTGGCAGAGGTGGAAAGCTTGGCCACGGAGATATCCAGGATCGGTTTACGCCATTTAAAGTTAGAGCTTTTTCAAATGAGAAGGTCATTTGCATTTCATGCCATGAGCTACACTCCGCCGCTGTTACAGGTAATTTCTTGATACATTTACAGTCCATGCCCTGAAGAAAATTATGCAAAAGCAATCGCACGTGTCTCCGAGCATGGCTTGCATTTATTGTTTTGTATTCGTATAGGCCACGTTTTAGGCACAGGTTAAACGAAGCGTTCATTTAAAGTATTCTACACATGACTTG
The DNA here is from genome assembly GCA_900291935.2 of Cassiopea xamachana. Classification (NCBI taxonomy): domain Eukaryota; kingdom Metazoa; phylum Cnidaria; class Scyphozoa; order Rhizostomeae; family Cassiopeidae; genus Cassiopea; species Cassiopea xamachana. Next base: position 4,541,754 of record OLMO02000257.1, read on the forward strand.
AACAAATTCATGCACCATAGACAGGGACTTCGAAGTGTGTCGAGAAGGAACAATTTTTGCTGTTTTCTATTAATTTTTGTTGTTTTCTATTCATCCTGTAGATTTTGAAACTTGGAATACACGATTTTTATAGAAAAATGGTTCACAGCAAAACAGTGCTCTACTGTTCCAAAAAGTTAAGAAGGTTCAATGCTGGATTCTTGAAACCTAATAAAGTCGATTATTTGATGTGTAGGATTTATGTTTATTTCTAAGTATATGGAGCCTCTAAGTATGTAGAAATTTGTAACCTCAGTTGCAGCTTACAAACCGCCTAAAAGAAAGACTAGTATGCATCTGGCTGGTTGCTAGAACAAAAACATACGGATTCCATTTCTAGCCTAGTTATAGAGTGGACAAGAAAGCAATATATGTGTAAAGTATTTTGGGTCTTGAGTAGTGATTTTAAAATGTTTTAAACCTAACTTACTCGATAGTCAGAAATTTAACGCCAGCATATGTCAAAGCGCATTCTATATTTGCAAAATTTCGTCCTATGGTCGAATCATGCCATCCTACACATTGAAACCGAGTTGATCTTTATGTCAAGTGGCAAAGTTTTGGGTCTTCATGTTGATTTTATCGCAGGCTTAATTAATTTATACTTGTAATCTTTGAAATGTTATCCTATCCATGCGCTAATGCATATTTATACGCTCGATTTCTTTAGCGGAAGGTAGCCTGTATTTATGGGGTAGGGCTGAAGCTTATCTGGGATTCGAAACGAATGAAAGAAAGCAAACATTACCAAAAAAGATATCATCATTGCAAAACGTAGGGCTTGTTGCTTGTGGTCAGGATTTTACTATGGGTAAGTTAGCCATTACCATTCAATTCATGGCTTTTATTGTAAGCTATTTGTTTTTACGGATTCGATTCTTAAGCACAAATCATTATTGACAGTTATATTGTAGTAATTAAAGACTATGTTCCATTATTGTCCTTAATATCTAGATTTAGCGCAACTTGGTACAGCTCACAAATTGCCTTAAGTTCTGTTTATACGGAAATGGATTGTCGTGGAGTTATCATTCAAATTTTCTTTCCGAGTATTTGTAGAAGTGAGTGAATTCTCGTATGCAGAAGTCAAGCATAATTAAATTGTTTGAGAGTAGTGTAAATATTAGACATTTAGTATTTATGCTTTTTGCATTTGTTTACTATACGCACCTGTTGCTCCTGTCATATGATTTTTTTCCTAAAATGCACTAAATTTCACAGTTTGTTAACATGAGGAATGCAATGGATGAGACGCAGGGAGAGTTGTGCATGCGGAAATGTTGAATGAGTTGCAATATTTGTTGGAAGGGCAGCTTTATTAATCACTGTACACTAGGATCAAGATAGATTTTACACTGCACATTTTACTCACAACACTCAACACCATACAATTTTACACTGTACACCGTACACACTGCACATTTAACATTTTACATGAGGTACCAGGGAAGAAGTGTGTTTTGGGTTAATTTGGAGTGAAAGCATTTGAGTGGTAGTGCAAAGAAATTGTTAATTCTTATTTGTTACCAGACCCTGTCGGACATTGATAGGTTTTATAGACTTGGCTATGATTGCAACGACATTCTGAGACGAATTTGTTCTATGCTAGATACGTAACACGTGCCTAGCTTTAAAGAAGTAATTACTCAAAAGAAAAGAGCATTATCAAAACGATGGATTATAGAATTTTAAAATGACTTCTTTGAAAATATACTAGAAATAGCTAATGAAACTTCAAAAATGTCTTGTGATTTAGTGTTTTTTGTTAATTCGTGTTTGAAGATTTCAAATGATTTGCGGGATTTTCATCAGTCTTTTCTCTGAATTAACCCTCAAGGTGATTGTCGTGGCTCTATTGTTGACTAAAAAGTGTCATTATATCTGTTAAATACCTAATCATCCGTATAGCCGTGCCAAAAGAACAAATGAAACAGCTTTGGTAGCATGTCTTAGCACTCAAAGCCAAATGAGGATTGGAAGAGAACTAAATCAAGCAAAATTAGGCTAAATTTGGAAAAGAGGCTAGAGAACAATAGAAATTAGACGTAAGAACGAGGCCAATGTTGTTTGCATAATAAATCAGAACAAAAATCACATATCAGCTTGAATAACAAACAAACAAGCCTCAAGAGAATCTGTACCAATGATAATCAACGTAAAGCGTCGAATGTGCCCATTTCAGCATCATCCCTCAAAGTGCTACAAGCAGATGATTCATCATCATACATTTCCTTTGAATTGAAGAGGTCCATAATTATAATAGAATTAATTTTGCATAGAAAAGAACAAGTCAAAAAGGAGCCAAATAGTTGGCCAACACCAAATTAAAGTTTGTCAGCCAATCATACTCTGAAACAACAAACTTTCTGAAACCTTTGTAGGAACAGTGAAGTGAAATTTGGAAAAGTGAATATAGGAACAGTGAAGTGAAATATGGAAAATCGTGAAATGTCAGACTTTGAAAAGAGAAGCTGTAACTGTAGCATCTTTAAAACAAACGTCATTCCAGCTGTTATTGGCGCATAATATTGTTTGACCACTTTTGTAGTAAAATCACATGGAATGAAATTACTTGTGTTTGTTTTACGTGAATCGAAGTACTTTAGAGGAATTACGGTGATGGAATACTTCATGAACCAATTATTTATGCTCATGTGGTTGAATTTATAATCTAAGGTTTGATTTATTCAGGGGGTAACTTTGTGTAGATTGAATGAAGTTACTTGAAAATTTTGCAATTGCAAAGTAGTACAACCTGTTCTAATGTACAAGTTTAAAAAACTATTGTTACGTGTATTGTAGATGCAGATAGTCAAAAAATGTGTAGAATAGAAAATGGGCCATCAGCACTCCAGAACCGAGGTATTCTGGAGTGCTGTTGGGTTACCTTTAACTGGTTCGACTTAATTTGAGGAGAGACCTCTAAACAATAATTCTGAGTTGGATATAGCCTGCCAGCAGAGAAGCTTCTAAAACTTTCATTCAAGGAAAATATTGAATTACAATTGTGATGTGAAAAGGGCTTACTTTTATCTTGATCATCAATTTCTTGTAATTGTATTTTTCATATTTTGATGCAGCATTGACTACCAACAACATGCTCTATTCTTTCGGCTTCAATGATAGAGGACAGCTAGGTCTTGGTGATACTAAAGTAAGATGGAGTCCAACATTGGTAGAAAGTCTTTCAGATGTAAAGATAAAGCATGTATCGTGTGGAACCTCTCATGCTGGCATTGTCACAGGTATTCTTTGACTTACTTTTCCATATATCAGTTTTTACATCTAAACAGAAGTATGATCATTGTAAATACTTTGGAAGTTCTCGTGCCTTTATTTTCACAAGATAAAGACCTATATCTCAACTTTATACTCGACCAAGTTATGAAATATAAAATTTTCACCATTGTACAATTCATGTCTTTTGTATTTTTCTGTTTTCAGAGCACGTTTATTATGTTGTTATTATGCTTATGGTGTTGCAAGATGAGTGTCTTGACTCGTTGCATATATTATGTAGTAGTATCCCTTATTTTATTTGGGCGAGAGGAAAAACCTAAACTATTGGGATTGTGAAAGGCTCATTTCAGTAACGTAACAACGACACCCGGTATCATCCTTGCATGGTTTATGTATGTATTGTAATTGTAACATATATATATATATATATATATATATATATATATATATATATATA
>OLMO02000257.1:4548199-4562052 GCA_900291935.2 Cassiopea xamachana
ACTGGGGCCCTTAGGAATTCATTAAGATTAGGAACCCCGTCCTATGTGTACATCAAGCAATACAAAACAGACTGACCTATCGAAAATCCCTTGAGGGGCCCCTTTCCTGCCTCAAAAGCTTGGAGGGGCCTGTGAAGTTGTCCCCGACTCCAACCCACGTCGGTTTCTTGTCTGGGTCAGTTCATACTGTAGTTCATATCAACATATAATTATATTTTATATAGTTATATTAATATAGGGTTAATTCAACTTTAACAACCACTGGGGAAAATTCTTTCTCCTCAAGAAAAGATTCTTTGAGCATAGTTTAAAGCCGTCCCCCACCCATTTATAAGCTATATCGGTTTACCTATACTAATCANACGTTTGCAGATACTGGGGATGTTTGGATGTGGGGATCCAATGACTGTGGACAGCTAACCATGCAGGAAACAACCGATTTCACTAAGCCGTTTCTGGTCCCATCATCATACTGGTTTGTACAGTTATCTTCATCATCCTGTGTAATTTTGCGTTGCGTTCAAGCTTTTGGGTTGCGTTGCAGACAATTTATATCACTGCAGCATCAGCCTTTGTAATTACTCTCTGAATTATTGTTGCTTTTGGCTTAGCTTTTCCTGCAAAGGAATTGATTGAATTTTTATTTGTTTCCCCTCTATGCTGTTGCAGGAATGAAGTCATATGCTCAATCAGTTGTGGTAAGAGGCATACTGCCGTTCTCTCAGGTATGACTCAAAGGCATTTTTGTACTCTGTGGTTTTTGGCCATGAAACCCCCTGTTAAAGCTCATGTAAGCTTCTTATATACACGTTTTTTATAAGAAAAAAGTTTATTAGAAAATGAGGTTCAAATGGTCAAAATCTTAAGAAAATCTTAAGAAAACCACGAGGCTAAATCTCCAAAATTTAGTGTTTTTATTTGCCAAAAATCGATATTTCGTCGTTATTGCATTCAAAGTGTTAAAGATGGAATTGAAATTCAAGTATACAATAATAATAACGAAATNTTGCAAACCATTTTAGCCAGTTTACTTCAGTAAAAGTTAAGAAAAATTTAAAGAAATCTCTGGCTCAATTTCCGGAAAAGTTAAGAGAATTGAGGCTCAGGCAAAATGACGGTTTTCTTATGAAAAAGAACGTGTATGAGGAATTTTAATATTGTTGGTGCTTGATTTCGAACAAACTGCAGATATAGCGACAGTCATTTCAAACCGTGATTTGACTATGTGAAATCGTACACTTTCTTTAGTATTGTTTTCTTTTCAAATGTTGGTCGAGATTAATGAAAAGCCAAATGCATTGAAGTTCTGCTGAAGCATCACAGTTTGTGATTAGAGGAGGATAGACGAACTTTAAAGAATTATTTAGGAACATTGGCAAAAACTTAGAGCATGTGTTCATTACACCTTCATTTTTCAGTTACCACCTAAGTTTTATAGCGTAGGTTTTTATCAACAACATCCAAGGAACTGAGTTTTCCTTGGCTTGACAATTAGACGCAGACCATTTGCAATAGTAGATATCTTGTATGGCAGTTTCCATACATTCTCTTTTTGTGTATGTCAACAATACTCGCTGGAGCTGCAAATTCATGCGTGCTTTAGGTAGTATTTTATGCCTATTGTGCATGCACGACGTTATTAATGTCATTAGCAAAAGGCGTAGATTATCCAAGACAGTGAGATAATTGTTGTACACGTGTCAATAGATCAGTGCTTCTCAATTAATTTTTGCAATGCCCCCCATGGAAAGAGAAAACATTTTGGACCCCCATTCGAAAAGTCAGGGAAAACTTGGAATTGTCAGGGAATTTCGTATAATTTTTATTCAAATCAGGGAAAAGTCAGGGAAAACAGATTATTTAGTTCTTATACTATTTTCATTATCTCTTTCGTGCTTGTTCGCAAAATGGCTGTTCAATTTGTTGTCAGTAAATGTGAATTTTATCACTTTACACAGTGCTATAGCAAATATATGTACTCTCAGGTGCCAAATAAACGCCCCCCCCGTTTATGAATTTCAAGGAAATTGACTTTTTTTACAAACCCCTCATTTCATTTCCTTTCTTTGTTAGTACTATTTACGCCCAATTTTCATGGCAAAATAGCGTACTGCTGTATATGGTTTAGTTTTATGTTTTGTGACAACTTGTTTTTGTTCTTTCCGTCCTTGTATAATCATTTAAGGCCTTTTCTCATGTTCTAACCCCCCGTTTGTTTTGACCCCTCGTTTATTAAATGTCGAAATTTCATCTGACCCCCCTAGTTATTAGGACCCCCCGTTTATTTGGCACTTGAGAGTATATTACCTATCTACTAGGCTTCATTTTTCTAACCTATTTTCATAAATATGTGAAATTGGGGTCAAGGAAAAGTAGGTGTTTTTGACTATCGGTCAGGGAACAGTCAGGGAATAGTCAGGAAATTTTGATTGACGTATTGGGTATGAACCCTGATAGTATTTTAGAAAAAAGGGATGGCGACTCCCTGACTCCGTATTTTCTTGATTTGAGTTGCATTTTTAGTATTTGCTTAGCCTCTTGCAGTACTTGTTCTTTTTTGAGTCTTAATGGATAATTTTGCTTATTGGTTGTCTATTGATTTAGTTTCAGGTACAGTCTATTGTTTTGGTGATGGGCGAAACGGGCAACTTGGTGTTCACTTGAAGCAGCAATCTCAAATGCTCCCAACTCCAAGTTCAGTTCCAATTAATTGCCCTGCCAAAATTATTGAAGTTGACTGTGGAGCAGCTCACACCGCAGCACTGTCGGGTATGGCTTTAATCGCCTCTTCCACAGTCGAACCGCGATTATTTGGACTCTTCCGGATCCGGATAATTGAGAGTCCGACTAATCGAAATACGAATACTATTGCGTCCGTAGGAAATTCTCAATTTTCTCTATCATTTTGTGGAAAATCAAAGTCAAGAATCCAACTAATTAATATTCAAGAGAAAATCCGAACGAGAGATTAATGTCCAGATAATCGAAAGATCCGAAAATCGAGGTCCAGATGGTCGAGGTTCAACCGTATTAAGTTTTTCTCTTGTTGGAATAGTATTTCCCTGCCATAATGCTACAGTGGTAGTCTATCAGCATTCCTGTTGTTGTTGTTGTTTACTTTATTTTAAATACGCTGTTATACCTAGCTTATTCAGCTAATTTAGGCCTACTATGCATGCCGCATCCAGGCATGGAACCCCTAGTTTAATGTCCCTTCCGAAGGACGGTGGAGTAAGCTGTTTTGGTCATTCATCTGGAGGTCGCCCATCCAGTTTCTGATCGTACACAGCCATGCTTAACTTCTGTTAAGCTATTGGAACTGGCTGGGCCGCTTGGCTACTCACCCCGCTAGGGAGGAGTCTTTGCATAGGGAGGAGTCTGCTGGCGCTTTTTGGCATTTGAATATGGTAGAGCCGATGATGTGTGTTTGCCTTGATCGACACATATGATTTTATGTTCTTGCTTCAATTTGGCTCAACATTTCACAGAAAATGTTAAATGTGTATGTCAAACAATTGTTATATCAATTTGCTTCATTGAAGCATTGAGATTGGTATATGAACCTGTCTCGATGTCATAGTATGGAGTTGAAAGTATTTTATTCATGAGATGACAGCTGTAACATTCGTTTTTGATAAGATAGAATTGCAGATAAAAATTGACAGGGCGTGGAACTGTTTATCAGTCTCTAAATAAATAATGTTTTCCATTAGATTCATTTTTTCATAAGATATTAGATTCATTTTGTCATAAGATATATCTATTTCAGCTGTTCGTTTTTCCAAATGAAGTAGATAACTATCTGACTATAGAAGCTTTCTTTCGTAGATGAAGGCCATTTGTACATATGGGGTAAAGGAAGTTCAGCTAGGTTAGGCCATGGTGATCACAGAGACAGGTTTGCCCTCATAACCTTATAACTTGCTGATATTTTGTTGTCGTAGGAGTCTTTCAATTGAAGCTAGAGAACCATCTTTATATCAAGTGAAACGTAGTAGTCAGTGAAAAGCGACAGCTGAACTTTTTTCTGCCTAAATTTAGTTTCATCTAGGACCTTGTCGAGGTGCACAGCTTTTCTGCGTCCTTCTCCCCTTACTTTTGACTACATCACTGTGCTATTCCATGCTTTGTTGTAGCATTCCTCTCTATCAGCCTTCGGAGCATCACTTGCTACATTCTTGCTTTTCTCTGTCATGAAATAGCTGTTGGTTTGAGCAGTAGCCCGTAACTGCATCTCACATTACGAATTTAAGTACAATGCAAGATGCAAGCCACAACAAGAGGCACATAAAGCATAGCACAAGACATCATCTAATCAAGCATCTATTTAAGCCATATAAGTCCTCCCAATATTACACGTCAAAGTCAAAAGTCACGGTCCTTTCGCGCGCCCAATGGCGCATAGGGCGGTGCCTATCTCCGTTTCTATAGCCCTAGGCCACGCGTCTGCGAATGCAGTTAAAGCTGCAACGGGGGGCTGGTCCACTGGTAGCTCCGCGAGTTTAACTTTCCCACTCCATTCTATATGTCGAGCGCCAGAAGAGAAGGCAGTGAGTACCATTTTAAAGGTCTTTGGTGGGCTCGAACCCATGACCTACCGGTTGTGAGGCTCGAACATAGCCTCCTTTAAGATCAGCCTCAGATTCGCTTTTATTTAATTTTAACGACTGGCTGTTCAGCGATAAGATCTACATGAAAATAAGGCCAGGTTTTTTCTTAGAGTCCATTGCTTGCCCTACTTGTTCTCTTCGCTACGCATGTTGAGATTGTAGCAATTATATGTGTTATATGCATCAAAATCGTTCTCATTGACACCCTACAAAATAAATCGCCATCACGTCGTTTTGCCCCTGACTGCTTTGTACAGAACGTCAGCAATTTTTTCATTTGCCCCTTGTGGATCCTGCCGATCATTGATATGCAAATCACTGATCATAGTTTATTGTTCCATCTTGTCATATCTGTGAAAAGAGATACCATAGAATTCCGAATAAAAGCCCTGGGCTTATAGAGGTTTGAAGCCGGTGGACTTATATTTGCAAGGGATTGTATTCGGCGGGCTTATATTCGGAGGGCCATTTGGATTAACAGGTGACTTGTGTATGCCAAAAATTCCACTATTAGGTATCCAATCAGAGACTAACAACAACAATATTTAATGCGTAAAGCTTCACAAAAAGATTAAAAGTAACTACATTTGCTCTATCCATGTTCATTCATTATCCTAACTATGCACACAGAATCCCAAATGTAAGCCCCGGGCTTATTATATTCAGGGAAGTTTATATTTGAAAGGATATTTGGGTTAGTTTGCAGCAGGTGAGGCCAAGCGGCCCAGCTAGTTCCATTAGCTTAACTGAAGTTGAGCGTGGCTGTATACGGTCAGAAACTGGATGGGTGACCTCCAGATGAACGACCAAAACAGCTCACTCCGCCGTCCTTCGGAAGGGACGTTAAACCATGGGTCCCATGCCTGGATGCGGCATGCATAGTAGGCCTAAATTAGCTGATAAAGCTAAGTATAACAGCCTACTCAAAATAAAGTAAACAACAACAACAGCAAAGGTGGACCTATATTCGGTGCGCTTACATTCGGGATTTTACGGTATTTCTGCACAATCAACGATGCTATAGCGGAAATTTTACAATCTATGATTTTTGTTAGGCTCATTGGTGCTATTAACAATAATCTAGTTTATTTATTTTATGACGTAAGAACAAATCAAGGCGCTCTAGAAATTAGCCATATTTTTTATTCTGGCTGAGTTCTTCTATAAAGGAGTTACCTAACGTATGGCCCGTGGTTCAAGTATTGATACACGATGCCGTCTAGTTTGGCCCAAGCTGAGGCCAAAGTAGTTTGACAGATGCATTATTATTGCTATTTAGGTATGCAAGAGTGTTCCTCAATCTGACACTGGCCCTCCACCTATAGTCTAATCTGAAACCGGTCCTCCTACGATCTAAATCTGAAAGCGGTTCCCCATATATGATCTAAATCTGAGAGCGACCCTCCATCGATAATCTAAATCTGAAAGCGGTCCTACATCTATGATCTGAATCTGAAAGTGGTCCTCCATCTATGATCTAAATCTGAAAGCGGTCTTCCATGTATGATGTAAATCTGAAAGCGGTCCTCCATGTATGATCTAAATCTGAAAGCGGTCCTCCATCTATGATCTAAATATGATCTAAATCTGAAAGCTGTCCTACATCTATGATTTAAATGTTAGAGTGGCCCCCCATCAGTTATTTTGAGTTTGAAAGTAGCCCCCGCCCACGAAAATAGTTGTGCAGCCTTACTTAATGGGGTGTCAAATTATCCTACTTCACTTATTAGTTGGACTTTGGGATCATTCTTGGCTCCTTTTCTGGTGATAGCTCGAGTATGATGATAATATTTCAAGGTGTATTCTGACTGATTTTGGAGCTTAATTTGCATCTTGAGCAATAAAGTTATATCAGAGAATTTTCCTTTAATGAGCCTTCCAGAGTGAAGGTATGAGTATTTTTGCAAGGCCTATCATTTTCGGTTCAGTCCCTATGGCGGCGAAAGGGTTAAAGTAGATCGATTTGAATTTCAAGTTGGAAAATAGCGACACAATGTTTATTTTCCTGACTATCAATAACGCACAAGTTGTGTTAGGTGCTTCTATCGGAGATAGCTACTGCAGATAAGTCGCATGTATCAGAAAAATATGACTGATAATTATCTGTCATGCAGGTGCATGTAAAAGATATCATCAGTTATAGTTGATGGTATCTTTTACACGCTCATTTTTGTTCCATTTTTCAAGTTTGAACTTAGTGATGATGCTTAAACAGCAGACAAATAGCATGTTTTCCCAATGGCCCATTGTTGGTGGGAATGATATTTTCTACGTTGCAAAACTTTTCCCAAAATAGACTCTGGCTATATATTTTAGTTAACCTTTCGTTCACTATCCAACGTTTCATACTCTGACGAGTGTCGAACGAAAAAGCTTTTGCCGCCTTTTCGTGCTCTCGTTAAAAATAGACTCATTTATATATGTCAATTTGTTGGCCTACACCTCAAACTCCAAAAACAATATTTAATTCAAGACCTGCAGAATTATCTGCTTTGTTTATTTTTCTTTCTATCGAATTGATGTATGTATTTGACACCGAATGCCATATTTTTGCGTATAAATAGTCTAGTAGCTTATACATTGAATGGTAGATAGTGCCATATTTCTAGTCATGATCATGCCTTCAGTGTGCATTTGTTGATATTTCTCGTTCTATTTTATATAGAATGTCCCATGTGGATCGCATTGCTCAAACAAAATTACCACAACGTAGTGATGTGCCTAGACACTTTCCGTTGGGGGGGGGGTGTTATGACCATTGTACCAACTATTGGTACTAAGAATAAAAAAGGTCATCGAAAATGATGTGGCCAGCTTTCTTGCATCATGGCTGACTTTGGACCAACTTTGTTGCAAATTTTAAAATACTGGGGGCATGATACCCCCACGCCCCCCATCGGCACAACAAGTACACATTGTTGGCTTTGTCTCCGTGGAGGCCTATCTGCAGGCTCTTATTCGTGGGAACTTATGTGTGGAGTATTGCAAGGATTTAAACGCCCTTTTAATAGGAAATGGAACAGTGACTAATGACATTTTAAGATGCAATTAAAAGGAAATGTTTTCCAAGTTGCTTAGTTTGGTTGCGAATTGCTTGGTAACTCACTTCCTTTGCGTCTTCTGCATCATCATCGTTATTCTTCATCTCAATTTAATCGTTATTTATACAATCGGTCTTCTCAAGTTGTTTTCTTGATTTGTTAGAGTAACACCTTTTCCCAAATGTCATCGTTGCTCTTGATCGTTGTACATCAGGTTTTTTTCTGATGAAGTCACGAGCATGTCCCATCCAGTTCAGATTAGGACTGTTAATCAACCATGGCAGAATATTTTTGTTCATCTTTTCCACTTCTGACTTTTCATGTTTTGTTGTTGTGCAGTGAAAATTGTCTTGTTCAAATGTTGTTCATATGACAAGTAGTGGTCAAGCATTGTGTCTTTATTTCATCGGAGAGTTTCCCTTCACCAAATTAATTTCTCTTTTCTTTTCTATTGAACCTTGTTCTGCAGACATATGTTATATTCATTCAGTATGTAATTTCTTCTTCCAGCTGCGACCTTCTTCATCTGCGACTTTCTTCTTGCAACACAACCACCTTTTGTCTCTCTTTCTTATTTAGTCTAGGAATAGACGATCGTATTTATGTGACTATGTATGGCTTTTTAAGTGGATCTACGATATGTTTGCTCATTATTATTATCATTTTTATTATTATTTTTTCAATTTTTTACAGACGGTGGCCCATTCAGATGAGCTGGTTTGCAAGGGGCCGCCTTTGTACAAAGTAAAAGCAAAGTAAACGCTAAAATCTTACAAAAAAGTACATATTTTTAAAAATTCTAAATTAAAAAGTGTATAGAACTTGATATATAAAAAACTATTTCCAAATAAGACTTAAAAGGCGTTAGTGGTCAGTTGTATTTGCCGATGGTGGATTGCAATCGCAGGCGCGCATTGCCGCTTCCCTTGATCAAACAGGAAGACTTCACACACTTGTGCTGGCAAGACGTGTTTGTAGGCCTGAGGAAAGTGGTTTGTTAGATTGTTTGATTATTTGTACTACTGTGTACGTTAACTAGTTGTTCTACCGTAAACGTTAATTTTTCTTGGTTACTTGTACATTACTGTTGTACAAGAAGTTAGTAGTTTTAATTTATTATTACTACTGCTACGGAACTGTCTGGTACAGTTTGTATGGTGGCGTTGGTGGTGACAAGGGGAGGTTGGAGGTCACTTTAATTTTTATACAACAAGCTATCCCGCCCTTTTATGACTTAACTGTATGTCGAATGAAGGCGAGAGGGGCACAGGCCCCATGGGAATTCCAAGTGGGGAATCCCTGGCCTATCTGGGGCCGGCCATTCTGATGCTGGTACTTCTGCTGAGACACCCCGTGTGGTGGTGCAGGGCATTGTGATTGATGCTAGTGTGTTGGCTAGCATCCTTAACCAGGCCCGCGGTCCGATTTTGGATTGACTTCGCCACCAGCTACATCGCTTTACCGGTGACGGTGTTGTGGTGGTTGCAGAGTGGCTTGTAGCCTATAAGAGGTTATGTGAGGTGGAGCATATGGCACCCACGGACTTCCTCACCTACATACTCGCGGGCAATGCTGCGCGAGTTTATAGTAGAATGATGGTGGGCGAGGCCTCTGACTGGGAGGTCGTGAAGGCTTTGCTGACATCCGAGTATACTATGCCTAGGCAGGAGGCATGGCGTAGGTATGTCAATTGTAGGCTTGAAGCCAGTGAGACGGTTGACGTCTATCTGGGTCACTTGGAACGATTGGGCGGCAGGCTGGGTTTGACCCTCAACGACTTGGTTTTTAGGGTCAAGTTCTACGAGGGACTACCAGCCTCTATATATGAGTGGGCGGTGACCCATGAACATGCCTATACTGCGGATTTTGGGTCAGTGTTGACTCGAGTGCGAGACCGTATAGTCTAGCGGAGAGCAGTAGAGGGGCGCGCCTATTCTGCTGTTGTCACTGCTACTTCTGGTATCGCTGTGGTGGGGGTCACCGTGTCAAGCCTCCATGAAATCCACTGGTAAGGGGACTGCCCCTAAGAAGGTTTCTTCAAAGAAGAAGGTCGTGTGCTTCTGCTGTGGTAGCACAAAGCAATTGGTGAAAGACTGTCCTGAGCCCCCACCAAGTGCTGGTGCCTTAGATAGGCAGAATTTTCATTCGGAGGACGGAGAACAGGGCGTCCCGTCCTCTGCAATGGAACTTTAAGATCCACTGGGATCTTGAGTGGTGCCTCCGCATCATGGGACAGTCTGATGCTGTCCGGGGCGGCTGGCAGGACTAGCTGTAGTCGTATGCCAGTCGTTCGTGCGATCCTAAATGGTTGTCATTCCTTGTGTCTTGTTGACACTGGAAGTGAGCGGACTCTGGTGAGTCCGTGGGTGGTGGAGAGCCGTAAATTGCGGCCGGGTAAAGCAGTACTGACTGCAGATGGCAAGGCCTCTCTTGTGAAAGGCCAATGTCGAGTCATCATTGGGTTGCAGGGGCACTGCTTTGAAGTGACTGCACCAGTAATCTTGACATACCTACGCCATGCCTCCTGCCTAGGCATAGCAGAGTCTTATTTGTAAATAGTTGTTTTATATCTATTTATATACACTTTTTAATTTAGACTTTTAAAAAATATGTGCTTTTTTATAAGATTTTAGCTTTTACTTNGTGACCCATGAACATGCCTATACTGCGGATTTTGGGTCAGTGTTGACTCGAGTGCGAGACCGTATAGTATAGCGGAGAGCAGTAGAGGGGCGCGCCTATTCTGCTGTTGTCACTGCTACTTCTGGTATCGCTGTGGTGGGGGTCACCGTGTCAAGCCTCCATGAAATCCACTGGTAAGGGGACTGCCCCTAAGAAGGTTTCTTCAAAGAAGAAGGTCGTGTGCTTCCGCTGTGGTAGCACAAAGCAATTGGTGAAAGACTGTCCTGAGCCCCCACCAAGTGCTGGTGCCTTAGATAGGCAGAATTTTCATTCGGAGGACGGAGAACAGGGCGTCCCGTCCTCTGCAATGGAACTTTAAGATCCACTGGGATCTTGAGTGGTGCCTCCGCATCACGGGACAGTCTGATGCTGTCCGGGGCGGCTGGCAGGACTAGCTCTAGTCGTATGCCAGTCGTTCGTGCGATCCTAAATGGTTGTCATTCCTTGTGTCTTGTTGACACTGGAAGTGAGCGGACTCTGGTGAGTCCGCGGGTGGTGGAGAGCCGTAAATTGCGGCCGGGTAAAGCAGTACTGACTGCAGATGGCAAGGCCTCTCATGTGAAAGACCAATGTCGAGTCATCATTGGGTTGCAGGGGCACTGCTTTGAAGTGACTGCACCAGTAATCTTGACATACCTACGCCATGCCTCCTGCCTAGGCATAGCAGAGTCTTATTTGTAACTAGTTGTTTTATATCTATTTATATACACTTTTTAATTTAGACTTTTAAAAAATATGTGCTTTTTTATAAGATTTTAGCTTTTACTTNTTGTAAACAGATGGCCCCTTGCAAACCAGCTCAGCTGAATGGGCCACCGTCTGTAAAAAATTGAAACAATAATAAAAATGATAATAATGAGTAAACATATCGTAAACAATATACCAATTATGAAGTGGTAATCTCTTTCTTAAGTCGCCATTTGGTTTTTTAATTGACAAAGATTAAAAATATGTTGCGAACGACTTTTGAAACAAAAATACTTTTCTTGATTAGTAACCAAAACTCCATGAAAATATATGAAGCTATAGAGAACAGGCGTATGCAAGTACCCTTGAAGCTCAGAGTCGCATCTTGGCTTGTACAATAAACTTTTTTATAAGGTAGGGTTTATAGGAAAGTAGTTCTTGACTGCTCAAATAGTTAGGAAAGTCCAACACTGGACTCTTGAGCCTGCGAAACTCAGTAAGTTGTATTCATTAAAATATCAATTATCTTTATATATAATGGTGGCTTTTCTTCGATAATAATTATTTCAGGTGTACAATCTGCTTTTTTACATTTGCCATTCAGCGTTTGTGCAAAGCATCGCAATTTGAAAATGTTTTTGCTAAGACAGTTTTATGCAAAGCTGACTTAGCTAAGAACATAAAAACCAAGTTTGAAGGTGCTATAACTAAGAACTAGTTCATACGATGAGCCGAACCTATGCATTTAGCAATTTGAGTAGTTAAGTTCATCTTCGGTTCAGCGTATGAAACCACAGAAAAGCATCTGCTCGAGCCACAGTCACGCTGTTCATTGGTTCAACACTGGCTCATCCCCTTCGGTCGCGCCATTGTTGAACCAATGCTATAATAGGTTCGGGTCATCTATGGCTCATCGTATGAACTAGCTCAAAGGATATGGAATTGTCCAAAAAGCTGCTAGGCTTGTAAGTTTTTGCAGCTAGAAAATTTCTTCCATTATCAAGCATGGCAAGGTCTAAATGTAAATAGTTGGGGGTGACAATATACTGGGAGAGCTGGTAAAATGCCTTAAGTAACAGAGATGTGCCAAGACACTTTTCACTGGGGGGGCGGCGTTTTGGCTATTTGACCAACTACTGCTGCTAAAAAAGGTTACGGAAAACACTGTGGCCAACTCACTTGCAGTATGGCCGACTTTTTGGCCAACTTTCTTGCAAAATCAAAAATGCTGGATGGGAGTTAGGCCCCCCACGCCCCCCAAACACATCGCTGCTAAGCAACACAAGTCGTCAAATACTTGCCAACGGACTTAAAGTGTTTCCATCATCCTATCTCTATGTCATCATCTTTGATACGACTTTCAGCTACTTTATCAGTGCCTCTTTGTAATTAATCATTTAACGTTCCAAACTCGCATTGCTAACTGCAATAGGGATGTTCTGGTATGCATTTCTTGAAAAAAATTAATCGGGCGGATGTCTATTCCGGACTGGAGAGTACTGGTATTCCACGATAATATGCATCACGTTTTTTCTATGGTTAATGGTGCTTTGCAATAATTGAAATAGGCTGATAAAATTCGGCTGTTAACGTATTTCCTGATTGCCTACTTTTTGCCAATGTAATTGTCCCTTTGTTCACAACATGATTATAATCTTCATATAATTTATGGCAGACCTCTTCGTCTTCTTCTGGAAATGCTCATCAATCATTTAATAGTCGTTTGAACTTTTGGGGGAAGCTGTTTTTCAAAATGTCAAGAAATGGACAGAATAAGGAAGTTATAAAAGTATTGTTTTTGGTGCATCCAGCATGATGCTAGGTTTCCACATTGTACAACATATATCCACAAAGGAAGTGCACACATGTCTTTGCAGGATATACTGATGAGCCAATGCTTTATAATACGTGTGTGCTTACATGCTTAGTAAATCTCCTTGCTGACGGGTTTACTTTTTTGGAATATGGAAGCGGTTACACAAAGAGTGCCAATTGTTATTAATGAAGAACATAACAGTTACCATCGATATTGCCAAAGAAGAGAGGAGTTCCCCACATCATAATCCAATTTTGTCACCAATTGTGATTTTAGATATTTACAATGGATATCTTATTCATTAGGGAATCTTTTAGTTGTGTAGCTCAATGTATTGCCCCAGAGGGGTAAAACCTGCATGTATTATCACATTAGGAGCAAGGTTCTTATCGGAGTATTTAATATCCAGTTCAACAAACCTGTTGGGAGGGGCAAAATCATGCCAGATTCTTCATTCGTGAGGCATTGTCCCCGTGCCTCCTGCAGTTGAATGCCTGGCGGAGGTGTATATAGACTCTGTCCTTTGGAATGGGAGTTCTTTTGCAAACATTTGATCAACTATAGGTAAGAAAAGGTCATGGAAAACACTATGATTAATGGGATGCTAAATCTCCTGCAGCATGGCCAACGTTTTTGCAGTTTTGTACAGACTGGGGGCTTCACGCCCCCACGCCTCCACGCCCTCAAAATCACATCATTGGTGCCTGGTTCAATTTTAGCCTTATTCTTCTAAGAACTGCTCTCATGCCCTGGCATGCAGTCTTGTATACACTCTTTTTTCTAGGAATATCTAACTTTTCACCAAGCCTCAATGTTCTTAAGTGTTTCTGATTTCAAGCTTGGGAACATTCTTAAATTTTTCTTTAGTATCAGAAGTGTAACTTCTCCTGAAAATCAGAAGAGTACATTCAAGTCTTTAATGATGTTTTACTTCATCGTAAAATAAAACCAGAGTGGAACAGAACAATTAATATTGTATTGATAATGCAAAAGTTATTCTGAAAGCAGCACTATTAC
>OLMO02000257.1:4578303-4588778 GCA_900291935.2 Cassiopea xamachana
ATAGATACAATATTTATTATTCTGTTCCACTTTTATTTAGCGTTATGATGAAGCACGGTATCAGCAATGAGTTAAATATATTTCTTTGATTTCCAGACGAAGTTAAACCTTTGAATTTTAAGAATAATCTTGGTCTCAAAAACCAGAAAAATTTAAGAATATTAAGGCTCAGTGAAAAGTTAGGTCATCAGATAAAAAAGGGCATATCTTGAATACGTTCTAAAGTCCGCTGCTCCTAAAGTTGACTTCTTGAAACTGAGCTAGGGCCTAGAAAATAATGGTCTTGGTCACTAATGGTAGCCTTGAAATTCAAATGCTGGTGGTGGAATTAGGAATTCTAATAAAAAAGCTTCTTCAATACATTTTCTGTTATTGTTCTAATGAGGTATTACTGTAATGAGGTATTACTGTAATGAGGTATTACTCTAATGAGATAATAGTCTAAAATTTAGAGCTGTCAAGATTCTTTCCATTTTAGAATTTTGCATAGTATTCAAAATAATCCGCAGAGCCCACCCATGTGACTGCTGGATAGTAGTTTTGTAAATTTGCCTTGTTTAAGACCTTATGATAAGCATTTTTGTTGTTGGTCGTTAGTTACTGTTTTTCACTGAACTATGAACGTCCTTGCTGCAGCCCTCATGTTTCACAGCAATCAGTAATTTGATGTAGGCTGTACGCGTGTTTTTTTGTATCTTTCGTTTACTTCTGACATTGGCCGTTGTCAACACTGAGATCTTTCTTGAGAACGAAGCAGGTGCGCGTATAGCGGTGCACCTGCAATTAAGGAAAGCTATGATTCTCGGACATAATTTTGCTAAACCATTTAAAATTTTGCGTGTTTTTGATGTCTCTTAGCAGCTCCTGCAAGATTTTATTTTTTTAATGTCTTAATTCTTCGAATTTTACTACCGAAGTGCTGATAATTGTTCTTAGTCGTCAAAAAATCTATTTTTAGTGCTAGACTCAACAATGCGAGTAGATCAGGCTTTGAGAGCTTGAAACGATTTGGTTTATAATCGTAGTAAATTCACCATTCTACTTAATTTCATTTAATATATTCAAGGAGGGACACCCTTCAGTGATGAAGCTGATTTCCAAGTGGCCCTCCACTTAACTACTTACAATAAATCGAAAGTAACGGAAAAGTTATAACTATAGAGCTCTTTCATATCAGAGGGTAGAGTTTACAGTAGTATCCTGAAACTGGTTTTGCATTCTTTTGACAGATTTTATAGCATCGATATGCACTACTCACTTTACATTCTTTTGAAAGATGAAGTGAAGTAATACAACATAGAATAAATGCTACTTACATTATTGCAATACAAAACGGTTAACCACTTGGTTTTCTACCGTTTTACACTCTTTTTATAGGAATGCCTAATTTTTACTGAGTTTCGATATTCATAATTATTTACTTCTGAGTCTTTGATTATCCTTAAATTATTCTTAAAGCCTGGTTTCCATATAACTTTCTAGTGCCGGCGAGCCACCGGCGACAAAAGCATGTTTCCATATACTTTTCACACACCGGTGACCCTCCAGCGATGAGCTCTCCTCCGTAGAGAATTTTAAAATAAAAGTAAAATGAAAGACATTTCTAGTAGTATTGAAGCCATTCAAACTTCTGAAACTGCCGGCGACCCACCGACGACCTACCGCAGTCATGTTTCCATATAAAGTTCTCGAGGTCGCTGGCACGGCAATGGCAAAAAAGTTGAACAATTTCAGCTTCTCTTCGATGTCGGCGGTGGGTTGCCGGTGGGTCGCCGGCAGTTGAAATGAAGTGTTTTCATTAAAGAGTTCAATGTCTTCTGTGAGTCGCCGGTGGGTCGCCGGCACTAGAAAGTTATATGGAAGCTAGGATTAAGTGCCAAAGGTGCAGTTTGACCTGAATATCAAAGGAATATATTCAAATGTTGATTGATGTTCTTCATCAATAGTGCAAAAGTTAATCTACAAGCAGTACTATAACTTGAATACACAAAAATTCCAAGTCTTGATGAAACTTGAGCCTTGTATCATTCTTCAATTTTTCGTGAATTTCAGCAATTCTGAGCCTTAGTCATCATATTCTTATAAACTTTATTTTCATAAAGGAAGAATGTATAATGGTTTTCAAGTTAGGCTTATTTATCTCCCACTACCTGCAGTTTGTATGATATGAGCCAGTCGCATCTGCAGTTGGATCAGAATCGTCATTGGCAATTTGATGTTTGATCTAAACTGCTTCGTTTCGTTTTTGAGTATCGTAGAAAGATCTGTATAATTCCAAATATTGTATGTGGAAAATCACCCATTGCCTTTAGTGATAAATTTGGGTTGCAAAAAGTATGAAATTGTGATATTCTTACACTTTTCACTGATTCTGCATGCAACACGCAAATTCGGTTTCCCCAGATTCTGTTTCACAATACATTGGCTTATTCTGAATTGTAAAGGTAGGAAGTGATGGCTTCTTTATGCTTGTAGATTGTGTCTAAGCATGTTGTATTGCGCTGGAATGGGATTTAGCTAGAATTATTGCCAACTTAAGGTCTCGTTGATTCTATGAAGCAACATCTCTGCTGGTAATGTCTGGAAAAGAGTATGATTCTTCTTTACTACGTGCATAGACATAAAAACCTGTGACTCGGGGGGCACTTGCGCCCCACTTTTCTGAAATTTCTATGTAGAGTGCCCCTCTTCAGCTTACATAGTTACCATTTTTACTTAAAGATGCCCCTTAGTGTATGCCCCCCAACTTTTTGAATGTCTCCTACGCCCCTGACTATTTGCAGGGAGTGTTTTGTAATCACTAATAATGTTCCAGCAATTTTAGCTTTCCAGATGTGTAAAGCATTAGCATTCTTTATTGTTTGTTCATCTATTTTAGTTTTGCCCTCAAATTGTTAGAATAACATGATCATTATCCAGTCATTTGCATTCTATTGATTAATCAGGTTAAAAGCTTCTTTTTTGAAAGTTTGGAATTCTTTTGTTGAGTTAATTTACAGATGACACTAGAAATGGGCGTATTTCTTGCGCTATTTTTTAGATGTAAAGCTATATTCATTCTCTGTCTATTAAGTTTTAACTCCAGCCTGTTTTTGAAACAATGCTCTCCACATATTACTTGTATGTAGTTTTAAGCCTAATCTAGTAATGAGTTTCACATAGACGATAGACAGAAAGAGGCGCACTCAGCCAAGCCTAGAGATATTCATTCATGCCAACAGATGGACAGAAACAGACATGTACGGATAGATAGACCCAAATAGCTACAGACAAGTAGAGAGAATTACAGAAAATAGATTCAAATACAAGTAGGTAGACACTGATACAGTTAGACACAAATGCAAATAGATGCAAACACAGATAGGCACAGCTGCAGACAGACACAAATACGGATAGATCCAAAAACAGATAGACCCAATTACGGATAGACAAAATTTCTGATAGACATAGCTGCAGATAGACACAAACACAAATAGACATAGCTGCAGATAGACACAAACACAGATAGACATAGCTGCAGATAGACACAAATGCAGATAGACACAAATACAGATATCCCAAATACAGCTATAATCTTTTTTCATCAGAATATCCAATTGTTTTTCTGGGCCTCAAAGTTCTAAAGTTTATTTGGTTTTGAACATTAAATTATATTTAAAATATTTTTAAATACCATAGGTGTAGCTTCGCTTAAATCAAAGAAATATATTCAAGTCTTCGTTCATGTCTTATTTCATCTTAGAGCAAAATAAAAATGGAACAGAATAATAGATATCGCGTCGATAGTGCAAAATTGAAACAGTATTAAAACTCCAATGCACAAAAGTTCTAAGTCTTGAGAAAGCTTGAGCCTTGCATTATTCTTAAATTATTCTTAGCTTTCTGCGATTCTATGCTTTAATATTCTTAGACTTTATTCTTATAAGAAAGGGTGTGGACACAAATACAGATAACCACAAATCGGATAGGTAGACTCAGGTTAATAGACAGTAGCAAGATATAACACACAAACCCACACTACATCAAGTTTTGGCTAGGTAGACTCAGGTTAATAGACAGTAGCAAGATATAACACACAAGCCCACACTACATCAAGCTTTAGCTTTATTATATGCTATGCAACGCTTTTTGTTGTGCAAGCTACGTTAGTACTCTTGGGTGCCTAACAGACGGGGGGAGGGGTTTGGAAAATGACCCAAAATGTTGTAGAAAAGGCTATGGTTTCTTATCACGAATTTGTATCAAAGTAATATTGCCAAGTCCATAGAACGAAACAATGCTGAAGCATACAACATACGTGATCAGCGTACTTTCTTACGATACTTTTTACTTGCAGGCCAAAGTATCTCCTCTAAAATTTGCTTTGGTTGAGATAATACTTCCAAAAATTAGTAGGCGGGTGTATTGGAATAAGAATGTCCTGGGTGGAAAATTTTTGAAAAATTAATTAGCGAAAAATTAATTAGTTTGCTTACTATTTATGATACGTTCCACGCCTCTGTAATTTCTCACATTTTCATAACTGTTTCTTGGATTTTATAGGTCTTGGGCAATATCTTGCTTTTCATATGTGCAAATATATGTGGGATATTTACACATCTTCCTGCCGAGCTTGCTCAGCGTCAAGCATTCTTGGAAACCAGAGGTTATGTTGAAGCGAGGCTGAATTTGCAAAGAGAGAACCAAGAGCAGGTAATTAGGAATTTACAGTTAAAGTAGGAATTGAGAGGCTTCTGATTCTTGAGATCCCCGGCTTCGATTTCGAGCCTCAAATTCCTGTTTTTAATGGGCTTGAAAGCAGTTGTACCGTCCTAAACTATAACAACGAAGACCGTCTAGAAGGACCACGACCATTTCCCCATTTCTGATAATTATTTGCGTGTCACTGTTGTATATATAAAAGTAGTAAAAGCAGGAAAAAGCCAACATAGGGCTATTTCATTATTCTATTGATATGAGCGTGCCTTCCTCTCTCTATCTACTGAAAGCCCTTATACCTATCTCCATCTTGTATGTATCTCCATCTACTGAAAATCCTACCAAAACCTTAGAACTTTTGGAAGCANACCTCGGCGTTTGAAAGAAGAAAAAATATCTGTGTTTGCTGTTTTTTTCATGGTATAGGAAGGCACTTTGGGTGACTTTTGTTGAAATGAACAGAGGTAATGATAGTGAAATTGGAACACTGATTTATTAAATTCTTCCAATAGTTTTACGTTGATGCAAAGTGATGTTGAATCTGCACTTTTGCTATGGTTTTTATGTAGTAGCTCACAAGTTTCAATGAAATTTTGTAACTTGTGAGTGAGCTCTTTAGAAAACTCTATCTTGAATGCAGCTACCATCTTCTAAATAAGCAGATTGTTAGGCATTTGGCTTATTTGAGTTTAAAACAATGGAAGTAAGCACTTGACTACTGCGGCCAGCCTATGATATTACTGTGTATATCAGTGGAAGAAGGTGTGCGTTGGAAAATAGTGTGTGGTATCAACAAACAGTTAAACTTCCTGCAAAATATAAGCCATACAATGTCAAGAAAACTCTAGACAGCCTTGAGAAGAAAGAGATTAATAACTTATTATAGTTGCAGTGGAAAGGCCTTTCTTCTCATAACAGTATTTTGCAAGAATTTCAATTAAGCATCGTGTCCAAGGGCTAATTAAACCCAAAGCTCAGGCTTAGTAGTGGTCTCCAATTATTTTCGAAGGCCATTATTATGGTCAGTTTCAATAGGTTGTGGGAACTGATTTCAATAGATCGGCATTAGCTTTTGTTGTCCATTTATATTTTGACCATTCAGGGATTCCATCTTGGTGTTTGTTTTGACTCTTAACTGTGACGATGCATAACACTTGCAATGAAACAGTTGATGATGTTTCAACTTATCGTGATAATGATATTGCAACTATCTTGTTTACTTGTAAAGTTGCTCTATGATATCACTAACGAGAAATTTCAAACAAGCATTCAATTTCGCTTTCCTTATTTCATTCTCGTTCTAGATCTATTTCATAAAAATCCCCCTCTCTAACGATTCTTTTATTGTGCTAAGGATGCATTTTAAGAAAAATGAATTTAAATAGGTTAATTTTTATTTCCTAATTGCATCTGTACAGGAAACAAGCTTAGCTGTAGAAATAAATGCTGTGCTTTACTAGACATAGACCCTTGGAAGCGAGGCAGCCGTTCTAGATTAAATAGGGACATATTGCTTTTATAGAGTTCATTAGTGCGACGTCACAAAAATTCTATTTTTAGATTATTGTAATTTTGGCTTTAAATTCTGAAAAAGCACTTTGAAATTGTTAGCATTGATAGATTTTAGCTTGATTTGAAAAATAATGACCAAGATATAGGCAATTGAATGCTGACATAGTTACTGTCAAATTACGGCATTTGAGGCTGGTTCTTAACATTTAGAACCAGGAGAAAAATACAGAGGTTCATATGGCACGTCTTCGGTCGTCAAATGGTTATATTTCATCCCATTTCAACAATGTTCCCCTGAAATTGTCAACACATGTCTATTTTGTGGTGCTCTCTGAACTCCATGCGGTAAAAATATAGAAATTACAAAATATAGTTTTATGACGTTATCACTAATAAACTTTATTATATAATATAAATTTTAAGTTGATGTAGATGGCTTTTTAAAATTATTTGAAACATTTTGATTCTGCCCTTAACAGGAAAGGCTGCTCCTTTCCGTGCTTCCGAGGCACGTGGCAATGGAAATGAAAGCCGACATTGAAGGCGATAAGAGTCGGCAGTACACTCAGTTCAGCAAGATCTACATTCAACGTCATGTAAATGTGAGGTGTGGAAATAACTGAATGAAATATAACTTTGTATGGTGCAGAAAACTTTAGACTAAACGTTCTCTGGGCCTATTCGTTTGAATATAACTTTTAGCTTAGTGTGCAGCCTGTATAGTAGATAGCTATTGCTTGCATCATCAAAGTAGCACGTAGCCACAGGGGACTCGGAGTAACAATGTACCCAAATGACAAATTTCGCATGGTTTTTCCCCCCTCCCCCCATCAGAATTGTAGACCTGGAGATATTAATTGTGAAATACAGTTTTTCACCCCCAAAGTGATGGTACAGGCACATTTATCCACTTCCAGGACGTCCCCTCCAGTTATGTGCTGGCATCAAAGAATGCTTCATGGTTCGTACAGTCTTGAAAAGTCCTTGAAAATGGACGTTTGGCTTGAAAAGTACTTGAGTTATGTTTCCCTTGAAAAGTCCTTGAATATGAGGCGAAAGTCCTTGTAGTATACGAACTTGTCCTTGATTCTGAACATCCCTATGATTTTAAGTGAATTATTGCTAAAATAGTTGTTCATTGAGCTGTGTTTCATGAAAAATCCAATATGGCGCCCAGAGCCTCGTTTGGATGAAGAAATTGATCGAGGTGACCTAGAACTGATTGTTGCACCATAATGTCTTCAAACCTCGTGCTTTTGTGTGTTTGTTTCTTGAGACTAAAGAAACAAAAGGTTTTACGATACATTGGGCAAGAACAAATGCTAAACTGTTTATTTTTCTTTGTTTTTACAATATATGCGTATTGTTATTGTCCTTGAAAAAAATAGCAAAATTCGCCATGAAAGTCCTTGAAAAGCCCTTGTTTTATTGTTGATAAATTTGTACGAACCATGCGACTGTAACAGTGTAGCCAAGATTGAATTACTATCGAAAATGTAGCTAAATTATTGAAGATCATCTGAGTAAATCATAGATGAATTTTTCTCAAGGAATCGATTCTATGGAAGCAGTGTGCTTCTTGCTTTCCTAACAGGAGGTGCATTTTTCTTTGCAGTATTCTTTTTGCTGACATTGAAGGGTTTACGAAATTGGCTTCCCAGTGTTCAGCTCCAGAACTCGTAAAGATATTGAATGAGTTGTTTGCAAGATTCGATCAGTTAGCAGTGGTATGTTTCTCCTAGCATAGCCTAATACATTTACCTAACACGAGTGTTATTGTTCGTTACGTAGGTAGTTGTATGGTATTTTGCAAATTATGATGATTTTTGTAGAGTAGCTTTCTCTCAAATCATATCCTGCTGTATAGTATCGTCTGAATTACATGATATTTCATTATATTGTTAAGTTTTGTATTGATTGTTAATTTCTGTAGGAAAATTTATACATCTCGTGAAAGTATCTTTGTTGCTGCGGCAAGAAAGGAGTTTGAATACATGATCAATACTATTTACTTAAAAACTGTATATAGTACACTCCAAATAAGCCTTTATACTCCTTCAAGGTTCTAGCATTATTGTGTAACGGAATTTTTATAAAAACGTGTTTCCACACTCTGGTCCTCATCATCAGTTTTCAGATAAACTGATGAGGACCAGAGCGTCGTAACACTTTTTTATAAAAATGCCGTTAAACAATACTGCTAGAACCTTGAAGGAGTATAAAGGCTCATTTGGAGTGTACTATATACAGTTTTTAAGTAAATAGTTTTGATCATGAATTTTTGTATCGGTTTCTGTATAATATATGAATGACGGATATCTATGCATAGATGGGAGTTGAAAACATCTTGCTTCTAATCATTGACCTGATGTGCGGTTATATCCTTAATCCATTCTATCAATTTGTATTTCGAAAAAAACAGATTGTTTATTTATTTTATTTCATTCTCTGATCTTATAAGTTTTGAAGCAAGTTATTTGCACTCCAGCTTATCATGCATATGCTTTCTATTATGTTGATACAAATGCTCCGCAAATCGTTGCAAATCGATCATAGATAGATTTTTAAAATAGATTTGTACCATTGTTTGTTTTAAAAAGCTAATGTTGTGTGATCCAGGCCCCAGGTTTATGGCAAATATTGTTATTTTGTTGACATGCAAACATATACTGACACCTGAGAATACTGCTTTTTCCTTTTACCGATTATTTAATCAAGTTGCAGCTGCATGTACACGTTACAAAGGCATCTATTTACGGCATACAAAAAGTGTTCTTAGTTAATTCACAGAGTCAACTGTTATCCCTGCAATTCATTGTAGCTTCTAGAGCCGGCCTTCAGGTGTATTTTACTACAATTTATGAGCTTCCAAAATCGCTTGTCGGGAGCCTTTTACATTAGAATTAAATTAAATTTCAATGAAATTCGGATTTACTGTCCCTTTACTCGCGTGACTCGCTCGTATCCGCTTTGCTCGATTTCTAGAGTTCTTTTGCGCAATATTTGCTAATATATCGGTGTTATAGCTCAATACCCAACCCTTGCACCCCCATTATTAGTAAAGTTGTTTGTAACATTGTCCCAAGACATCTGCTTGCACATCAAAATACCCAAGTTAGCAATATGCCTTGAAAAGTAATTGAATGCTGAAGGATTTTTTTCTGTTTTAAAATCACAATGCCAGAAGCTTTCACGATTTGAATTTCTGACACTCTACACGTTGTATTTTTACAAGAAACCTGGTTCAAGACCCAATAGTAAAAGTTTCTTAATTTTGGACCGCATTTTAGCTCTGCGAGTTTCTTATAAGTTTAGTAACTTAGCAAGTCAATTTCGAGGGAAAATGTAAACAGAACATGAATGTAGCCAACTATTTGTATTATAACAAACAAAATGCCTCAGTACGAGTGAAAATCCAAATCAATGTCAGGATCAAATTGTTTTAGTTCAGCTTTATGTTGAACCAGGTAACGATTTCAATGTATTATTGCTTAAAGTTGCTCAACTCCCTCCTTTTAGTTCCAAATGTTTCTTAAATTTTAGGTTGTCTAGTCTAGTACTGCATGTAAACTGGCTTTTTGTAGAAAGAAGATGCTTACCAGTTCTCGTTCAACCGAGAGCATACGTAGACTGCATTCGAAAGACAAAGCTATAGCCCTGCATATTTTCTATCTTTATTGAAGGAACCCCCGGAATTATTACTTCAGCTATGACACTTGATAACTTAATAGAAGTACAGCTTTTTATTACATTCATTCCCTATGGAGACGACACATGCTAGTTGAATAGATGGTCTTCTAGAAAAACACCTTGGAATAGTGTAGCTATGAATTTCGTTTTAACGACCGTTGCTATCCACACTTGAATTGTGCAGTTGGCATGGTTGTCATAATCAATGTATGTTAGCAGCTGTCCTCATCTGGTTTAGGGTGCTTTGCCATAATTAGTGCATACTGTCTTCCATTTTCGAATTTTATTAGGAGAATTATGATTTACGCCAAGAGATTATTAGTTTGACAATTTGGCAGCACATTTTGACTATTTTCAAAGGTCTATCATTGTGGTCTTTCATCAATTTAAGCGTGAAACTTTGATGGCTCTAACCATTTTTTTGATGCATTAGTGTTGTAAGTTGGTTATTTAAATACCAGCATCACCTCCACAATTACTCTAGAACTGAACTTCACAAAAGAAGACGATTGTTTTATTTTGTAGCTTGCGACACTGTGGTTTATTACTATGGTAGCCTTTAGTAGAACTCGCTA
>OLMO02000257.1:4605326-4619459 GCA_900291935.2 Cassiopea xamachana
TGTTTCAACACTTTGCTGTGGTAATTGCGTTGAAACATGGATTTTTCACTCATTCTCTCACCATTATTATTAATTTTTCATTAGAGTTTAGCACATTCTCTTTAATGTTTAATTTCTAGTTCACCTGTAAAGAACTTGATGTTGACTATAGCATAAATAAAGTGAATTGCTCGACTTTGGCAGATGTAAAACTGGTTGGACAAACGTGTGATTTTCCACAGTATTTTTCTTACTGCGTTTGCCTGGTGATGCTTGGTTGCGCTGTCTTTTTGCATTTTGGGGCAGTCTTCAAAGCACTTATTCTTGGCATCATGACAATTGCCTATATATTGGTAGTTGTATTAAAATATCGCCAGTTGTTTCTGAGGCAAGACGCAATAGTATTTTATTGGTAGGTACTCTTTTCTCTTTCGATATATACATTGCTTTAAAGTGAGTACATAAAGAGGGCAAATGACATGTAACCACAAAACAGGCGCCTTAAGATTTATGTTAAGTCACACATTTAGGAATAGAGTTCATTAGTGTGACGTCACAAAAAAATGTTTGCGATCATTTTTTCACTATCATTTCTCGCAAATTTTATCAACAATTTTGCTCTGAAATTCAACCACGCCCCTCAGGGGGTCACATGGTCCTTCACAGCAACATGTGTTGTCATCAATTCATGCATGCAAGTGGGGGTACTTCTTGTCTTTCCAAGGCTAATTTGCAGATATGCACGCGCAGCGGGCATTACATTACAGCTATTTAGGAATAGAGTTCATTAGTGTGACGTCACAAAAAAATTCTATTTTTAGACTATTTTGATTTTAGCTTTTATTTCTGAAAAGGCACTTTGAAATAGCCACTATTGACAAATTTCAGCTCGATCTGAAAAATAATGACCTAGGTATAGGCAATTGAATACTGACATAGTTCCTATCAAATCACTGTAGTTTGTGTCTGGCTCCAAACGTTCAGAACCTGGAGAAAAATAGAGGTTTGTATTTTGCAAGTTTTCTATCGCTAAATGGTCGTATTTCATCCCATTTTGACAATATTCACCTAAAATTGTCAACACATGCCTGTTTTCTGGCGCGCTTTCACTCCATGTTGTCAAAATATAAATATCCCAAAAATCAATTTTTATGACGTCATTATTATTGAACTCTATTGATCAAGAAAAAAAATGGGCCATGTTTCATCAAGATTTCACTGTTCCGTTAAAAGCTTTGGTTTTGTTCGTTCCAAGAAAGAATTCAATATGAACTATATTGTAGTCATGGAGATTGGGGAAACTTTTTTGACGTCACTCTCCCATAACCCATAGTTTATTTCAATTATCAATCAAATAGTAACATTTGAACATCAAAAAGCAGTGCTCTTTTTCTCCCAAGTAAAGATTAAACTTGCTCAAATGTAAATTATAAATATATGTTACTGGCTTGCAGCTAATTTTAAACTGCTCAGTTAAATACAGTTTAAAGGTGTAAAGCTTTGTATTTTCTGATTGTTGCGCATCCTTTTAGCCCAAGCAAGATAAAACATACACCTATTGATGTGGAGACATTCGCTGTAACAATCTACTTCTTGCTTGCGCTGTTCTTCCACGGACATTTGGTACGATAGTTTTTTGTTCGACTATCACATTTCTCTTTGGCTTTTTGGGGTTTTCATTTAGAATCTGCCTGATTATCGTACTCGGGCATTAAGACTCTGGAACACGTGACAAATCATTACGTCATCTTTATCATGATCGGTTAGTGCGCTTGTTTTGCCCACCAAAAACCACGGTTTTGGTGGGCAAAACAAGCGAATTAACCAATCACGATAGAGATGACGTAATAGTCTGTCATGTGTTCTAGAGTCTTATTGGTGTATTTTAGCTATGCTTTTGTATTCTTAATGTTGCTGTCATGTCTTCATTCCTAAATAATATTTGTAGCTAGAAGCATTTTGATTTTGGTTTGTTTAGTGAATCTTCGTATAACAGGGTATTGTGAGCAAACTTATAGGCAGTGAGATAATCAACTGGGAACTAACAAAAAGACATACGAAGTATTCAGAAATATGAGAAAATTTGCGAGAAAAGTATGATACCATAAAAGCAAATTTATCCAAGAATTTATATTTCAAATCTTTTGAATATCCGCTAGATTTTTCCAACGTATCACAAGCTACTTCATATCTAATTATTGGCATGGGTAGGAGTTTGCATCATTTATCATTCGCCCCTCCAACCCAGTTTAACTGTTTACGGCACTATGATAAGTAGTTAAAATTATTTGCTTGATATGAGATAGCAGTAGGTTTTGTAGGTAGTAGCAGTGTGACTTCACAAGTCATGTTATCTTGTATGATTATTATCTGTTTGCTATTTTAGCACGAGCAAATTTCAAGACTTGACTTTTTGTGGAAAGTGCAAGCAACTGAAGAAAAAGAGGACATGGAGGGAATCCGTGAATACAATAGACGATTACTTCATAATATCCTTCCAGGAAATGTAGCCGAGCATTTTCTTCTTTCTCGGGATAAAAGTGACGTAAGTCTTTCCTTACAGAGCTTCCTCAAAGTCTTTTGCGTTTTCTTGTATCCTGTATTGCATTGATCGTTTCAACTACTAAATATGATTGAGTTTAGTCTCACTGTAGAAAATCGTAACTTTAAATGAAAAGAGAGGGAAAGAGAGGGAAAGGTGTAGATCTTACAAAGTGAGCTGCATTTTCCTGAAAGCAGAGCTAGTGATAATTTCAAGAGAAATACGCCTCAATGTAGCTAGTAGTAAATAGTACCCAAAGAAAACGAAAGAATGTGAATAAAAGTAAGGCCCGAATATTGTATATATTGTTATATTTTGGTTGTGGTTTTTTCAAAATTTTTGTATTTGACGTTACGACGTTATTATTCTTGATTTGTAATGCTTTTCTATATTTTCAAATCTTACTTTCTTATTTTTTTGAAGTTATTTTGTTTTTAGCCTGTTTGCTTTGAATTTAATTATAAAGTTCCCCCATTTAATTCTTAGGAGCTGTACGCTCAAGCTTGCCCCAACGTTGCAGTCATGTTCTCCAATATTTGCAACTTCAACGAGTTCTATTACGAACTGGATGCAAATGGCGAAGGAGTTGAATGTTTACGTGTGTTGAACCAGATCATCGTTGACTTTGATGAGGTTTGTCTCTTCACGATTTGTACTTGAAAACCCTGCGATAAACATTGTTTGATTATAAAAACAGTAATTCAGAAGACCCTTCGTTTGATTAGAAATGCTCCCTTGACCATCTTATATCTATCGGATATATGCAGTGAATAATGGTCCTTTTTCACGTAAGAGATTGGTTGAATCTCATCACTTAAATCAAGCTTAGAGATCGTTGATCCACAGCATAGGATAATGATGTCTGTTTTTGTGAATATTTCTCCAGATCATCTTCGAGGTCCAAGTGACTTAGCATCTCTTATGGCATTAATTTGACTTTGTGCCCTTTATACCACTTTCACACAGCCCTGTGCCGACTGCATACCTCAACGGCACCCCAATTGGCATATATTTTTGTTATCTGACAGTAATAATAAGCTTTAGTTTCCAGCAGCATAAAGACAGAAATTACTTTTGCGTATTGATGGGCATGAATCGCATTGATGGCAGCTGATATTTAAAGTTTTTTCCTAGCTTCTTACCGACAAAAAGTATAGTTCTATTGAAAAAATAAAAACATTAGGTGAGACATATATGGCTGCTTCTGGCATTGCACAGGAAACCCATGTGAGTGTCATCTCTACATTTACTTTATAGTCGTTCTTTCCATCATATAGGTGCACCTGTTTAGTATATGAATTTTTTGTTTATAGCACTAAGTAGCAAATGCCATCGATAAATATATATATATATATATATATATATATATATATATATACACATACTCTCAGGTGCCAAATAAACGCCCCCCGCTTATTAATTTAGAAGAAATTGACTTTTTTACTAGTCCCTCATTTCATTTCCTTTCTTTGTTAGTACTATCGTATTATCTACGCCCAATTTTCATGGAAAAATAGCGTGCTTCTGTATATATTTTAGTTTTATACTTTCTGACAACCTGCTTTTGCTATTTCCTTAACTTTATAATCCGACCCCCCATTTATTTTGACCCCCCGTTTATTAAATTTCGGAATTTTTTCCAACTCCCCTGTTTATTAGGGCCCCCGTTTATTTGGCACTTGAAAGTGTATATATATATATGTATATATATATATATATATATATATATATATATATATATATATATATCCAAATTTTCTCAAGCCAATAATATCAGAGATCAGACGCAAAAAAACGACAAGTATCTTCAGTTTACAAGACATGTTTCGGATAATTCTCTATCCATCTTCAGTTGTTATACTAAATTGTTAAATGGAACACACTAATGCACGTTGCAAAATCAGTAGAAGGTGTAACGACAATTAATAATTCGAATAATCAAGAGAACGAAAATCGTAAAAGGGGCTAGAATGATAAGGAAAAATTGTAATGCTAGACCTGTTTGTTTAAGTTGGGCCCCTCCCACAAAATAAATACATATATAAAGTATTACATATATATTGAAACATATCGTTTGTCACTTGTTTCTATTTAAAGTATTGATGATTATTGCTTAGCATTGAGTAATTGCACTTGTGTCAAGATTTTCCACTTAGTTAGATTTGATCTTTCTCGGAGGAGAAAATTACCTCACACTCACACGACCATGTTGAAGCGTTGGCAGACTTTGCAATGGCAATGATAGCCACTCTTGAAGAAATGAATACACACTCATTTAACAATTTCCAATTGAAAATTGGTAAGTAAATTAGGGCTTAATATTATGGAAAATATTATGATTTTATCAAATTACACACTCTCAGGTGCCTAATAAATAGGGGGTCTTAATCAACAGGGGGTCGGAAAAAATCCGAAATGTAATAAACAGGGAGGTCAAAATAGACGGGGGGTCGGAATGTGAGAAACTGTTTATAATGATTATAAAGTGATGGAAAGAACAAAAGCAGGTTGTCATAAAGCATAAAACTAAAATATACACAAAAGCACGCTATTGTGCCTTGAAATGTGGGTGTGAAAAGCATTAACAAAGAAAGAAAATAAGGCGAAGAGTTTGTAATAAACTTCATGTTCTTGAAAATTAATAAACGGGGTTGGTCCTAATAAAGTCCGGAGGGGCTGGAAAAAAATCGAAAAATTAATAAGCGGGGGTGACGTTTATTAGGCACCTTAGTAACATTGTTTTTCTCGAAAGTTGGTAGGCGACGGAGAGTTGAATAGTATTCATTTTTATACTATGCAAGCTCGCCAATGTGCCATATGGTTTTGTTTACAATACTTCCAATATTCAACGTTGTAGCTGGGAACGTCATAGATACTGTAAATTGGCTTCGAAGGTTGGAAATATTAAGATTGTTGTTCAACATTTACAAAATACAGTGTGCTATGTCGCATTCTCATTTTCCACTTGTTCTGCTTCTACTTAGAGGTCATTGTGTATTACATGTTGCTCTACCTGCATTAGAGTGACACGACTTGGGCTGTCTATTATCGGGATCTGCACCAATTCTCTATGGCAGTGTTTCTCAACGAAGGCGGTAGCGCCCACGGGGTTCTTTGGTATCTGGGGGCGTTGGGGGAGCCCTAATATCCTAGAGGGTGTTGACACCTTCCATTCATCTTTGGAAAGCATCCTTTGCAGTTTGAAGAATCTTTATTGTAATTTGTACATTAGTGAAAATGACGATGTTGGAGGTAGGATGGGGAAGCGTCAATCAACGCAGAAACCTCAAAGGGACAGCGGCTCCAAAGGTTGAGAACCACTACTCTGTCTGTCTCTGTCTGACCCAGTGCATGCTACAACTGTATAGAGTTGATGTAAAAGTTTTTTTCATTTATTTAGGATTAAATTGTGGCCCAGTGGTTGCTGGTGTAATTGGTGCGAGAAAGCCCCAATACGATATATGGGGAGATACCGTAAATGTTGCTAGTAGAATGTATAGCACGGGAAGAGCTGGTCTCATTCAGGTTTGTAAATCGATAGCTCTTTTGCATTGTTTCCCGCATGAAGAATTGTTCATACCTTCTGTGGTAGTTTTGACACTTTGAACAAGATTTTTTTCCATAGCTACTATTCTTAAAGGTAGCAGACTATCATATTTTTATAGCTACAAGATGGTGTCATTAGAATGCTAGCAGGATTGCTTTACATTTTTTCATATTTTTCAAATGCTTTCTTGCATAGCCAACACAGATACTCTGAGCTTTTTCGCAGTGGTACAAGGATCATTAATTTCTCTAAGTGCACAGTCTACTATAATCTACTGGTATTTTAACATTTGCAACAGTACAGTTACAAAAATATGTGGAGTTTTTATTTATGTAGCATCATTAAAGCCAACAGGTTTGACTCCTGCCTGGCAGATGCTGTCCCAGGCATACATTGGATTAAGAAATTTTGCAGCAAGCAAAAAGGTTAGTCTAGTTAATGTTTTTTCCTTTTAGGTTACCCAAAGCATATACAATATTTTATCCACTCGAGGATTCACTTTTGAATGTCGTGGTTTGGTTGATGTAAAAGGTAAAGGCAAAATGGTAACTTATTGGCTGAAAGGAAAGGAAGGAAAACCAAGTTATTGATATCTACAGTGCCATTTCATTTATGCAACTGATGCTGTGAGTTGTCAGCTCATCATCCAAGCGAATAGTCTCTTTATTCGAATATCATGAATTGCCGAATAAACGCTGTCACAACGAAATTACACGTGCCCATCCAAAGTCGAAAAATGAAAGCATTCTTTCTCAAGCATTCAAATACGATGAAAGTTAATATATTGATATGTGATTTTATCTGACAATAGCGTTATGTAAAGATGTATATAATCTTCAAATTTGTACAGACGGCATCAGGAAGTATGCCTTTGTATAGTCAGATTCATTGTGCTTTGTGTCTACAATTGCTGGCAATTGAGCTGTGTTGACCCATTTCTGCCTTATCACCTAGGTGACTACTTTTAGGCTAGAACAAGTATTTGATTTTCTAAATAAACTAGGTTTACGGATTATCCTTGAGTAAGTCTGCCTAAATCAGACATTGATATTGAGAATTCATTAAAGGACACATGGGCCATTTTCATGATTTCCAGAAGGTTCCGCGCACTTCACTTCAAATAAAAAGCATTCAGTAGCATTTGCTATGTAGTTTCACGGTGGGTCACATGTATGACATTTCAAACTTATACATTATACAGCTTATTCGTCAGAAAAGTGGCATGAAATCTGTTGTTTTTTTAGTTTTATCGTCAATTTATGAAGCAATTTGCACAGGCCTATCAAGCGAAAAATGCATAATCATAATAGATGGCAGTAGAGAGAGAGAGAGAGAGAGAGAGAGAGAGAGATGAAGCTATGTGGAGAGAGAGATGAAGCTATGTGGAGATTTTAAGCACTGAAATTGCCGTATTTTAAGTCTTTTAGATCACTTTCTCATGCCCAGAATTAGGTTTATTACCGACCGAAAGGCACTGGTTTTATCTACAGGTTAATCGTTTGATTGATGCATAGCATTGGCTTCTTAGTAATTATTTCTTTTATTGTCCTACTGATACTCTGATCTTCCAAGTCTGCAATTTGTATGCAGCAGATGGTCTCAAGGTTACTTGGCAGATGCTTTCAATTGAATTCTTCATTTGAACGACATTTGCTTATTGTTAATACGTTGACATGATAAAGACGTCTGCAAGACATCAGTTGTAAGTAGGAGATCATATTCTTCTTTACACAGTGATGTAAATTACCGCAACGCTTTGCCCTTTCTATTTTTCTTCACAATGCCGCATTTATTAAAAGCTACACTGATTGTGATAATAGCAGTGAGAATTTTAAGCTCAAAGTTGCAAGGAAAATAGTTGAGCAGTATGTAATCCATATTTCTAGAAGAATTGTGAGTTTTTACTGAGATGTAGTTATGTAGTTGTGACAATGATTCGCTATTGTAAAATCTGTAAATTTAGCCGTAGTAAACCCAATATTGCTTAGAGCATTAACAAAAACAAATCAATTTGTTTCCACCAAACTTCGATAGAACCATCAAAATTCCAATTGATTATTATTGATTTTCATGATGACTACCGTATTCCATCGAAAGTAGGCTGACCTTCGAAAATAGACCGATTCATAATAAGCTGAGATGTTTCTGCGCACGAAAACGCGCGTCGACATGGAATGAAGCTATGGTACTGCACTCACGGACGAAACTAAAAAGACCTTCCACCGGCTGTCACTTTTTTACCTATACGTACTCTTCCTCACTATACAACATCAGAATAAAGTCTCACGTGTCATCCCTGAATTTCCCCATTCCAATCCTCGAAACTGGCATAAGCAAAAGAACCTACAGTCTCACAGCCTTGGAACCTTTATGACGTCAACCAACAACAACAACATAAATAAAAGAGCAGCAAAACATAACAACACCAACAACATTTGGAAGTCGCGAAAGGAGTATGCAAAAAAATGTGGTAAGAAAGCGTCTGCCCTGAAAGGTAATCAGGAAAATGAATGCCCATATTGATTTTAAGGTCGCTGCAGTGTTGCCGGCTGGGGGTGTTGGTCAGAGAACTGGTTTAGAAGTGCCCAAACAAGTGAGTTATATCCATCATAATCTAATGCTTCTCCACTACTTACCTACTCTACTTATTTCGAGTCACATTCGTGCATTGAAGACAAAGTTGTAAAATTTAGTCCACAGCATAGGCATGGTAGAAGAATTAAGCAAAAAAAATTACTAGGAAAGGGGATGCAAAAGCAAGACATTGCCTTTGAGCCCCATTGGAAATAGGGCACTTACGCCTGAGATCTCTAGTGTGGATCGGAGAACTTTTAAGTGTGAAGTGTAGAAAATCGCTAAATCTACTCTGTAAGAGGACATTTTGAACGTTGATGATTTGGCATCTTTTCGTAGCCTCAAACAAAGTAATTATAAATCAACAATTTTATAGCAGGCAATGTAATCAGGATTTAGCACGCCCAGTTTGCAAAGGGGCGTTTCAAAAACTCTAGAGAGTGTAATTAATCAATATTTTAGAGGGAAAGCACGTAGATCTTCGCTCTTCACTCACCCCACTGCATGACGACCCCACTATTTACCAGTAAGAATTATGCAAAATTATTGATAGTTCTTCTTTTTATTATAGTTTGCCAAAGTTGGTGGAAAACCCCTCATTTGTTATGCATTAGACACATTTCAAAGGCATGTCTCATTTCATCTAAATTTACCTTAAGAATGCTTATATGTAATGCTTGGAATTACTGGCTTAGTGTTTGTTTTGTTTTAAATGTCATTTTTGTGTAGTTTTATTTCCCATAACAATATCTGCTATCACCACTGTTCTAATTCGGTGTATTGAGCTGTATATTATTGAAGTCTTGGAACAGCTCTTATCAAAATATCTACATTTTATCTGTTACACAGTTGTGTACTTTGAATAACATCCAGTGTCTTTATCTTTCTTCAGCATTCCTTGGATCTCTATTGTTTCCATTCCAGTAGCTGCAGCATGGAGAGTTTTTATGGAAAATGTGAGCTTTCTTAATGTTCTGTAGTGTACTTCTTCACAATATACCTTGATAAATCTTACATCATATATATCTTGAGCTAGCCTCTATAAATGACTTATTTGCAGTGCTATAAGTACCCTGCTGAAAGATGCTTTGAATTATTTTATTTCTGTCAAATTTGGATTTGGACTTGTTCATTAATATTCTCCTGCTCTATTTCTCCTGAGTATAAAGCATTGACTATAAAAGGTGGTAAGCTAGCAGACTGTGTGTCTAGCTAATATCCAAACAACCAGCCAATCAAATCATGATAGCTCAGATTAGTTAATTTCTGTTTTCTTTTAATGTGGCACCCATTTACTCCTGCCATCTCTCTTTATAGATCATTAAAAGTGAGGGTTATACAAAAGTCATTTTGTCTGATGGAAAAGATACAAGGTATGGGAATTGATGCAAGTTCTTGCTTTCTTGTGAAGATTAGTAGTTGCATATTTCAGGCCTTGATCACACATTCACACACCCACACATGTGCAAATCAAGTTGCATTTATGATTGATTGCAATCACAAATTGGTGTTATGGAACATTTTCTATTTATTTTATCAGTCTGCATACGTGAGATGCTAGCATGTTGACTAAAATCATCACTTTTTTCAAACTATCAGGTGCATTGTTTAGTCTGATGATCAAAAAATTGCTTTTACATGAAGCTACAGTAGTTTACTCTTTGTTGCACCTTACAATTCTTTTCTTTGTTTCTTGATTTAAACTGAGTATGTGTATGTAGAGATTTTCTTAGCAGTGTGATCACATGCACAAAATCATTTCATGTACTAGTTGCTGCATGAGCAGTATTTTGCTCATGAAAGGGTTTAACAGAGGCAGAATGGCTAAGATTTTCAGCCCAGGTACAGTGTGACTAAACTGGCCCAAGAATTCTAGTAGAAAGCATAAATAGGTTGGCAGTGATTTTGAAGAAGGGGACAAATTTCTGAAAGATCCACAGTTTTAATTTCAGCTCTTTCAAGTTCTCCATATTCAGAAATTAATATTTTCTAAGTTTCATGCAGCTGGCTCCTTGGGCATTTGCCCCAATAGTACAGCTGGCCAGTCTATCCCTGAGGCCTGGTATTTTGGCATAGTATTAGGATATTGGCACTGGTATATATTTGGTGAATAGCTGCCCCAAAGCTACCTTACATCATTGATTTGTTATGATTTGCTAAAGAATAGATAGCTAGCTAGTTGTATATTTAATAAACTTATTGATATATTAGCTAAATAGTTTTAATATAGCAGACTATTTACTGCTTGTGAATTTCCCTACAAACTAACTACAGTGCTTTCAACTGTATTGTATTTTGCATAATGATTTTCTGTTGTTGTGGCTTTACATTGTTATTTGTTAGCTTGTGATTTGTTGTTTTCCCATCTGCATTCTTGATTCTTCAAATCAATGTCCATCATCTTTGCTATTTTCTACAACTGTCATTTTCAGGCACCAGAGTATTTATGAGGGGATAAAGTCTTTAAGTAAATCAAAGCCAGATGTGGTAGGTAAACAATGATCTCACTTTTTTACTAATCATCAGAATTTTTGTCTCAAGTATTGAAGATTGTTTTTAAAGGAGTTTATTGGTGAAAATGAATTTTGTTTTGGCAAAATAAATCTTCTATGTGTGATACACTTCTTGGGGGGAGGAAATTGTCAAATCTTCATGCAAGAATTTCTTGCTATTTGTTGTTAATGGAGGCAATAGCTATTGATAAATTAGTCATAAAGTTTATAATGCTGAAAATAAAGTATATTTTATGTGAAACAAGTTTTCTAGCTACAACTGAGCATTTGATGCTTTTGACTTGGAGTATGAGAGTATAGTACAAGCATGAAGTGCAGAGACAAAATCATTGAAACCTGCCCTTGCTTTCTAGAGTTTATAGTATTTTTATGAGTCATGAAGTATTTTTGGAATTCTTGTTTCAGGTAATCATACAGGATGCTGTACGGCCATTGGTTGAGGAAGCAACCCTCTATTCAGTTGCCATTGCAGCTAGACAATTTGGGGTAAGCGATTTTGAAGACTTTTTAATATAAATTTGCATCCAGTCTTGTGTTTTTAGCCATTGAAAATTGATTAGTTGGTATTGTTTTGATGAAAGTAATTGAGTTATAAATGCAAAATTATCCCTCTCCATGTACCAATTGTTAACTTTAGATGTGTTTTGTAGGCAAGTGGTGCAGTAAGACCTCTTGTATCTACTATATTGATGGTCAATGAAAAAAGCATTCTACAGCATTCACTTGTAAGGTATTTGATTTTCAATATTAAATTTGAAGTTTCCTTAATTGGGTGTGTTTCTTGAAAAACCAACCAATTGGCCAAAATTGCATAAACTGTAGCCTTGTGTCCACCTTTTTAGCTGAATTGATTCAGATGCTTCCAGTATGACTTATAGAAGTGTAGTACTACTTATTTTTATGTCATTCAAAGTATTTTCCAACCATTATTTGGTATATTTACAATTATGTTGTGCTGAGATGTGACTAGGCCCATAAGCAATGTGAAGCAGGAAGGGCTTGTGTGCTCATTAATTCACTGAAGTTATATATAGAGGTGTTTTTACACAGTAGCTCCACTCACAGCATAATTGCCTTCTACTTCCATGTTATCTCAATCTAGTTCATTATCTACAACCCTGATATGACTGATATATTCTTTGTTAAAGCACTCATCCATTTTAAAAATACAGTTATTACCAACCATGTCTTATTTTAAGCTTTGGCCAATGATATTGAATATGCAAAACAATACATTTTCATATGATTTATATCTATTAAGTTGTTTTACTGATTTTTAGCAAGAGGCATTTTTTAGTCATAATCCTCAAAAGGCTGATGATGTCTTGCCATATAATTTTTGCTAATGCCTTTTCATTCAGATCACAATGTAGAGCCAGTGAAATGCCACAAGCCTTTCAATATGACATCATAAAAACTGCTTATAGCAAGGTGAGTTGGTTACATATCTTTGGTATACTTCTGCTCTAATGAAAGTACAAACAACACATTCATCAGATAAGGCTGTGGGGTATGTAGTGTTAGCCTACAGGTTATTGACTCCTGTATGACTGCTATTGCAACTGTTGTGATAATGTGTATTTTTTGGCTATCTTGTCATAATTTTCATACCTTGCCAAATCATACCTTTCCCTTATACATCCAGAATGAATGTTGTTTCTTGTGAATTTGATGTCATAGGTGCATGAAGCAATTTAGGGGCTGAATTAAAAGATAGAAACTGAGATTTTTAGTTATTGAAAGTCAAGCATAGCTGCTTATTGTCAAGATGCTGTTTATCTTAGTGTCAGTTGCATTTGAAGATAGCAAGACAAAACATTTTAAAAGAAAAGATTGAGTTTTGCAAGTACTATTCCAAAAACTATTTGTTTTCCCTACATGGCAAAAATAGGAGGTTAGCAGGTCACTTTCTTTAATTGTAACAGTAAGCCTCTTACTCTAAAATGCCATGGCTCAGTAAGATATACTCCTTGGATGATTTCTCATTTAATTGAGAAAAGTTATTTTTTAAATCCAATTGAAATATGACAAGAGTGATTTGTAATTAATTGGTTGTTTCAGGCCACAGAGAATGATTTCTTGTATGGTACAGAGTGTTTACAATTAGCTTTAGAGTATACAGGGACAAAAGCAAAGTTGATAGAGGGACCTTCAAATCTATGGAAGGTTGGTATTGAAGTCCTTTCTTTTTTATTTGTTTAATATGTGATATAAAACGCTTTATGCCTTGGCCTTATTCTCAAATACTAGTAAGATGTAAGGTGGTTGCTGAACTTCATAACACTGCCAACCGTAGGTGATTTAAGGTTCTATAAGCTAGGTATTGTCATTCCTTTAATAGGAGCTTGAGCTCTTATAAAAATTGGCTTGGCACTTTTGACAGGTTTCCCTTATAAACAGTGATGGTAGTTTGAAAGATCAAGAATTTTCAATAGTGATCTTAAAATATAGTTAATAATTTTTTTAATTTAGACTGAAGACATGTCACAGCATAAAAGGATCAATGAGTCAGGGGTGGGCTAGAGGCTGTACCCCCCGTTGGAACATACTAGCCCCCCGTCGGAAGGTGAAAAACGATTTTTCGGAGATTTTTGGCATTTATGGTACCCTGAAAGCTGTATTTTAGCCCCCTCATAGAATTCCTGGGGCTACCCCTGAAATGAGTGTGCATCTGTATATAATGGTGTAGCCTCTAATTTTTCTCAGAGAGAAATTGGCGCAAGCATCATTTAATCCTTGATCGAAATTTCAGCTTATTTTCAACTGTTGCAATTTTTGCTAGTTCATTATACTTTATGAACAAGACAATGATTTTTTGCTGCTGTATATTTTGCAATCATTTCCTTTTAACTGTAACTTCAAGGCATCATGGTCCTCTTTATTCTCAGTGTTTTGCTTGTAGGTTACTTATCAGAGCGACCTTGATGCGTTAGAAAGAATTTTAAGTGGTAATTAGATGTTATAGAGTACTCATGTTC
>OLMO02000257.1:4645369-4659051 GCA_900291935.2 Cassiopea xamachana
AGAACTGGCGATGTGAATGGAAAATTTGAGCAATCCCAGGCTTTACGGTAATACTCTGAATGCACCCAATGCAGCGAAGAGGGGGGCTTAATGCAACCAATGCCACGTAGAGGGGGGGATAGAAATAGAGACCCTACACAATGTGACGAGATACACACTCAACTCATAGAGAGCAATGGACTTTAAAAAGTAGAAAACTCGATGAAAATCTCTATAAACAAGGAAGCCTGATATTTGAGTGCTATACCTTCATTAATGCCCTCTGAGTTTTTGGCTCAAATTCGTGTCCTGCAGCCTTCATGCAGGCAGATACAGCTTCTTGCAAGTGATTCTTAATCGACCTCATGTAATCATCGACCCTCACTCTGAAATTCTGCAACATATTAATCAAAGGAAACAAGAATTGCAAATCAAGAGTTTGGTAGTTCCTGAGGATAAGGCCTAATCACAACCCACAGCGGGCAAGCTCTTGCAAAACAAAATGAAATTTACGATTCACAAAAAGATTTAAACGCTAAATTATCTAGTAAACTGAAAAAAGTATAGGAGCATAGGTAAAATAAAAAATTGTATGTAAAACCGCAAAGAATGTTGAATTGGTACGACCGGTAGACAAACAGATAACTTAATGCATTGTTAACACACTCTCATTGAAGGTACACATCAAATTCCAATACACTAGTCTCTTTTTCCTACGCACTAACCTCATATTCAACTATGCACTAACAGAACATTCGACTACAAACTAACCTCATATTCAATGTTAGCATCATAAAGCATCGCGCCAGGCTTCATTGATCCAAGTTTGAAAACATCCTCCACTTCAGCTGTAAAAAGCAATAATTATAGTAGTTTAACCAGCACTCACCAAATTTCAACAAAGGTTTACTTTTGAGCAGAAAGTCCAAAGATAGTGAAGATAACGAACTGATCATACCTGGTACTTTTTGAAGAAATTGCTGCTTGTAATTATCAATGATCCTCAATCCATCCACTTCTTGCACCAAAATTGCGTTGGAATCAATATAATATCTTAAATTTAATCAAAGAATCCAAAATGAAACATAATAATATTGGAGGACTTTTTGTATAAGAAAAAGTTTACAAGAAAATAAAGCTCAAAAGGTCAAAATCTCAAGGAATCTTAGGAAAATCACAACGTTCAAGTACTAAGATTCTAAATTCAGGATTGCAAGCTTAACAAAGACATGGTAACACATTTTAGCCAGATTATTGCAGAAAAAGCTAAGAAAATTTTGAGGAAATCACAACGTTCAAGTACCAAAATTCTAAATTCAAGATTGTAAGATTAACAAAGACATGATAACACATTTTAGCTAGCTTATTAAAGAAAAAGCGAAGAAAATTTAGAGAAAACCCCAACGTTGAGGTACCAACATTCTAAATTCAAGATTGTAAGATTAACAAACACAGGGTAACACATTTTAGCAAGATTATTGCAGAAAAAGCTAAGGAAATCGTAAGCAAATTAAAACCTTAAAGATTCCAAATTCCTTTTTCTTCTTATAAAAATCAATACTACCTCATTCTTAAATCCGAAATTTTGAAGATAGAATATGAATTCGTTATTGCAAGATTAACAAAGAAATGCTAACCCTTTTTCGCAAGTTTATTACAGAAAAAGTTAAGAATAGACT
Source organism: Cassiopea xamachana (assembly GCA_900291935.2). Taxonomy (NCBI): domain Eukaryota; kingdom Metazoa; phylum Cnidaria; class Scyphozoa; order Rhizostomeae; family Cassiopeidae; genus Cassiopea; species Cassiopea xamachana. The sequence goes on from OLMO02000257.1 coordinate 4,647,028, forward strand.
AAGAAAATTTCAGGCTCAAGTTCAAGAAAATTTATGAAAACTGAGGATCAGGCAAACAAATTGCTTTCTGCATAAAAAACGTATATACAAGTAGAATATTACACTAGCAAATGTAAAAAATTAAGCTGGTTCAAGGAGCTTTGTGGGAATTAAGTTGAAGAAGTTATAAGAAATATTAGCCATGTAATTAAATACTGAGAAAAAAAGGCTAATCAAGGAGGTTTCCTATACTAACTGATTAACTGGAAAACATTGCTAAATAAGAAACAGTTCTGGGTGTTTTACTTCAGGCAAACGAGACTAGAAGAAACATGGCAACAATCAATACACATGTTTTTTAAAAGAAACCTATCTTAAGGCCTAGTACTAAAAGTTTCTTAACTATTGGCCACATTTTAGTTCTAAAAGATTCTTAAACGTTTCTTAATTTAACGAACTAAATTGCAGTTAAAACAGAAACAGAATATGAATGTAGCAAACTGATATTATTATAACAAACAAAGTGCAGCATTGCGAGTTAAATTCTAAAGCAATGGCAAGTTCGCATTGTTTTGGTTCAGCTTTAAGTTGAGCCAGGTGACGGTTTCAAGGTGTTATTTGCCTAAAGTGTCTTAGCTCTTTCCTTGCAGATCTAAAAGTTCTTAAGTTCGAAGGAGTTTAGTACACAGCTGCTTATAAACTGGCTTTTTATGAAAAAACTGTGTATATCGTAATGATACCTATCAGTTTCTCGAGTGGGTCCAATCATAAGCAAATAGCTTTCCCAGTATCCAACAACAGCTCCTGAGCCACACCTGTAAACAGGCATATACATGGACTTAGAGGAAGGTAAATATTGTCTTGTCCTCTAAAATAATCTTTTCACTTGCATTTCCAATCCAAAACATAACTCATATTTCTACTTGTTATCAAACATTACAGGAACTATGATAACAAATAAAAATCAAAGTTCATCTTGTTTTTATCCTAATTGCTTCAAGAACAAAATATTTGATAACTGATAAGCAATCGCTACATGGAAGATAGCTGCACAAACAGGTTTTACAGTTTTGTCTTACAGTCACAAATTGATATCATCATCATCATCATATCTTATCGCGCCAATGGGTTATCCAAACTCGGGCTGTCTCGTTGCATTCTCGGAGATCTTGATCGGTGCAATGGGGACCCTGTGGGCATTCTGAGAGAATGTGGTTGATTGTTTGGTTGGGGTGGCCACACGTGCATTCGCTGGAAGGTGCGAGTTTCCAATTGTGCAGGGTACTGGCCGTCTTTCCTACTTTGGCTCTTGCTCTGTTGAGCGACACCTATTCTTTTCTTTGAAGATCTTGTCCCAATCGGTAATTCTTCAATTGGCGGCTGGATTGCCTCATCTGGGTAGGTTTCCAGTTCGTTCCAGGCTTTCAGACGCCAGAATGCTGATAAATTAGGGCCCAGACTTTCCACAGTCCTGAAGCTTTTCCTGGATTTAAGTCTACTCTGGGGGTATTTGTGGTCGAAAAAATTGATATAAGAAAGAAACTATGATCGAGAAAAAGTATTTGTATTGCTATTAAGCATTTGCAACTACAAACTTGACATCTAGCACTTGATATTAAACACTTAATATTTAGCATTATCTTGTTACTTACCACACAAGCTGCTTTGGACGAGCTTGCACTCGTGTGTCAAAGACGCAATACTCGTCCTGATAACAAAACGATAATGTTCACAAGGAAATGTACCATATGAAAATAAAAAGCTGGCTAATGCTATAGGTCTATGCCAAAGACAGCACAAACTTTTAAGCATAGTTTAAAACAACACTCTCTGGTTTCAAAAACTGCAGATTTCCCATAAGAGTTTTGAGATCTTTTGCATGTGCTATGAAACTCTATACTGTCTACATATCTAAGAAATACAACACGAGACATATCTTTAGAAATAAGTACAACACAAGATATATACTAAATAAATACAGCATAAGACATATCTAAATAAGTATAGGGGCATAGGTAAAATTACAAATTAAAACTGCCAAAAACATTTTAACATAGCAGGACTAATAAGGAATAATGCTAGCCTTCATTTGTAAAAAGAAAATACTACTAGTGACAAAACTATGGATCAAGAGTAAACTTTACCCTTAGATTTGAAGAGCCAATCCACAAAAGGCCAGTATCAGCAAGTATTGCAACATATTTTTGATTGAATGAGACTGCCATCTCAGTATAAGATGCTACCTCATGATACGATGGAAGGCTCTGCAAAAAATTTTCTCTATAAGAACTTGATTGACTATATATCATGGAATTGCAAGGCCCTACTTTTAAGATGATAAATTATCTGGTCTCATAATCATTGCAAATAAATTTTATAGTAAAAGGATAAAAACTTGATGTATACAAAATCCTAGGATCTGTGAAACTATTTTTACAAGCAAGAAAAATATTCTTATGCTTTTTCTTCTCCTATTGATCACTAGAATTACTTTGACTGTCCTTTAAAACAAGCAAATAAGAAAATACCAGCACATGAGAATATAGAAACAAATATAGAAGATTAACAACCAATACACCAGTTTTGAGAATGTTTCAAAAACTCAAAGGAACCATCAACAACTGACATGCAAAGTACTCATGGCATCTTATGACATACTTCTTTATGTGGGATGGAAACCAAAATTGAGACAAGATTTAAAAATTGAAAGTCCACAGTTGAATGAAATTCACCACTAGCAACATAATGAGAGCTGAAAAAAATTTAGGCAATTGGCTTCAAAGCACACCTTTGCTTTTGATTGGAAAGCATCTAGCTCAAATAAACTGTTCTCTTTTGCCATTAATACTTTTGAACCCTGTTCATCTGGAGGTGATAACACAACCCAAGAACTGGGTGGGGCCTCAGCTAAAAAATTAATAGCAAACTCTGGTAAACAAATAAAATCTGCATATTATGAGACAATTAAGGTATGAAGTAATAACTGTTGTTGGAAAACAAAATAATCATGTAGATATTCCTTTAGCTCTGGCAAAAGGCTATACAAGAAAACAAACCTGTGTAGTAAACATGGTTGGAAATGAGTGCTGGGTTGCAAAAACTATATAAATGTGCAGGTCTAGATAAAATATTTATGTGCCTGGGAATCCTAGGTTAAATAGTCCGTTGGTACTACAGAACTTTACTACAGCACAAAACAGCAGCAACATTTGCAACAAGAATGTTGCCGCTTTTTTGTGCTGTGGTAAAGAACCCTAGGTTGTGGAAAAATGTGCCTGACAAATTAAAAGAGTTTTCAAAAAATGACATATACTTCTACAGTTGAATTGCTTTGTATCAACACACAGCTGAAATGAAGCCTGAAGAGCTTGACTGTCTTCAGCCTACCTGGGCCTTCATTGATTCAAAAAAGGCTTTATTTTCTGGCAAAGAAATGATTGTCTATTTAATATGTGTTGCATCCATCACAATATCTGTTGAATCCATAATTGAATCATTTGTTTCTATTTATGAAAACAGAAACAAGAAGAAAAGATAATAACAGAGGAGTGTGCTCATCATGAAATGCTTATTGCAATCAATGGCCCAGAACTAGCCTATTGTGACAGTTTAGTTAAGGCCAGCAAGGCAAACTGCTAGAGGAGTCTATTGACAAACTCCCAAAGCAAAGCCCAGATTTTCCATTTATGGTGTCACAAAAATTAAACATATTTGCTGCATGCTTGCTTATCTTGTTATATTAGGTTCAAATTGTTTGACAATTTATTACTTTTGAGATTTAAGAAAAAAGTATTTTCAAACTTAAAAGTTTTTCTTGTAACTAGACTTATATCAAAATATATTTCAAAATATGCCTGCTGATGCCTGGTGGCCACAAAATGTGCCTAGGAACCAAGTTCCCAGGTTTCCAGGATTTATTGAGGTCTGCATAGGTGCTATGTAGAAGACTGAGAGCACCTGAATACTTATCATATCCTGGTTGGCTGCCTTCTGTGAAGCTCCTGTTCTCAAAACTCTCATACTTTGTATTAGGATGTTTCTAGCATGGAAATTGCAAAAATATCCATTTTTCTTTATGTTTGGTAATCTTGGATGCTGAGATCTTGCACTGTATGTGCAGCTCCAAATAACTCAGAGATATTGCTCATGTACACACAAGCACTTGTCAAATTTGATGCATGTGCACAATTGTCTTAAGAGCATAGGCTGCAACCATTAAGATAGTATTACCCATACTGTCAACAGCCAACCACCAACAGTCATAAGGAATTAATTACCTGCTAGGTGATGCCTTCAACAGGGAGGGAGGTATTTGATCTACTGCAGTCTTGCTTGTTCATATGGGGTGGGTTATACTACAGAGTCTCAAAGGAGGGTCTCAAAAACAGCAATATTTGTGATATATAACACATAAATTGCCACTAACATCATTTAACATTTATACCACAACATACTGTTGATATTAGATGCAAATATTAAAAAAAGAACTAACTTACCAAATGGGCTCTGGAGTCGTTTCAGTTTCACATCTTCAGTGTTGTTTACAATGAAAAACTGGTATTCATTGTTAAGGGCACATATCCCAGTTCCAAAAGTACTTGCAAAAATGCAACAATCAATAATTTTTGATTTCTGTATCTCCTAGAAGGCAATGACATGATAATAAGTACACAGTATGCAGTGAATACCATGTACAAATCTAAAAAACAAAATGAAATATAAAGGAAACAAGAGCCAGCAGACTACTTTTGTAACCCTAACTATGAAATTATTTTACATAAAAAATACTGGAAACACCCAGAACTTCAACAGTAAATACTGTAACACAGTAAAGGAAATGTTTCAACTAAGAATGAAGTAGAACAAGATTTATTGGTTCAAGTTTACAGATCTCAAAATTCACCATCAGCAAAGAGAGCTACAACATCAATCAAGTTATAATGTAATAAAACCTAACCATTGAAAGTGAGAACTGCTTTTTGAAAATACCAAACAGATCATATATGAATGCTTTGCCATCTTCAGATACACAGATCAGGTCCTCATTAACAGTAAATCCCATTTTCAGAAGCTTGCCTCCATCAAACTAAGAGACAAGAATATTGCAAGTCATGGCATCATATAATTGCTTATTTGAGTTATTAGTCCTGTAGAATATAAAGCAGAGAAAAAAAGATGGAAAATAAAACCATCCCAAAATTGTTTGCTTCAAGATGGATACCTTGAGTATGGCAAATGAGCAACAAAACTTTTATGATTTAAAATTTCTGATCACAACTATAACAACAAGACTAAAACTTGTACAAGCACTTACACTAAAGCTTGAAATTTGCTTTCCTGATGAAGTAAAAATGTACATAGTCTGGCTACCAATTGAGGCATTCTGTCGTGTTATTGCTGAAAAACCCAATATCTACTTATAAGACAAAAAGCAATAAAAAGTGATAAATAAAAGTAAAAGAATAGATACTCGTACATAATATGAGAAGATATCTAACCAGAATCCCCAACAAAATTTTTTTTACCATACAATGCAATGACATTTTATACTTCAAAAGATAGGAAAAGGGGTTCCTACAAAAAATGTGTTGGGGTAAAGGGGTTCATACAAAAACTGTGTTGGAGGTAAAGGGGTTCATACAAAAACTGGGTGCTAATACAGTTTTGTAACTACTCCATGTCTGCCATTATGAAATTGACCAAACATGGTTTGATAACACCCACACACACTCCATGATTAGCAATTGCCAACATGGTGGATATGGAAGCGGTACGAAACTGTACTAGTGCCCAAAAACTGCATTGGCAAAAGAACAAATTTGCTACTTTTGCTTGCAGAATGTCTTCATTATTTGAAAAACTTCTAGAAATAGCTTTGAGTGCAATAATCGAAGCCTTTAAGGTAAATCTATAAAACTGGCTAAGATCACGTGATCACAAATACCAACCAAGTGGGCCTCCAAATGTACCAGCAACAACATTGTAATTGGCCAAATCAACTTTATCCTGCCAAAGCATATCATATATATCAACAGTCCTAAAAGAGAAAAATGACAGAACTTTGCTGCACAAACCATCCATTAACTGATTCTCCTTATATTTCTAAATGGAAATTGTGAACTTTGAGGCTTTAGAACTCACTGCTCAACACGATTGACTTTCGAACTAAACAATATAACATGAAAGCTACCATGTAGACGGTTGAGCTTAGGATATTTCCCCCCAAATACTTATCTGTCGTGACATCAAGGTAGCTGCCAACCTGTAATAAACTTCGCCCAACGGGCTCCAGTTTGAAGTATCCGCCATGATTTTCTCTTCCTGTATTTTAAAGTTATGTTGCTGTTGTTGCTGGTGTCATTAGTTGGGGGCATTCAAAACATAGAGTTAATAGGATCCTATTTTCTCTATGATTCAAAAGTAGGTATGTGTGTTTAGGGGGGTGTCATGACTTAAAAAGTACGTTCGCTCAGGGGGGTGGGGCACCTTGAAAGCGTACAAAGGAGTGCAAGGGGGAGGAGGTTCAACAGTTGAAAATAATTGAGCGTAAGTACTTTTTGAATAGCCCTTTTGTACAGTAAATCCCGAGATCTGTCATACTCGACTTCCTAGTAAGCCTTGACAAACATTCAAAGTTACAGCCAACAATCTTGACTTTTCACTCACGTATGTATGTATGAAATTACCGATCATTTTGGGGGGCTCAGCCCCCCAAATTCTTGTATTGGTTTATCTTTTCAAAGTGTATTGATCTTCCTTTCAAAGTGTTTTGTAATGCTATTGTCAATTTTGCGCTGCTACATGGTTATTGAGACATTTCTAATTGTTGGTTATATGATATCAGCATTAAACTAAATCATCATATCTGCACTTTGAGAAGATGGGCGTGGCTGAAGCTAGGCCACACAAAAATGCGGGCGTGGTTGCACCTAGAGCCCCGCTTGTTAAAATTCTTAGATATCACCACTGGGCTTACCCAGCCAGTTCGGCGTCATAGGCTGTTACTCTTATTGAAGGAATCCCAAGGAACACAAATTAAATTTCCATTAAGGGGTGCCTGCTGGATGAGACTGAGTCTCTTGATAATGGGTCGACTTATGTCCACCTAGCACAGGACAACTACAATCCATTCACGGACGTTGTGGAGTGATCTCAAAAGGAAAGGAATAATGGGGTTGCCATTCCAGAAATGTTTATCGAGCCACATCCATTATAACATCAAAGAGATGGCTATTTTAACTCATATCCTTCAAAATGATGCTCTTGATAAAATTGCCATTTAAGATGCAAACTTTTTGTAGTAGCAAAATTAGCAGTTAAAATGAATCAACTTAATGAGTATTAAGGTGATGATGCACAGTTCATTGAAAATAGCGATTTGTAGTTTCTCCTAAAACCCTTAAACCTTAAACACTTTTGTAGAAATATTCTAGTTTATCAGAATATTGTGACATGAAATGCCAGAATATTGCGGCTAGAATGTACGAATAACTGATATAAAGTAGACGAGAGTTTGACGCTATATATAAGTAATGCATTTAGATTTAGCTTCCTAGTGTAAATGCCGCCTTCCTAGCTCAGAATCAGATCGGAACCGATTTTATCAGTGTTCAGCAGTGACTGAGACCGAGTGTTGACATCATTCAAGGGTCTGACACTTCTACACCCCGTAGTTGGGACGCTGGGAAAGCCTGTTCCTTTGATCTCTCCTTAGGATTTTAACATGCAGTTCCATAACAAATTTGCAGCTTAAAAAATTTGTGCAGCTTTAGTGAAAGAACTGTGCAATGTAAAAGATTGTTTTTAGTGACACAAGGGTGTAAGAAAGTAAAACGCAGTAAGAATGGTAGATTTAGACATGAAATGATAGACGAAACACAACAAGAAATGGAATTGTTAGAGGTGGTAACATTTATCTACCCCTTTTCGTTATGTTATGAACTGAATTGCTATATCATGTGACCAGGAGCGTGCGCATGGATGAGACACGAGTTACGAGAAGACGAGTTATTGAGAGCATAGTTGAGAACGAAGAGCTTCGAGAACACGAGGAGAGAAGAGACATTTTCTGAGAGAAGAATATTAACATTGGACATTACGCTTCGAGGAAGCATTTGAGTTGAGAACACTTTGACTTTTTGTGTGTATGTTGTTTTTGTAATTTGCTTTTCTTTATTGATATATTACTACTCTCTTTGATTGCTACTCCCATTTCACTGCAAGGAATTGAATATCATACTACTTCAGTTCAACAGTGAACAATAGAAGACATAAAAGCGATGGTATGAAGTAAAGAAGAATCACATCTTGCTGCAGGTCCTTCACCTCCCCTTCAGCATTTTCTCATCGATACTGGATGAATTATAAAATCCATACTGGAGAGAATTGGGCGGACATATCCTCATGGCATCGCCACTGTGTGAAGAGGTCTGGTAAGGAGCTTAGTTGCATGCCAACGTTAGAGTTGAGGAAAGAGAGTGCTGAGTAGAGAAGATAGATATAGGATGTGCTTTGATGGGGTGTTGTGTTTGTGAGACTGTTTAGAGAACTGGATCGCAGTGGAATCGATATATATATATATATATATATATATATATATATATATATATATATATATATATATATATATATATATATCTGTATATAGTATATTGGTTACTTTCTCATGTTAACTTCCGTGGCTTTGCAACAACTGCTTACTGGCCTCGATTATACTATAGAGAAATTACTAGTAAATCAAAACAGCATTCACAGTGACAGTTTTGGGAGTACCTACAATAGATCAAAGAGAAACTTTAACTCTAGCATTCATTGCTTTCAATGAGTCGAAGAGAAAAATAAGTCACACTGAATGACGCAAGTATTGTGCGTAAGAAGTTATATAATATAATGAATCTCATTGCAAATGTTAGAAGTTGGCGTTACATATTTTTTTCATATGCAAGTATTCAAAATATAAACAACAATATCATAGGACTGTACGAACACAAAAGCGCTTTACCACACTACAAGGACGATGCCTCAGAGTGCAAGATGTCATGACAACTCCGTAGCCATTGAAATTTAGGACACGTAACTACAAGAAAATTAAATATACAGCTACGATAAACATACAAACACTAATTACTAAAAAGTGCTAAAAAAATTTTGGCGTTACATATAAATTACCGTTCGACAAAAATACATTTTGTAACGAACAAGGAACAACGGAGAAGTCAAAATACTAGCTACGAAAACAGTATTGGGTAAAATAATGAAAAGCATGGTGCAGCAAATGATTGTGATGCCATGGTAAACTTTCTGTTACTTTCTGTTACATATAAGCAGAGCTGACAATTCTTCTGTCAGTTCGACCCATTACAGCTTTGTTATATATTACATTTATTGCTATTAGTGGACAATGATCAATGATGGGGAAATGTTATGTCGATTATCGTAAAGCTTTATCATCTGCTTTATCTCCTCCATGAAATTCTGCTTATTTTCTGCCAATTCCCAAGAATTTATCTAAAACGAAACATGCTTGTCGCTCAAATACCACAGTGTTCTAAAATATCGGAATGAAAAACAAGTGATACATTACTTCCGGGACAGTGGCGTGCTAGGAGGTTTGCAGCCTTTATATCCAGTGGCGTAGAAGAGGGAGAGTTCGGGTGGCAGCCCCCTAGCTGCGTATTTACCTTAGAAATGAAGCACTAAATAGTTATCATTTTGTGCCAAACGTCTGCTTAAGACTTAAAAAGCTGTCTAGAGTTTGCTATCTAACAAGTTAAATTTGACAAGACAATTATTTAAAGTACGTCGTTTATTGAGCAATATTCTCAGTTTCTTATATAATTAGATAGACCAACTTCTAAATTTCTTATAAAGCTGTAGTAGAGCCCCCTAGCTATCAATTTACTTCTACAATACTGTTTATATATAATGAGGTTCTATCAGATATAAGATATAATGAGGAAAACAAAATTTTTACCACAGTTGGTGCCACCCCATAGTTGATTGCAGTTACATTTGTATTTATTGACACCATTGACGCAACGCCCACGCTGACAAGGCGCACTTTGGCACTCATCTTTGTCTGTAAAATCAAATGATAGTCTAATTAGCCTTTTTCTAATCTAAAATTTCTTTCAATTAATAGATATTGGATTGTAACATTCATGGATGAAAGTACAGGGAGGTATGTTCGCCCTTTCGCAGGGCAAAAACTGAATTTCAACATTTCACACATATATCCTCGCGCTATTCTCGTTACAGAGTATTATTATGTATCAGTTTTGCTTTTGTACAAGCATGCAGTATTGATGTATTCCGCTAGATAGTAGAACCAAGTTTAGAAAACAAAGTTATCTACCAATGTTGCAGTTTCTTCCTTGCCAACCTGGACGACAAGTGCATTGGTAAGATCCAAGTGTATTTTGGCATGTTCCGCCATTATCACAAGGTTTGTTGGAGCATTCATCAACATCTAGAAACAACGGGATGTGCAGCCAGTTAAAAATTAACAGAGGCGTCGAAAAGACTTTCAATATGGAGGGCAGTGGTAATTTCTAAAAATTTTAACAAGGGGGACTCCAAGCACAATGACGCCCATAGTTTGGGTGTGGCCCAGCTACAACCACGCTCATATATTTTCAAAGATGGAAACGTGACAATTTAGTTTAATACTGATATAGTATAATCAACAATAAGAGATGCGTCAATAACGATATAGCAGTGCACAATTGATCATAACACTTTGGAAGCAAAGCCAACAAATTCCGAAAAGCTAAGCCAATGCAAGAATTCTAGGGGGGCTGAGCCCCCTAAAATGAGCATAAATTTTTAAAATGGAGTCTTCGCCCCCTCAGCCCCCTAGACATCAACCCTGGTGAAGGGGTCTGGTGACTTAAGTCGGGAGTAAGCTCAGGTTGCAAGAGTGAAACACACTATTTTGCACAAAATGTGTGGGTCAGTGTCCCCATGGACCCTCGTTTTGGGTGCCCCTGATTGAACCAAGATGATGTTTCAATAGAAGAGCATCAATTTTTTTATCACATTTCTTCTAATGGATGCCACAATCTAATAAACGCCGCCTCCAAAGAAACGCCGCACTTATAGCTAAACATTTGCAAAAACATTACCTTCTAAAGAACATCGCTTTTCAAGACCGACTAAACAAGAAATACAGAATAGCTTGCAGAGGTGTCCACAAGTAAAGAGAAGAATGTAAGCTGTTTGCAAAATGAGGAAGTCAGAAACCTCCATCTCGACGAAAGCCTATACGTTGGGCTCTAGAAGCGTGGAATGGGTTAAGAACTGGGATAATTATCAAATCTTTCAAAACATGTTGTTTAGCTTTAGCTTTGGACTGATCAGAGGATGGACAAATCAATTGTTCTAAAAAGGATCTATCATTTCGACTTGTATTGCTTTCTTGAAAAGGGCAACGGAGTCACCGGACGATAATGCCTTTCAAAATTTCAAATCTGAGGTCTGCAAAATATTTGAAAGTTGTTGCATCATTAACGAGTATTCTTGTGGAGACAGTGACAGACATTCTTCGCCATTTTTTATACGGTGAACAAATATTTTGTGCCCTTCAAAACAATCTTTCGCTACGTTTGTTTGGGAAAAAAGTTGCTCAGAGCTTCATTTTTCACTTTGTAATGAACGTCACCCTCTGATAAATGCCAAATCAAAAGCTTCGGTTTTTAAACGAACGCCGCAGAATTGATTACAGGAATTAGATGTGCCCATTTCTCTTATACATAGGCAAGTCTTTTCTAAAGTGTTAGCGGATGGCTGCATCACACTATTGAAAGAATTTAGTTCCTTTACGCAAATTGTCTCAATTAGCTATTTTTCTTTTTGAAAAAATATACGTGAATGACATGAGCTTCTGCCTATGGTGGTAAAAAAGTTGATACCGTCAGCACAGGTTTGCCCTTGATATCCCGCCTTACACCTGCATATGAAAGATCCATAAGTATTCTGGCATAGAGCTCCATTTTTGCACGGATTACTCAAACACTCGTTTGTATCTACAACAGAAAATATGTAAAT
>OLMO02000257.1:4665929-4677158 GCA_900291935.2 Cassiopea xamachana
ATATATATATATATACATATATGTATGTATGTATGTATGTATCCCAACGCTGTTGCACCGTAATAGAGAAAATTTCTTCCAGGGCAACTTCAAATTTTGTCTAGTAAAGGAAGGTTACCCAAGTGGTATTGTAGACAACGGAATCAAGAAGGCCAACAGAATACCTATGGAAGAACTACGCCAACCTAAACAAAATAGTAGTATAACTCAAACATTCGCTTTTGTAACAACATGTAATCCCCGCAATCCAGATATTTTTCAAGTTACTAGAAACACAACTTCACACCTCGATGCTAGTCCTAAAATGAAAAGAGCCAATGCAAATGTTGAGCTTATCAACAGCAAGCGTCAGCTCCCCAATATAAAACAAATGCTGTTTAGAGCCAATTTTACCTCCAATATTGCAACTTTGCAAAATCATGACGATAGAACTCTTTGAGTCACATAGCGCAACAACAAAATATGTGCCACTTGTCCTCTAATTTTCAAATGTAATGAGAATAGATTTACCGGTCAACAATTGGCTTTAAACTTCAATGACTCAACAATAGGTTTCAACAATAGGAACAATCAGTTCAGTGCAGTTGATTTCTTTAAAATTCCGCTAATACAGCACTACCAGCTCCACATACCAAAGTTAAATTCGAAATTAAATACAACATATAACAATAAAATACAAGACATAACGTTAAAAAGGTGAAGAGCAACACCGAGATTAGAGGAAATTCTCAAAGAAGGACTCCCTCAATAGGTAAGCTAATTGAGGAGGGAGTAACCCCTATCTAAAAAGAGTTGACTTATTCAGATGTTATCAATAGGTGCAGAAAGGCAGTGTTGTAAGAAAGGCCGTGTTATAAGAGACAATCCTCGGTATGCTCAACAAGTCCGAGCACTTGGAGTAACATTGCTAAGCACATTTATTTTATAAATTTCCATACATGGCAGAATGTTTTTAGGAAATTATGACAATATGACAATGCTTTATCTGAAAAAGGATTGATGAAATTGAAGATAATACCATCAGCACAGGTTTTTCCATGATATCCAGCCGCACACCTGCATATGAACGACCCAACAGTATTCTCGCATGTAGCTCGATTTTTACACGGACTATTCTCACATTCATTTATGTCTACAAAAATATTGGTAACTGCATACAGAATATAGGCATTAAATACATTAAACTTGAGACTTAGAACTAAATGTTTAAGGACCTCCACAGATGACGAAATTTTGTTGTCGACAACTAAAATGAAAAGAGCCGATGCAAATGTTAAGCTTATCAACAGTAAGCGTCAGCTCCCTAACATAAAACAAATGCTGTCTAAAGCCAATTTTACCTCCAATATTGCAACTTTTAAAACCATGACGATAGAACTCTTTGAGTCACAAAATGCAACAACAAAAGATGTGCCACTTGTCCTCTAATTTTCGAATGTAATGAGAATAGATTTACCGGTCAACAATTGGCTTTAAACTACAATGACTTAACAATAGGTTTCAACAATAGGGACAATCAGTTCAGTGCAGTTGATTTCTCTAAAATTCTTTAAACTACCAGCTCTACATACCGAAGTTAAATTCGAAATGAAATACAACATATAACAATAAAAATACAAGACATAACATTAAAAAAAGGTGAAGAGCAACAACGAGATTAGAGGAAGTTCTTAAAGAGGGACTCCCTCAATAGGTAAGCTAATCAAGGAGGGAGTACCCCATATCTAAAAAGAGTTGACTTATTCAGATGTTATCAATAGGTGCAGAAAGACAGTGTATAAGAAAGACCGTGTTATAAGAGACAATCCTCTGTATGCTCCATTCCATTTCCTACCGCTATTTTCACGGACATTACTCTCAGGAAATCAAGAATATTATTCCTGATCCAGTGAGATGTGTTCGAACCACCAGACGCTCTACCTATTCACACTCTTTCCAAGTTACACTACCTAATCCACGAACTCTATCTCACAAATCATCTTTCATTCCTAGAACTTCTCAACTGTGGAACTCATTGCCACCCACTACTTTCTCCGAATCCTACAATTTGTCATCTTTTAAATCTAACATCAACAAACTTGATCTTGTCTCCATTTTTTCCACTTAAACTTCCCCTCATTTTCTCAGTTATTCCTTTGTCGGGGCTTTGTTATAGGCCCTACGGCCTTTCCCCGACATTACTTACTAAAAAAAATACTCAACAAGTCCGAGCACTTGGAGTAACATTGCTAAGCACATTTACTTTATAAATTTCCATACATGGCAGAATGTTTTTAGGAAATTATGACAATATGACAATGCTTTATCTGAAAAAGAATTGATGAAATTGAAGATAATACCGTCAGCACAGGTTTTTCCATGATATCCAGCCTCACACCTGCATGTGAACGATCCAACAGTATTCTCGCATGTAGCTCCATTTTTACACGGATTATCCAGGCATTCATTTACGTCTACAAAAATATTGGTAACTGCATGCAGAATATAGGCATTAAATACACTAAACTTAAGACTTAAAACTAAATGTTTAAGGGCCTCCACAGATGAGGAAATCTTGTTGTCGACAACTAAATGTAGTCGACAATTAAATATTGTCGATAAGTAAAAACATCTTCTGTGATGTGAGTTTGTCTACTATTTGTAAGTTGTCAACTACTAAGCAGTTTCACTTCTTGAAAGAGGAAACTCCTTTGTAGTCGACAACCTACAAATTCAACGAATAGTAGACAACTCACCCCACAGACGATGTTTTTACTTATCGGCAACATTTAGTCGTCGACAACAAAATTTCCTCGTCTGTGGAGGCCCTAAGAGATATGTTGTAGGCCAAAGAAAGAGCCAGGCAAAATGGCGTTCAGCTAGGAATTAACTTTCACAGCCCTGGTATCTGTAAAGCCACTTCTCTAGTTTCCGCCAGCTAAAAAGCTGTAAGAGTCAGGGGCGGATCCAAGTGGGGGGGGAGGGCGGAGGGCCATCGTCCTACCAAACGGCAACATTTCCTATTGCAAACAATAGTGTTAAGAAACTTCTTGAAGAGCAGCCGTGGCCTAGCGGTAATGCACTCGACTAAGACCAACATGGCCCTGGGTTCGAGGCCCACCGCATGCCATTGGTGACGTCAGGAAGGGCATCCGGTCCTAAATGCTCGCGCCAGAACTAAAGTTCTCTCAGAGGCACCCTCCAAGCCCCAAGGAATTTGGGGGAAACGGAGGTAAAATCGAGTAAAAGTGTTAAGAAACTTCTTGTATGAATAGACAATAAAATGAATCAGATGGCCCCACAAAGTCCAGCTCTGGATTCGCCCCTGATAAGATTACATCTTCACAAAATACGGCAAATAATACTCGAAGAGTAAACATGTAACATAAAGATATAGGACATACCTTCCTCGCAACGAGCTCCTAAGAATCCTTGTCTACAGTTGCAAGTGTACTTTCCAATTTCATTAATACAGCTACCATTATGTTGGCAAGGACTGCTGAGACATTCATCAATTTCTTTGAATACAATAAGCAGCTTTGTAGTGAGGATATATTAATATTTTGAGTAACAAACTCACTATTAAATTTAAACGCCTCGACATTTCTAGGTTTCTTGAATGCAATGATTTCCCTAATTACTTACCGAGCTATCAAGGCAACAGAAGTTGTTTCCAAAACATAAATGGCTGAATTTCATGCATTTTTGGACGAAGATATTTTTAACAGTAGTTTTATTGATAACGTTAACAGTATTTTCATTATTTAATGTCATTGTTTTCGTCAAGTTACAACTCTATCTGGCAGTAGCCTTGCAACGCCTTATTATGTCGGCCACAAAAGAATTCTTCTTATTCAAGAACTGCGATTGGTCCAAGCTGAGTTCTTTGCTACCCAATGGGGTGAGTAGCCAAGCGGCCCAGCCTTAACTGAAGTTAAGCATGGCTGTGTATGATCAGAAACTGGATGGGCGACCTCCAGATGAACGATCAAGGCAGCTTACTCCGCCATCCTTCGGAAGGGACATTAAACTAGGGGTCCCATACCTGGATTCGGCATGCATAGTAGGCCTAAATTTTAGCTGAATAGGCTAGATATAACAGCCTACTCAAAATAAAGTAAACAATAACAACAACAGACTTCAGCCAGATTGTCCAAAAAATNATACCTTCCTCGCAACGAGCTCCTAAGAATCCTTGTCTACAGTTGCAAGTGTACTTTCCAATTTCATTAATACAGCTACCATTATGATGGCAAGGACTGCTGAGACATTCATCAATTTCTTTGAATACAATAAGCAGCTTTGTAGTGAGGATATATTAATATTTTGAGTAACAAGCTCACTATTAAATTTAAACGCCTCGACATTTCTAGGTTTCTTGAATGCAATGATTTCCCTAATTACTTACCGAGCTATCAAGGCAACAGAAGTTGTTTCCAAAACATAAATGGCTGAATTTCATGCATTTTTGGACGAAGACATTTTTAACAGTAGTTTTATTGATAACGTTAACAGTATTTTCATTTGTTATTATCATTGTTTCTGTTAAATTACTACTCTATCTGGCAGTAGCCTTGCAACGCCTTATTATGTCGGCCACAAAAGAATTCTTCTTATTCAAGAACTGCGATTGGTCCAAGCTGAGTTCTTTGCTACCCAATGGGGTGAGTAGCCAAGCGGCCCAGCCTTAACTGAAGTTAAGCATGGCTGTGTACGATCAGAAACTGGATGGGCGACCTCCAGATGAACGATCAAGGCAGCTTACTCCGCCATCCTTCGGAAGGGACATTAAACTAGGGGTCCCATACCTGGATTCGGCATGCATAGTAGGCTTAAATTAGCTGAATAGGCTAGATATAACAGCCTACTCAAAATAAAGTAAACAATAACAACAACAGACTTCAGCCAGATTGTCCAAAAAATNTGACTTTGCTCCATTCAAAACAACTGTAGATAGTGATTTATTTGTCTAAAATCCAACAATATGACTGCTTTCTTGCTTCTCCTTGTTTTGGCTGCGCGAGGCTGATAGACATTTAATGCTCATCAATCTTGCACAGCGCACTGATGGAAGTTGTACCGCTATGCTTCGTTAAAAGCCCTCGGCTTGTACTAAATTTTTCAACTTTTTAAGGGCGTTTATTACACTCTTGAGCATTGGAAATGACTGATTTGGCACTTGGATGGAACCTGTAATTGCTGAAAAGGGTGTCACAGGGTGTGGCCTTCAGAATGTATATCGCTACCACTAAACAACAGACTTTCACTCTTTTGGAACTCAGTCAGATTTTAGGCTGCATCCACCCCTGAAAATTTACCATGCCCCATAGTGACTACAGAAGAGAACTCTTGTAAAGATCTACGTTATTTGAGCTTAATTCAGCTGGTATTTATCTTCAAAGTCTTACCCGTCTCACAAGATTTTCCAGTGTATGCAATCGTGCAGTTACAGCTGTAGTCAGCAACTTGATCGTGGCATTTTCCACCATGCAGGCATGGAAGGCTGTCACATTCATTTATGTCTATCAAGAAATACACTCAAGACTATGTCACCCTGTTTCCAAACAAAGGCGTCTATGAAATATACTCATCAGCAAAAAAGCTATGAACAACGTAAACTCTACAAGAATCATTAATGATATGCTGCAGCCAGTGTCGCATACGTGGGAGGCATTCAAATGGTTGGGGGGCACACGCATTCAGAGGCATTATCACAGCATTCTACCGTATTTCATGATTTTAATCCATGTAAACTGAGAAGCATTAAGGCGTTTTACTATTTGGTACTAGAAGTATACAAAGTATTATCCAAGTGATTTTGCTTGTGATATAGCGCAATGTAAGTCTTTGCTCTTTACAACTGAAGAAAACGTAGCCATTTAAAGTTCCAATTGGCAGTCATTGAAAGTGAGAAAGAAGAGTTTGAATACTAAATTTGATTTCACATTACCGAATTGAATTTGAACTTTGACTGGCTTAGGAACATGAGGTGACTAATTTATTTACAACAAAAATTTAGTTCCATAGAAAGCAATATTGCTCAAGTAAGCACTGTTTTTACCTTTCTCACACCTTCTTCCTGTATAGCCTGCCATACAATTGCATTTGTATCCAGAAAGGAGATCTATACAACTGCCTCCATTTAAGCAAGGTGCACTGTTGCACTCTTTAATGTCTGAAAGTAAACATTTCTCAAGTTCGTCAGGAGGAAATAGAGTTTTCCAGATTATAGAAAAAGTTTTCTGAGTCGTATCAAATATGAACTTCATTTGCACCTCAGAAAATTCTCTTCCATGTTGCATAACAATCAAGGATGCAAATGTGGGGACTGGAGAGGTTTCACACCCCCCAAAAATTTCAACACGGTCCCGTTCAGGCTCTGTAAGTATTGAATTTTTGTTTGTAACACCCAAAACCGTCAAAATTTCTATTGATGCCATGCTGCATTGCAGTAAGGCATATATTGGACGCATTTTCTGGGAAGGCTAAGTAAGGAACGTTGACCGGGTACAGGATCACTTCAATCCAATCAGCCCTGTTTTGCTTTAGCTGACAACTCCTTTTGTTTTAAACGTGCATACTTACTCTCATCTCCCTGTAATACGCAGAACTAAAGCGGCCCCAACAACTATTTAGCATAATCTGCCTGTTGGGATGTAAACTCAGTCCCTTGAACGCAGACCTACTGTCAAAAATTGCATTTGCTCCCATGATGAGAAAATAATGATTTGGTTGAAATATCACTGTTACATGATTTGATTCGCAAGTTTTAGAGACTTGAAGACGCTTTAAACAAAGTTCTTAGGGAGTGGTCACAAAGCCATGGAAAATGCTACCATCTCTTTGTGGGGCTGCAATAAACATCAGGTTCGCTTTGTGGGGCTATTGAAATATTTAGCCAAATTTATTTCATAGCGTAAAACAATGGAAAAATATTTTCCATTTGATACAAGCAAATGCGGACAGAAGCTAGAGACTATAGTGAAGTTTTGTAGAGTTGCCATCTTTGCAAGCAATGTTGCAAATACACCAAAAGGTAATGAATGGCTGGCAAAAATTGGAGCTCTAAAATTAAAAACGTTAATAGCTTATGTTTTGAATAAGTAAGCTTTTTTGGGATTCCTGATTTTTTTACTGAGAATCTGTATACTAAAATTTTCTAAATGAGGCTTGTGCCTTGCATTATTTTTAACTTATTCTTAAATCTCAACGCAGTTGAGCCTCATTATTTTTATTAACTGTATTCTTAAAACAGAAAAGAGTGAAATTAATGAAAAGAGTATAAACACTCAGCATGGCTTGAAAAATGTAGTACTGATGAAGGAAAAGAATAAATGGATTTTATTAAAGCACTCATAGTCTTCATGATGGTGGGTAATGATGACAATGATTCCCCTACTGCACCAAATGATATTTCGTCAGATAATTCCTACGTTTTATGGGGTTATGAAAAATATCCTGATTTTGTTGTTGGGCCACAGAAAATTAGACAAGAATCTATGATGGGCCATAAATTATTCTAAATAATTATTGGAAGATCATCCACCCCCGTATAGCGGATGCTTTATGACCACTCCGTTAATAGAGTTCATTAGAGATGGCATCATAAAAATATTTTTTTTAGAATTTTAATACTTTGACCGCACTGAGTGAGAGAGCACCATAAAATAGACATGTATTGACAGTTTAAGTGAGTATCGTCAAAATGGTATGAAATACAACCATTTGACGTTTACTACCATGAAATGCTACCCTCCGGGTTCTAAGCGCTTAGAACTAGCCTCAAAATGCAGTGATTTGTTAATAACTATGTCAGCATTCAATTGCCTATATCTCTGTCATTATTTTTCAGATCGAGCTGGGACTTGTTAATGTATGCTATTTCCCAGTGCTTTGCGAATTTAAAGTTAAAATTAAAATATTCTAAAAATAGAATTCTCATGACGTCATAGTAATGATCTCAATGTAGTTCTGTGCAGAGCTTTCTCTATCTGAGAGTCTTTCAATTATTTTTTCGATCACGTGTATGATAAGTATAGTAACATTAGGCAATTAGCAAAGCTTAGAGCTGAAGTTCAGTTTAGAAATGCAATCATGCTTTATCATGTTATCTGTAAAAACTCAAAATTCTTGCAAAAATTTGTCTGGAGAAAAGCAGCACTTACTATACAATGCGAAAAAGCTAGGTATATGCAACAAAGGTTTATGTAAAACAGTGATATATAATAAAAAGCTATTTTCTTTGTCATAAATACAACCTCTGCCCTTTCTTTTGTCACAATGGAAGTTATAGTCCAGATCGTCACAATAAAGGCATTCGTAAAATGGCGCCTCACACTTATCTTTGCAAAGAATATCAGGACCACAGGGATCCAATGACTTGCAAACAGGGCCAACCTATGTAAGAAAGGCATCATTTAGAAATTCATTTTTGCAGTAGAAAGGATTGCTAGAAACATCTACTTGCTCTCTAAACATTTTTTAGCATTTTCGGCTTCTGAATTATCCCCACAATTTACCATAAGATGTCTTTTAACTTCGCTATTTCGTAACTCTTGCTGCTTAAAATGTTGGCCAACAATTGTAAATCACAACTGCTTATGGTATGAAGCAAGTGGAAGTCATAAGGAATTGAGGGAATTCTCAATGTATCACAACTGCTTATGCTTTGAAGCAAGTGAAAGTCATAAGAAATTGAGGGACTTCTCAAAGTATCTCAAGACAAATAAGAAATTGAAAGTCTTATTGATGCATGGCTTCTTCTTTAGATAGCCAACTTTTTAGTTCAATACCTTATTTGAAGAATAATCAGTAGATTTGTATATCCATCCTTCCTCGTGGACCAGAGCCACTTTGTTGTCTTCATAAGATTTATTATTAATTTCGCAGAGCTTCTTCTCACGCTGTATATTGTATGATCGACAGCTATGGTTCTCAACACACTTAGCCATGCATTGTACATCATTTGTATTTGAGAAAGCATGGATTGAATGGCCTTTTAATTTATAACCGTACTTCAGGATGGAGAAGTCTGCTATTGTACTGCAGGGAAGTCGAAGTATTGTACATCTTGATCTTGTTGACAGCCATAGAATAATCAAAAGACTAAAATGATGAAATTAACCACGATGTAGTGCACTTCAAGGCTTTTTTTAAAATGCAGTTCTGCACAAAATGTGAAGCTCTGAAAAAATTTGGGTAGCTACAGCTGTACAGCTAAAATTATTATGTAACAACCAAAGCATGTAAAAAAGCATCAGTAAAAATGGTATACTATGGTATGTGGTAATAGGCAAAACAGACCTAGAAATGGAATTTTGAAAGATAATAGTGTTTATCTACCCTTATTCATTAAAAAGCAGGCTGTTCAATCCCATCTGCAACCAAGGTTTAATTCTTCAACACAGCATGCCTGGCAAGGGTGGAACTCCTGGGGGAATGGGCGGGTGAGGTACCCCCAATGATGCAAAATCAGTAATTTGTAAAACAGTTTCAAAATTTTCCTTTTCTTTTCATGGGGAAGACCCCCTACTCTTCTTTCATGGAGATGTCTTTGCTATAGAGCTATAGTTTTCCTCATCTACCAACATTCAAAAGAGTTTCTCTTAGGACAACTGTAAGGTGGCATCTATGTTGGCTTTTAGTTTCTTTCAAGCACATCATGTAAGGCCTTGTTTCCCAACTTTTTTCTTGCTGTTCCCTCTTCGCCACAATACACTTAACACAATTGTTATGTATTTATAGGAAATTTTACTTTTTGGGGAGCTATTGTCCCCCCGACCCAAGACTGGACCCACCTCTGGACACATTCATTACTATCCAATTGTCTACGAAGCCGTTTTCAAACTATTGGCGAAACCTAAAAGTACATGTATGACGAAGCCGTTACGACATGTATGTAATGTAATGTAATCAATTATTTATACACGAACAAACATAGCCCTTCAGCAACTNNNATATTACATATTCATATATACAATTTAAATAATACATTAAGAAAGAAAAAATTAACAGGTATAATACTAATATTGCTGGTCTTCCAGAGGGTCGTGTTTTCAGTTATTATTTCTGATCAGCCAATAGATGTGCTTTCAATTTCTTTTTGAAGCATTTGAGAGTTGAGGCCTCTCGTATATCAACAGCATATCATTCCATAATTTTAAAGCCGAGTATTTAAAACCATTTTTTGCTCGTTCCGTATTTAGTCTTGAGATTTGAAGATCATGGTAATTCCTTGTTTCATATTTTGAATGGACTGATCTTAACTCAAATTTATCCCAACCGTTTCAGGATGAGCCAGGGAGGACTTGGAGAAGGTATAGCTACAAGACCGTAGACAGTTGAACTTGAATGAGGGGAGGGGCACAGATGTAGAAGTCGAGTTAAGAGCCGGGAGCGTTTATATGTTACATATCTGCTTCAATAGGTAACAACGTATTTGCCAAAATAGCCCTGTTTGATAGGCATACTGTTGAAAAATAGGGTTCTCGGAGCTTGCCCTCAGAATAATTTTTAGAGGCAACGCCCTCAAGAACATCAGAAAGCGCCCTTTTTGCAAAGTAAAGTATAGTTTTATTCATAACACTGGCCTGCGTTTAAAAACTTTTTTAAAAGGTCAAAGGTTTTTCAACTGATTTTGGCATGTTTTATGCGCTGAATCCAAATATTCTATCCATTTTCTTTGGTCAGGTCAAGTTTTTGAGATATGTTTAATATACGTTTTGAGATATCAGTTCATGAAAAAGAGAAATGTAGCTAGCCCAATCTCTGTTTTTTAAATAGAAAACGAAATTGGAGCAGCCTCAAACTGAAGCTAAATCTGCATCTTTCTTTAATTTTAGGAAATTGAAAATTGTTTTGTTTACACCTAAGTTGTCATTTATTGTTTAGCAGAGCTTGACGGGAATTGCAAGATGCACATGCATTGATTTGCTATATGTTTTCAGAAAGTCATTCATTCAGATATTTGGCCTTTTCGGTACGCTATTTTGACTAAAATGATTCAATGTATATTGCTTTGGTATTCGACCTAAACAAGTACACCGTAAGTATTTATGATTCAAAGGAACTGATGAAGTGGCAGTACTTGAGCGTAGTAGAACCGTAGTGGGTCAGAATTATCGCAAAGCAACTATCAACTTCCTGTTATTCGCATTTACTTGTTATTCTTAGATTTTGCTTGCCAAAAGGTGAGGATTAAATGGTCACATAGGTTTGTATTCAAATCAGTTGGTTTGAAGTTGAGATAGA
>OLMO02000257.1:4691451-4703384 GCA_900291935.2 Cassiopea xamachana
ATCCGTAGTTAGTTAGAATTTAATTGAGATACGATAAAGACGTTGTCATTGCTGGTCTTTCTCCGAGAACCCTATAAAGTACAACAACCCAAATAACTAAATGTGTTCCGAAAACATGCTCTATTTGTTGACAACGCGTTCAAACAATAGATCAACTGTGCACATTTTGTCACTATACATCATAAGATAGAGATCATATTCCTCCAAATTTTGTCTTGCAAAAACTAAGGCTGCATTTACACGGGAACTTTGGAACGGTTCTTACCTGATGAGAACGGTTCTGTGTGCTTACACTAGAATTTTGTGGTTCGATTCCATGTGGGACCTACTTTCTAGGTAGACCAGCTTTGGTACCGCTAGCGGTTCTTTCTGAAACGGTTCCATCCGTTCCCGTGGAAACGCGAGGCCTTCCGTACGGTACTGGTATGGTTCCATTCGGAACCGTTCCCCTGTAAACGAGGCCTAAATATCAAGACTATAAGCTTCTTAAGTAAGAAACGCAACTTGGTACCTATTAGTTATACAGCTGTTGACCTGATTCTAATACTAAAAGGTTCTACAAAGTTTTGAAATGTAACTAGAGGCAAGTAGAAAGTTCCCAGTGTTAGTAATGTCACATTTGTAGCATTTGAAATAAAAACATCACACTTGGACATTTTTTTTATTTGCTGTTTTCATGAAATGCTTTGAGTTCTTTAAAATATAGGAAGCTATTCCTCTCTAGGATTAATTGCTTATCAATTTTTCTCATAAAAACATGATTGCTCTCTGTGTAACGGATTGTCAGGCGAGTTAGAAAGACTGATTTTGTTTAGCGTCTGTAATCAAATATTGGTCAAAGGTTTCTACACAAAGTGATCACACATGAACCTCCTGTTGTATGCATACGATGATCAGAACAGCTGGTTAAATAAATGGGATAAGTTTATGCAACAGTTAAGATGTTCTATTTGCGTTTTTATGTGTTGAATCAATGAAAAAAAACATTTCCATTGAATTGGAGGCTGCGTTAAGAGCTTTTTGAATTTCAAGTGGTTGTATGCTGAGCACTTTGTACTACCGCAATAACCCTCAAAACACTATTTCGTACTTCGCACTTATCCAAAATTCAAAAAGAATGCTCAGATTCAAGTAAATTGGCCTTCAATTTTTAAGAATATTGGAAGGTTTATTTAAGGCATGGTTGGTAGTTTTACAGTCTTAAAACTAAGGAAAAGTTCCTTGGTGTGGGTTGTGAGTATAGGGATGAGTTTCGAGTAATCAAAGAGACATGCCCTAAAAGTGAGTGAATGTGTAAAGCTGTGATCTGGTATTTTAACGAAAGAAAAAGAATTTAAGTAAGTAAATGGCTTTTTAATTTATACAGATGCAACTAACTTGCATTTTCTCTCAGTGTCATTGTTGTCTTCAGAGGACATTGAATGTACTTACTTCTTTCCCAGTGACAACAACGCTCGAAATCTCCTGCTTAAATCAGTAGCTTCCGTAGCCTGGTTTGCTAAAAGTTAAATATACTTATACTATAGCGTCTACTTTTTGCATCGCAATAGCGCGCAACTTCAAAATAGTTCAATGTTTCCCTTGTTGAGGGGATGTTGCACACAACTTTAACAATATCTAGTGGGATACACGTCCTTTTTTACAAGAAAGTTTGTTTAGGCCCAGTATCAAAACTTTCTTAAGACTTTCTTAGCAAAGATTTTGAGTTCCATTGCATTGCGTATGCACGTTGATGGAAAGTGAGAAAGCTCCATGTACCCTTGAAGTGATGATAAATCTTAGTAAATAACAGAAGCCAAGCTGTTACAGGGTAGCCAACATCACATACATGACATTTTGTACACAGACAAATCGAATTTTGAATACATAAACACTAAAAAACTTTCTTCAGTCTAAAAAATCCAGAACCGAGCTTCCTTAACGTTTTGAGCAGCTGAGTAATGCTTTCTTATAAACCACTTTCTTAATAAAAAGTCGTATATGGAGCCACTGGGTTAACTTATAACTTTAACGCACTGTAAAATTTCAAACAGATGAAACTGAGAGGGCTATTTCCCACTGGCACTGCCACTTCGCCTTTGTCTCCGTCATTCCAGGCAATTTCCTCCTTCATGACGCTACACGTTTTTTTATAAGAAATAAGCTCTCCGGCTTCAGCCTGGATGTTTCTAGATATTATATCGAATCCAGCCATAAATGTTTCTTAAATTTAAAAAATTCAAGTAACAATAATAACCCAGATTAGGTAATTGTGATGCAAGAAAAGGGATGCTCAGGTTTTGTAAGGCATGTAATAGATGCTCATTCTATTTTCTTGCTAGTTTGATAACATATGTACTAGTAAAAACTACTTTTGTAAGTTAATATTCGAAACTCAGCCTGTCTATGTTTCTTTAATGTTTCTTAATTTTTGTTCTCTGATGTCTAAAGTATTTTCAAGAAGTTCATTATTCAAAGAACTTTAACTAGTTCTGTGAGCAAATTTCTTCTTTTTGTTCGGCGAGTTTAAGATATTTTATCAACAGGCTAGTTTCAATTATATTTGATGTGTAGGCTGACAAAAATCACCAGCATGGAGCGGTGCCAATTTGCTAATTGATCACATTTGTGCTATAAAAAATTTCAAAAATTTGTATGGTGTTGCTGTTGTCTTGGTGAGGAATGATGTAGGATATCGATTTGCGCACATTTTGAATGATTAAAATGTAGACCAGATTCATTGAAATATGAAGGGAAAATTACCTTCGCAAAGAGATTTTGTCCAATATTAGGAGCTTTCTGGAAACCTAACCAAAGAAAATTGGAAGTACTGGCGATAAAGCATTGTGTACATTGACTGGACCTTGCTTGCCTGATAATCTCATAAGCTAATGCTTCTATTAAATACTTCTCGATATTAGCAAAATTGAGTAAAAGCATGAGCAGAAGTAATGGGTTTTGAGACACCCAAAACCAAAGGATTTCACGAACTTTATTGCTGTAACAATAATGCAGAATTGAAAATACAAGCTTCCAAAAAATTTCAATTAGAAGTAAGTGATAGGTAGTGGGAATAACGATTGCTGTAGTACAACTTATGTGCTATCAAAGTTTAACAAGTTGATAAAATCCAACATCAGTGAAGTGCCTAGACAATTTCACTAAAAGGTGGGGCGTTTAGAAAAATGTGACCACCAACAATGACCAAATCATACATACATACATATATATATATATATATATATATATATATATATATATATATATATGTATATATATTTATACATTCATACATATATACAACTTTCTAGAAGTTTTATAGAAATAAGGGGTGTGACGCCCTCACTCCCTCTGTTGGACATTCCTGTCCAACAGTTTTAACCACTCGTAGTTCAGTCTTTTTTGCTTGGATCATGGATTTGCTTGAACCAAGTGGGTGAGATTAGAGGCACTGCTTAGATTTTGCATTAAAAAAAAAGAAAATGTTAGACCCAATATGCATTTTGAAGACAACATCATAGTCTGTATGCTTCTGAATCCATTAGCAGATCTCCTAGCTTAGCTGTTCCAGGTTTCCAATAAAGTAATTCTTATCAAACACACCACTCTTATACACCACATGTCTTGACATTATTGTGACCAGTGCATCAAAATATTTAGTCTAAAAAACTAGGTTGGATTGCATATATGATTCAATTGACATTTAAACAAAAGTGCCATGCAGCAATAATTGAAAAGACAGACTTATGAATCAACATGAATCATTTCTTGTGTACTGTAAAAACAGCTAAGCAATATCATGTGTAGAATGTTGATTTAATTAAAGGAATTTTCTCTCATCAATATCAGCTATTAGTTATTTTTGCATGAAGAAGAAGTTGGTGGTAGAACATAGTTTAAGTAGCCATACCCCTTGTGCCGCACAGAATGTGACGAGACAGGAGTGATCTCATTTCACTTCTTTTGAGTGCTGCAACACGGAATTTGATTTGAAATATATAGTTCTTCATTCCAGAACATTACATTATTGTTTATAAGAATATGCAGCTTTTTGCCAAGTCTCAATGTTCTTAAATTTATTCTGATTTTCAGCCAGCCTAGAATTATTCTTAAATTATTCTTAAATACCAAAGGTGTAACTTTGCCGAGAACTTTTAAGGAATATATTCCATTCTTGTTGATGCTTCACAACATCATAAACTAAGCAAGAGTTTTTATTTTGTATCTATATCTTAAATGCCAATGATTTTGAGCTTCAATATTCTTACACTTTATTCTTATAAAAAATGAGTGTACCAGGAAGTTTCTTTGTGTAGTTTACTTGTTCCTTATTTCTGGTAAACTGGCCAAATGGAAGTGTGCATTGCATTAGCATTTCTCACTTAGAGTATGTGGGACGTTACGTTGAGCCCAATTGACAGGAAATTAAATTCAAAGCCCTTTTTGCTCTTTTGATTGCTAGTAAAAGATTTTGTTATGTTTATTTTATGCTCGTATTCTATAACCCTCTATCTCTCATTGCTTTCTAGTAATCTTCGACGCTTAAGATAAGCACCATCGGAATTTCCAGTTCTGCTGACAAATTTCATACCACAAAAATTTCATATCACAAAATCCCTGGCTGATAAAAAAGCCAGGGATTGTTCTACTGTTCTTTCAAAGCGTCCGAATATTTCCTTTTTACATGGAGGCGTTGCTACAGGTTAGGCCTACAGCTAAGACAGTATTACAGCGTATTTTGAAGTCTCTTATCTTTAAATGGGAAAGGAGGTCGTTCCAATACTTTCTACTATTTTGATATCTGGCTGATCCTTCGTGATCTTTATCTACCATCGTTTGCCAAGGTCCATGGGAAGTCTGATGAGGATGTCTTAACTCTATGCTGGGATTATTTAATTGATTCTGGGTCATGTAAGATATTATGATTTGAAGACCATGTAAAAAGTTTATTCGCAGCGCTCATGATAGAGATTAGAGGAAAACTTAAAGATTGCCTTATGATTTTAGATTTTCTTGCAAAATCTAGAATCATAAGGCAATCTTTAACAATTTTCCTCTAATCTCTATCATGAAGAGTAATGTTTGGATACCTTAGCGACTAATTTCGATAATCAAATTTGCGACTTTCGCGAAATTTTATACGCACGACAATATATGCGCTTAATGTATTGAAAAAAGGAGGAGAGACAATTACAACGCTTTAGAGCTGCAAATATTACAGATAGGTACTATTTCACGTTCTTTCATGCAGAGGGGCTGTTCAATAATTACGTCACTCTTTGGGGGTGTGAGTCTACACATTTTCGTGCTTCTTTTGACAGTTCAGTTTCCTCTGCAGTTCCTCTGGAATACCCTAGATGACAGTATCAAAAATGAACAAATTCTTCAAGAAGTAAAAAATAGGATAAAGAAATTGGTCTGGAAATCAACTCACCTGCAGGATCTGCCGCTAACTTGTTATTTTGTATATGATACTTTGTATATAGTTATTTGTTTTTTTTTAATTGTAAATAGTTGGTTTAAATTAGTATTAAGCTGCTATTGTAAAACCAACTTTTAAATTTGGATATACGAAAATATGAAATATGAAATAAAATAAAGTAGTCGGGTGCGTGGTTCATAATTCAATTCCGTGGCATCACGACAAGCATTTTTTTATTGAGAAGCTTTGTATAATGAAAGAACTCTAACATTTAGACACACAGCCTAAATTAATGATGTTGTCGAACGAAGCCATGTTTTCTAGCTATTCTTATCCCTGCCCCATCTTACTTTGTAATGTAGGTGGGAGATTTTAGATGGGACATGCAATGTTTAGGATATTTTAGTACTAATTTCAAATTTTTAAATATTGTGTAATTCTCATTTGAACCCTCCAATTTTTGCTCGATGGCGGAAAATGTGTTTTCACCGGGTCTTCAAAAATGTTTAGGAAGGTAATATTCCAGAAATCTATTGTAGAAGTGGATAACGTATACCTAGTAAATGTTATTGATATGCGACCAGTTTGGACAAGCAATTGACAATTAATTATTTGCTATTCCTACTTGACTGTTGCTTTAATCACTCTTTATTGGCCCTTACAGCTGTTGCTGTAGTTGAAAAAACATATAGGAGGAATGAAATCTTTTGAGCCCTTCCCCAACTCTTTTAATAGTTTGAAATGTCGTTTTGCACCGTGGCTTTTGTGTATCGAAGGGTGTATTTGTTCTAAGTGCCACGCAACGTAAGGGGGCCCTGTTAACAACATGACAGAGCGTGATGATAGGGGGGGCTTGATGGGTCAAAATTACAGCTTTAGCGTGACGTAATTAATAGCCCCTGAGACGAAGCTAAGGAAGTTGTTGGGGAGTGGTATGAAAAACCCCCAATCTGCGAGCCATCAATGGGGGGCAACCCCAAAGCCCCCCTTGGCTGCCATAGCCTTTTTACAGGAATATTTACTGCAGTGGCGAGCCCTTGAAAGAAGGATATGCTAGAGCAAAAGTAGAAGAAAGTTTTAAGGATTGGTAGTACTTTCTGGTGTAACACTTTCAAAGATGATTTAAAAGAATTTAGCTCATTTTCATATTGGAAATTCAAATGTTTCATAAAAGCAAATGCGTCTATATCAGAGTCTTAGCAAAGGCCGGTAATCAGCTTGTAATATAGACAGGAAAGAGTATCTGGGGCAATAACCCCAGGAAAACTTTTGTGAGCCAAGGCTGATTTGGAAAAAACGATTTCCTCGGTTCTAGCCAGGTGCGCAACTAGGGGAGGAGTCGTGGGGGTCTAGACCTCTGCCTTTTTCAGCAAAAGGACGAAAGTACCTTTTTTGTAGTGTCATCTTTATTCAAAACAAGCATTTCGCTAGCACGGAAAATATTTGGTCCCAAAAATATTCCCTGGACTTCGCCCCCGCTCCCCATTTGCCTTCTCTACCGTGATAAGAAATAAGAATCATTGACCTTCAAATCAACGATATCAGTAAGCATCCTTTAGTATATCTTCTAGTTACGAATCGGCAAAAAAGTTTTCGAAGGCCGTATCCTTTTTCAAAGAAGATACGTCGTTCGAAGCATGAAGAGGCAAGTGGAGTTATGTCTTGTCTTTCCAAGGCTAATTTGCAGATCTCAGATGGGGTTGGGATTGCCCGCATTTAGCGGGCATCCTATTAAACAGCTTCAAATACTGTTTTGCAGATTCACAAGTAGCTGTGCGCCTGCTAATGCAAAGCTTGTGGTGAAAAGGGATATTTTTAGGGATAAGATCGATTTAATGGGAGGCAATGTTTTGGACTAGGGGGCATTTTTCCTCCGAGTTTGGATGTTGAAAAGGCCACGCCCCTGCTTTCATGAACTTCCACTCGATCACATTCCTCGTTATACTTCTTTGTGTTGTTAAGTTGCTATGGTTATTTGGGAGTTACTCGTGACTTTTGCTAGGCCTATTGATTTTACTAAGATGAGTTTAAGTTAATTTGGAAAATAAGAGTCATCCATTATCAGATGCAATGTTGTTTTAGTGCTACCTGTAAATGCAAATAAAGCAGTTGACCTCTTTTATTGGATTTTCTCAATCGTACAATAAATCGAATGACCATGTCACTTTTCTACTACTTTCTTCACTAGCACAGAAATTCAAGGGTATTTCAAAATTGAACGCTGCTTGAAGTGAAAGTAGGTTATGATCATGTCAGATTATAATCACATTAATTTGTTCCCTTGAATACAGAGGCTTTTTCCCATAATCCTTTTAGGTAAATAAACGACGTTTTCCAAAAGCATTACAGGGAAACAATTCTTGGTATGAAACATGTACACTCAATCCTAACATATGCTCAAAGCGAAAGTAGACACTGACTGAGGAATGTTGTGTGTGATTACAAGATAAAGAATAGATATTTGACTGAAATAAGATTCATGGTTTTGTCGCTGCCTCTAGCTCTTTGAAAAAGGTTAATATCTCTTGTCATTTTTGATTTCTGTTCATGTCATATTTTCCTTTTTACGAAATCTCATTTGTGACTTTTGTCAATCTTGATTTATCTTGAAAGAGTTTCTCTATAGAGCAGAAAGTAGAAAACTTTGTTCAAAGTAGAATGTGAACAGTTTTTGTGACAGCAGTTTTATCTTGACAGTCTCCATTTAGCTAATTGGATTCTTGTCCTTGCCTTGACATACATGAGGGAGTCGTGTTTTTAAGCAGAATGTCTAGTGTATGGTTGTGATGCCATTAGGAATTTCTTCTTCACATCAAAAGTAAAATATCTAGAAAGTCTGCTGTTTTTGCCAGCAGTAACAATTTGCTTCTCGAATATGATGATCGAGAGAAACTTGATTTTAGCTTAAGCTATTTAAAGTCATGATGCAGTATATTATATTACATTATGCTATGTTATAATTATATTGGCATTATAATTATGTGCTATAATATATTTTATTGTATTTTATTATATTACATTACAATATATTATATTATATTATATTATATTATATTATATTATATTATATTATATTATATTATATTACATTATATTATATTATATTATATTATATTATATTATATTATATTATATTATATTATATTATAATGTTTCTATTTTCATTTCATTGTTCATTTAATAATAGTATAGAAAGGTAACGCTTCAGCCGAAGCTAATTTTCAAGGAGTCACTCCTTTACATGTACTCAAGTTTTAAAAAAATATTCAGAATTGCAAAAATATTGATAAGATTTGCTTAGAAAATATACAAAGAAGAAGAAAATTCAAATGGTAAATCAATTGACTACTGCAAAGAGATTCAGATCAACTTATGGACAATGCCTGTTTTGCTTGCCTTGGTAAACTATTCCAAACTTTGCTGCCTTTATACAAAATGCATTTCTGCCCATTTAACGAGATTCAGTATTTCTAAGGGTATGAAAAGAAGAGTAGGAATAGGAACTTCTTGTGAAAAGATCGATCAAATATTGAAGTGCCAAATTATTGACAGATTTGAACGTTATCGTTTTAATTTCCTGATTGATAAGATCATCAATGGTTTCCCAACCCAAGCTCTGAATTAGGGGCACGCTTGCGGCATCATAACTTCATAAGAATTTGTTACAGCATATCTCATTGCACAACAATTTCAAAGCTTGTTGAGGCTTGAGCCTTGCGTTATTCTTAAATTATTCTTAAATTTCAGCGATTCTGAGCCTTATATTCTTATAAACTTTATTCTTATAAAGAATGAGCATATCTTCAAGGAAACACAGCTTATATATTCGGCGTATAGCGATAATTTTTATCACGAATGATACCAAAAGATACTTTTTATAGTAGCAACAGTTGAGGTCTTCAGCTTCAAAACCGATTTCAATTGCAACTTTCTGAATGAAAGCAAGTCTTATTCATAACACCATAATGTTTCAGTACTTTTGAGGGCGTTGTCGTGCCACATGCGTCATAAGATAGCAATCTTGTTCATTTACAATCTTTAATGAATTGAAAAATCCAATCAATTAATCAAGCCATTAATACTCAGAATGCATTTTGCAAATCTCGAAGGAAATACTTTGAATTATTTATTTGATATAACGAGCATTCGGCCTTATTACTTGAAAGACACTATTTGCACTAATTCCTCGAAATTAATATCACCTTTTGGTCATCCAGAATCAAGCTCCATACTTGGCTAAATCATACACGTTGAAATTTGAAATGTCATGTTGAAGCTTGAGGTACGTGCAGGACATTTGATAACTTTGTTTAATCATGTAAAAATACAACAAGTGTTAACAATAAATAGAAATTGTTGGATTGGTTGCCATCACGGATTCAAGCTAAGCTCTTTCGTTCATTTCGTTCCAGGGACATTTATTTCGGGATGTGGTTTTCCATTCAATATAGTGTGAAAATTCCTTGGATAAGCTGCAAGGAAAGGTGTACAGTAGGTTACTGAACAGGAAATCGCACACTTGAAGTCATCAGCAAACAACGAGAAAGTCACTTATTAACCCGATTTTCAACAACAGGCTTGAAACTCATCCTGTTTTGTAAGTATTTTCCATACATGAACTCAATGAAACATCATCTAATTTATGCAATCTTGTTATTTGCTCTAACATTGCCTATATTAATAAGGTTGGTCGCTCTGGTTATCCAGGATAATAGAACAGAGGGTCTATATGGTTTGCAATCAATAATTCAAGATCTGCTGAAAAAGTAAAATTGAGAAAACTTAATGCTTCATTATTTTGAGTAGTATTCAAACTGGAGACTTCTGCACGTGAATATCCTTTATCTTCGGGTAAGTATGACAGAATTTTTGATTCTGCACTGTGACATTTGACCGAAAAATTGAGGATTTCTGGTCGTATAGTAAATTCATCTATTATGATAGTACCGACCAAGAAATGATCAGCACTTTAGCAGTAACACACTTTTTTGTAGAAAAAAGTTTACCAAAAATATTCATGCTCAGAAACGCTGAAACTTAAGAATAATCTAAGAATAGTGCAAGGCTCAAGTTTCATCAAAATTTGAAATTTTTGTGTATTTGAGTTAAAGTGCTATTTGTAGATTAACTTTTTCACTATCGATACAATATTTGTTATTCTGCTCCACTTTAACTTTGCTTTATGATAAAGTATGACATCAATAAAGATTTCCATATAATGCTTTGATTTTCAGACGTAGCTACACCTTCGATATTCAAGAATAAGTTAAGAATAATCTAAGGCTCAAAACCGAAAATATTTAAGAATATTGAGTCTCAGCTAAAAATTAATTATTCTTAAACACGTTTTTTTTATAAGAAAAAAGTTTATAAGAAAATGAGACTCAAATTGTCAAAATCTTAAGAAAATCGTAAGAAAATCACGAGGCTCAATGTCCAAAATATAGTGTTTTTATTGGCCAAAAATCAGTATTTCGTCGTTGTTGCATTCAAAATGTTAAAGATGGAATTCAAATTCATGTATACAATATTATTAACGATAGCGTAAATCACTTTAGCCAGTTTATTTCAGAAAAAGTTAAGAAAAACTTAAGAAAATCTCAGGCTCAATTTCGGGAAAAGTTAAGAAAATTGAGGTTCAGGCAAAGTAATGATTTTCTTATAAAAAAGCGTGTTATAAAAGTATGTGCTAAAGCTTAAAAAGTCCCTCTGCGTAGGGGAAGGAGAGCAGTTGATTTACGTCTTCTCTCATAGCACGAAAATAAACCCCTTTTACAAGACTAAGGTTTATAAGAGTATTAAGGTCCGGAATCACCGAAATTTAAGCATAATTCAAGAGTAATACAAGGCACAAGCTTTATCAAGTTTAGAACTTTTGTGTATTCGCGATTTAATACTGATTTAAGATTCACTTTTGCACATTCAATGCAATACTTGTTGTGCTGGTCCACTTTTATATTGTTCTATGATAAAGTAAGTCTTCAATTAACTTTTGAACTTATCCCCTTGACTTTCAGGTGAAGCTGCACTTTTAGAAATTAATAATAACTTACGAATAGGCTCAAATGCAAAACAGTTCAGAATATTGAGGCTCAGAAGAAATTAGGAATTCAATTTTGTATTAGAATGCCTAGCTTTCGCTGAGCCTCAATACTCTTGGAATTTCTAGTTTTGAACCTAAGATTATTCTTAAATTATCTTTAAATGCCAAAGGACTAATTTTGCCTCAAAATCTAAGGAATGAATTCAAATGTTAATCAATGTCTACTTCATCATAGAACAATTTACAAGTGTAACAGAACAACAAAGATTATATCGAAAGTACCAAATTTAATCATCAAACTGTACTATGACTGGAAAACACAAAAATTATCAGTTTTGATGAAATTGAGCCTTGCGTTATTCTTAAATTATTCTTAAATTTCAATGATTCTGGGCCTAAATATTCGTATAAACTTTATTCTTATAAAAAAAGATTGTAATACAGAAAAGAGTTCGGCACCGTTACGCTACGATCGTATCTCTGTAGGTA
>OLMO02000257.1:4705736-4719609 GCA_900291935.2 Cassiopea xamachana
CCTTGTTATAAACAGTTCTTCAACAAAAACTTTAGTTTCCATGAAATAATAAACTTGTCATGTAGAAAAGATTCAGCTACCGTGGGTGACTCCATTGCTAGAAAAAACTTCCCTTCTAGCACTGCAGATTCATGGGATTGAGAATTTTTAAGGTTATTTATGATTGTTGCCCATAAATTATCGCAAAAACACTCAAATTGACAATTTTATTTAATTCTTGCACCTGTGTTCGACATTTAACTTCCTCACTAAGTGATTATTTGCTTTATGCAACTCAAGATGCATGGTCATTAAGCTGTCAAACTTTTTGTGATGGAGCGAGAATTGTATAAGTTAACAATTACGATATTTCAATTCAATGAGCACAGCATTGAATATAATTTATACTAAAGAAAACATATTAAACTTGGAAAGATTCCTTTTTCCTGTCAATGAACATATTAATTACAATAACTAAATGTTGACAACAGATCCGTTGAAGAGATGGATTGTTAATTAATCCTAGAGACCAAGCAATTTACTGAAGATAGTGAAAATTTCCAGCTTGTTTGCCATAAAGATTGGATGGTTCTCCTTCTGATGTAAAGTGTTATAGCTCTTGTAAAGATTTAATTCGACATGTTGCCATCTTGTGACTGAAAACAGCTGTTCAACAATATCACTTTCAACAATAGCTTATTCTAGGCTCTGCTTAAAATTTGTTTGTATCGTTCCATCTAACAAACTGTTTTGCTTTCATTACAGTTTGGTGGGGCATTTCTTGTAATAGATAGTTGTTTTGTGTTGAGAGTTATGGTGTAATTTGTAATTCTCTTCAAAATAGTTTGAAGTTTTGAAACAGAGCCTATAACTATAATGTGAATCGTTTCTCTTAAGCTTGTAAAATACCAGCTATTAACTCTCTTCGATTATTACTAAAACCATTGTATAAGTACACATGCGCTTTTTTATAAGACAATAGTTTATAAGATCAAAGTACTCAGCTTCTCAGAAAGGTAAGAATGCTCAGTAATGGATTTTTGAGACTTTAGATAGTTGTTTTTTAAATTCAACTCATCTGTGTACAAAATGTCATTTATGTGATATTGGCTACCCTCTCACAGCTTAAATTCTGTTATTTACTAAGATTTATCACCATTTCAAGTCCATATGGAGCTTTTTCTCTTTCGATTAATGTGCATGCGCAAGATATTGGAGCTCAAAAATTTTTGCTAAGAAAGTCTTAAGAAAGCTTTGATACTGGCATTGTGAAAAAGCAAGCAACTCTCAGTACTGGGAGAAAAATAACGTTCTTATTTTAAAAAAAAACGTGTATTCATGTTAACACTTGTTAATTCTTATAGTGCAGTTCATGCAACATGGGATCATCCACCTGGTACGTGACGCCAAATTTATCGTTTTTGAGTCCTCCTTCCTCTCTAAACGCTCTCAATATGAATTAAACAATAGTGTAGGAAATCAAGAAAACCTCCCTCCCCCTTAGAGGTATTACGTAACGGTTGAAAAATCCATAAACGCAAGCACATATATTTTAATCCAACAACACAACAACAATTAGCACGACTCCTTCACAGTGCCGTATCAACACAGCAATAACAATAATGTAGTTTTCTATATTACAAGACTTTTGATATCTGTCAAATAATGAGGTGTAGTTGGCCTAGACTTCTTGCAAATGTTGAGTAATAGTTGAGTTGGTATGAACTTAGCCCATTTGTTTTTCCTAACCAGTGTCAATTGGTTGTTCCTAACTATAAAACTGGTATCTTTTGTCGCATGCTAGTCACATACAGAACTTTTTTATTACCCAAATAACTAAATGTGTTCCGAAAACATGCTCTATTTGTTGACAACGCGTTCAAACAATAGATCAACTGTGCACATTTTGTCACAATACATCATAAGATAGAGATCATATTCCTCCAAATTTTGTCTTGCAAAAACTAAGGCTGCATTTACACGGGAACTTTGGAACGGTTCTGTATGGAACCGTTCCGCGTAGGTACGGATAGGCTTCCCGTTTACACGATATCTTGGAACCGTTCTGAGCAGTACCGTTCCTTTCGATGTACTCACGTATGAAGAGTTCCAAACGACAGCCTCTCTATCCATTCATCAGGAACAAAACAATTCTTGAAAAAGTTTTTCCACTATACACTTGTTCTTTGAAGCCTTACCCAAAATTTTCTTCGGGAGCAAATTTTTCAGTTATCGTCAGCTTTCGTCGGTCTAATTTCTCCTTGCCTCGTTTCTCAGCGTACCTGATGAGAACGGTTCTGTGTGCTTACACTAGAATTTTGTGGTTCGATTCCATGTGGGACCTACTTTCTAGGTGGACCAGCTTTGGTACCGCTAGCGGTTCTTTCTGAAACGGTTCCATCCGTTCCCGTGGAAACGCGAGGCCTTCCGTACGGTACTGGTATGGTTCCATTCGGAACCGTTCCCCTGTAAACGAGGCCTAAATATCAAGACTATAAGCTTCTTAAATAAGAAACGCAACTTGGTACCTATTAGTTATACAGCTGTTGACCTGATTCTAATACTAAAAGGTTCTACAAAGTTTTGAAATGTAACTAGAGGCAAGTAGAAAGTTCCCAGTGTTAGTAATGTCACTTTTGTAGCATTTGAAATAAAAACATCACACTTGGAAATTTTTTTTATTTGCTGTTTTCATGAAATGCTTTGAGTTCTTTAAATTATAGGAAGCTATTCCTCTCTAGGATTAATTGCCTATCAATTTTTCTCGTAAAAACATGATTCCTCTCTGTGTAACGGATTGTCAGGCGAGTTAGAAAGACTGATTTTGTTTAGCGTCTGTAATCAAATATTGGTCTAAGGTTTCTACACAAAGTGATCGCACATGAACCTCCTGTTGTATGCATACGATGATCAGAACAGCTGGTTAAATAAATGGGATAAGTTTATGCAACAGTTAAGATGTTCTATTTGTGTTTTTATGTGTTGAATCAATGAAAAAAAACATTTCCATTGAATTGGAGGCTGCGTTAAGAGCTTTTTGAATTTCAAGTGGTTGTATGCTGAGCACTTTGTACTACCGCAATAACCCTCAAAACACTATTTCGTACTTCGCACTTATCCAAAATTCAAAAAGAATGCTCAGATTCAAGTAAATTGGCCTTCAATTTTTAAGAATATTGGAAGGTTTATTTAAGGCATGGTTGGTAGTTTTACAGTCTTAAAACTAAGGAAAAGTTCCTTGGTGTGGGTCGTGAGTATAGGGATGAGTTTCGAGTAATCAAAGAGGCATGCCCTAAAAGTGAGTGAATGTAAAGCTGTGATCTGGTATTTTAACGAAATAAAAAAGAATTGAAATAAGTAAATGGCTTTTCAATTTATACAGATGCAACTAGCTTGCATTTTCTCTCAATGTCATCGTTGTCTTCAGAGGACATTGAATGTACTTACTTCTTTCCCAGTGACAACAACGCTAGAAATCTCCTGCCTACATCAGTATCTTCCGTAGCTTGGTTTGCTAAAAGTTACATCTACTTTCGCTATTGCCTCTACTTTTTGCATCCCAATAGCGCGCAACTTCAAAATAGTTCAATATTTCCCTTGTTGAGGGAATGTTGCACACAATTTTAACAATATCTGGTGGGATACACGTCCTTTTTTACAAGAAAATTTGTTTAGGCCCAGTATCAAAACTTTCTTAAGACTTTCTTAGCAAAGATTTTGAGTTCCATTGTATTGCGCATGCACGTTGATGGAAAGTGAGAAAGCTCCATGTACCCTTGAAGTGATGATAAATCTTATTAAATAACAGCTAAGCTGTTAGAGGGTAGCCAACATCACATACATGACATTTTGTACACAGATAAATCAAATCTTCAATACATAAACACTAAAAAACCTTCTTAAGCCTCAAAAATCCAGCACCGAGCTTCCTTAACTTTTTGAGCAGCTGAGTAATGCTTTCTTATAAACCACTTTCTTAATAAAAAGTCGTATATAGAGCCACTGGGTTAACTTATAACTTTAACGCACTGTAAAATTTCAAACAGATGAAACTGAGAGGGCTATTTCCCACTGGCACTGCCACTTCGCCATTGTCTCCGTCATTCCAGGCCATTTCCTCCTTCATGAAGCTACACGTTTTTTTATAAGAAATAAGCTCTCCGGCTTCAGCCTGGATATTTCTTGATATTATATCGAATCCAGCCTTAAATGTTTCTTAAAGTTAAAAAATTCAAGTAACAATAATAACCCAGATTAAGTAATTGTGATGCAAGAAAAGGGATGCTCAAGTTTTGTAAGGCGTGTAATAGATGCTCATTCTATTTTCTTCCTAGTTTGATAGCATATGTACTAGTAAAAACTACTTTTGTAAGTTAATATTCGAAACTCAGCCTGTCTATGTTTCTTTAATGTTTCTTAACTTTGTTCTCTGATGTCTAAAGTATTTTCAAGAAGTTCATTATTCAAAGAACTTTAACTAGTTCTGAAAGCAAATTTCTTCTCTTTGTTCGGCGAGTTCGAGATATTTTATCAACCGGCTAGTTTCAATTATATTTGATGTGTAGGCTGACAAAAATCATCATCATGGAGCGGTGCCAATTTGCTAATTGATCACATTTGTGCTATAACAAATTTCAAAAATTTGTATGGTGTTGCTGTTGTATTGGTGAGGAAAGATGTAGGATATCGATTTGCGCACATTTTGAATGATTAAAATGTAGACCGGATTCATTGAAATATGAAGGGAAAATTACCTTCGCAAAGAGATTTTGTTCAATATTAGGAGCTTTCTGGAAACCTAACCAAAGAAAATTGGAAGTACTGGCGATAAAGCATTGTGTTAATTGACTGGACCTTGCTTCCCTGATAATCTAATAAGCTAATGCTTCTATTAAATACTTCTCGATATTAGCAAAATTGAGTAAAAGCATTAGCAGAAGTAATGGGTTTTGAGACACCCAAAACCAAAGGATTTCACGAACTTTATTGCTGTAACAATAATGCAGAATTGAAAATACAACCTTCCAAAAAATTTCAATTAGAAGTAAATGATAGGTAGTGGGAATAACGATTGCTGTAGTGCAGCTTTTTGCGTTATCAATGTTTAACAAGTTGACAAAATCCAACATCAGTGAAGTGCCTAGACAATTTCACTAAGAGGTGGGGTGTTTAGAAAAATGCGACCACCAACAATGACCAAATCATACACACACACACACACACACACACACACATATATATATATATATATATATATATATATATATATATATATATATATATATATATATAAATATATATATATATATGTATATACATATGTATGTATGTATATTTATATATATAAATATGTATATATATTTATGCATTCATACATATATACAACTTTCTAGAAGTTTTATGGAAATAAGGGGTGTGATGCCCTCACTCCCTCTGTTGGCACATTCCTGTCCAACAGTTTTAACCACTCGTAGTTCAGTCTTTTTTGCTTGGATCATGGACTTGCTTGAACCAAGTGGGTGAGATTAGACGCACTACTTAGATTTTGCATTTAAAAAAAGAAAATTTTAGATTCAATATGCATTTTGAAGACATCATCTTAGTCTATATGCTTCTGAATCCATTAGCAGATCTCCTAGCCTATCTGTTCCAGGTTTCCAATAAAGTAATTCTTATCAAACACACCACTCTTATACACCACATGTCTTGACATTATTGTGACCAGTGCATCAAAATATTTAGTCTAAAAAACTAGGCTGCATTGCATATATGATTCAATTGACATTTAAACAAAAGTGCCATGCAGCAATAATTGAAAAGACAGACTTATGAATCAACATGAATCATTTCTTGTGTACTGTAGAAACAGCTAAGCAATATCATGTGTAGAATATTGATTTAATTAAAGGAATTTTCTCTCATCAATATCAGCTATTGGTTATTTTTGCATGAAGAAGAAGTTGGTGGTAGAACATATTTTAAGTAGCCATACCTGTTGTGCCGCACAGAATGTGACGAGACAGGAGTGCATGTCACTTCTTTTGAGTGCTGCAACACGGAATTTGATTTGAAATATATAGTTCTTCATTGCAGAACATTACATTATTTTTTATAAGAATATGCAGCTTTTTGCCAAGTCTCAATGTTCTTAAATTTATTCTGATTTTCAGCCAGCCTAGAATTATTCTTCAATTAATATTAAATACCAAAGGTGTAACTTCGCCGAGAACTTGAAGGAATATATTCCAATCTTGTTAATGCTTTACAACATCATAAAACTAAGCAAGAGTTTTTATTTTGTATCTATATCTTAAATGCCAATGATTTTGAGCCCCAATATTCTTACACTTTATTCTTATAAAAAATGAGTGTATCAGGAAGTTACTTTGTGTAGTTTACTTATTCCTTATTTCTGGTAAACTGGCCAAGTGGAAGTGTGCATTGCATTAACATTTCTCACTTAGAGTATGTGGGACGTTACGTTGAGCCCAATTGACAGGACATTAAATTCACAGCCTTTTTTGCTCTTTTGATTGCTAGTAAAAGATTTTGTTATGTTTATTTTATGCTCGTATTCTATGCCCTCTATCTCTCATTGCTTTCTAGTACTCTTCGACACTTAAGATAAGCACCATCGGAATTTCCAGTTCTGCTGACAAATTTCATACCACAAAAATTTCATATCACAAAATCCCTGGCTGATAAAAAAGCCAGGGATTGTTCTACTGTTCTTTCAAAGCGTCCGAATATTTCCTTTTTTACATGGAGGCGTTGCTACAGGTTAGGCCTACAGCTAAGACAGTATTACAGCGTATTTTGAAGTCTCTTATCTTTAAATGGGAAAGAAGGTCGTTCCAACACTTTCTACTGTATTGATATCTGGCTGATCCTTCGTGATCTTTATCTACCATCGTTTGTCAAGGTCCATGGGAAGTCTGATGAGGATGTCTTAACTCTATGCTGGGATTATTTAATTGATTCTGGGTCATGTAAGATATTATGGTTTGAAGACCATGTAAAAAATTTATTCGCAGCGCTCATGATAGATATTAGAGGAAAACTTAAAGATTGCCTTATGATTTTAGATTTTCTTGCAAAATCTAGAATCATAAGGCAATCTTTAACAATTTTCCCCTAATCTCTATCATGAAGAGTAATCTTTGGATACCTTAGCGACTAATTTCGATAATCAAATTTGCGACTTTCGCGACATTTTATACGTACGACAATATATGCGCTTAATGTATTGAAAAACGGAGGAGAGACAATTACAACGCTTTAGAGCTGCAAATATTACAGATAGGTACTATTTCACGTTTTTTCATGCAGAGGGGCTGTTCAATAATTACGTCACTCTTTGGGGGTGTGAGTCTACACATTTTCGTGCTTCTTTTGACAGTACAGTTTCCTCTGCAGTTCCTCTGGAATACCCTAGATGACAGTATCAAAAATGAACAAATTCTTCAAGAAGTAAAAAATAGGATAAAGAAATTGGTCTGGAAATCAACTGACCTGCAGGATCTGCCGCTATCTTGTTATTTTGTATATGATACTTTGTATATAGTTATTTGTTTTTTTTAATTGTAAATAGTTGGTTTAAATTAGTATTAAGCTGCTATTGTAAATACCAACTTTTAAATTTGGATATATGAAAATATGAAATATGAAATGAAATAAAGTAGTCGGGTGCGTGGTGCATAATTCAATTCCGTGGCATCACGACAAACATTTTTTTATTGAGAGGCTTTGTACAATGAAAGAACTCTAAAATTTAGACACACAGCCTAAATTAATGATGTTGTCGAACGAAGCCATGTTTTCTAGTTTTTCTTATCCCTGCCCCATCTTACTTTGTAATGTAGGTGGGAGATTTTAGATGGGACATGCAATGTTTAGGATATTTTAGTACTTTAGCCCTAACTTCAAATTTTTAAATTTTGCGTAATTCTCATTTGAACACTCCAATTTTTTGCTCGATGTCGAAAAATGTGTTTTCACAGGGTCTTCAAAAATGCTTAGGAAGGTAATATTCCAGAAATCTATTGTAGAAGTGGATAACATATACCTAGCAAATGTTATTGATCTAGGACCAGTTTGGACAAGCAACTGACAATTAATTATTTGCTATTCCTACTTGACTGTTGCTTTAATCATTATTGGCCCTTACAGCTGTTGCTGTAGTTGAAGAAATATATAGGAGGAATGAAATCTTTTGAGCCCTTCCCCAACTCTTTTAATATTTTGAAATGCCGTTTTGCACTGTGGCTTTTGTGTATCGAAGGGTGTATTTGTTCTAAGTGCCACACAACGTAAGGGGGCCCTGTTAACAACATGAAAGAGCGTGATGATAGGGGGGGCTGGATGGTTCAAAATTAAAGTTTTAGCGTGACGTAATTAATAGCCCCTGAAACGAAGCTAAAGGAAGTTGTTGGGGAGTGGTATGAAAAAACCCCAATCTGCGAGCCATCAATTGGGGGCAACCTCAAAGCCCCCCTTGGCTACCATAGCTTTTTTACAGGAATATTTACTGCGGTGGCAAGCCCTTGAAAGAAGGATATGCTAGAGCAAAGGTAGAAGAAAGTTTTAAGGATTTGGAGTACTTTCTGGTGTAACACTTTCAGAGATGATTTAAAAGGATTTAGTTCATTTTCTTATTGGAAATTCAAATGTTTCATAAAAGCAAATGCGTCTATATCAGAGTCTTAGCAAAGGCCGGTAATCAGCTTGTAATATAGACAGGAAAGAGTATCTGGGGCAATAACCCCAGGAAAACTTTTGTAAACCAAGGCTGATTTGGACAAAAACGATTTCCTCGGTTCTAGCCAGGCGCGCAACTAGGGGAGGAGTCGTTGGGGTCTAGACCTCTGCCTTTTTCAGCAGAAGAACGAAAGTACCTTTTTT
Organism: Cassiopea xamachana; assembly: GCA_900291935.2. Taxonomy (NCBI): domain Eukaryota; kingdom Metazoa; phylum Cnidaria; class Scyphozoa; order Rhizostomeae; family Cassiopeidae; genus Cassiopea; species Cassiopea xamachana. The sequence continues at coordinate 4,714,617 of OLMO02000257.1, forward strand.
TAGTGTTATCTCTATTCAAAATGGTCATTTCGCTAACACGGAAAAGATTTGGTCCCAAAATTATTCCTTGGGCTTCGCCCCCAGTCCCCATTTGCCTTCTCTATCGTGATAAGAAATAAGAATCATTGACCTTCAAATCAACGATATAAGTAAGCATCTCCTTTAGCATTTCTTCTAGTTACGAATCGGGAAAAAAGTTTTCGAAGGCCGTATCCTTTTTCAAAGAAGATACGTCGTTCGAAGCATGAACAGGCAAGTGGAGTTATGTCTTGTCTCTCCAAGGCTGATTTGCAGATCTCAGATATGTTGAAGAGGCCACGCCCCTGCTTTCATGAACTCCTACTCGATCACATTCCTCGTTCTACTTCTTTGTTTTGTTAAGTTGCTATGGTTATTTGGGAGTTACTCGTGACTTCTGCTAGGCCTATTAATTTTACTAAGACGAGTTTAAGTTAATTTGGAAAATAAGAGTCATCCATTATCAGAAGCAATGTTGTTTTAGTGCTACCTGTAAATGCAAATAAAGCAGTTGACCTCTTATATTGGATTTTCTCAATCGTACAATAAGTCGAATGACCATGTCACTTTTCTACTACTTTCTTCACTAGCACAGAAATTTAAGGGTATTTCAAAATTGAACGCTGCTTGAAGTAAAAGTAGGTTATGATCATGTCAGATTATAATCAAATTAATTTGTTCCATTGAATACAGAGGCTTTTTCCCATAATCCTTTTAGGTAAATAAACGAAGTTTTCCAAAAGCATTACAGGGAAACAATTCTTGGTATGAAACATGTACACTCAACCCTAACACATGCTCAAAACGAAAGTAGACACTGACTGAGGAATGTTGTGTGTGATTACAAGATAAAGAATAGATATTTGACTAAAATAAGATTCATGGTTTTGTCGCTGCCTCTAGCTCTTTGAAAAAGGTTAATATCTCTTGTCATTTTTGATTTCTGTTCATATCATATTTTCCATTTTACGAAATCTCATTTGTGACTTTTGTCAATCTTGATTTATCTTGAAAGAGTTTCTCTATAGAGCAGAAAGCAGATAACTTTGTTCAAAGTAAAATGTGAACAGCTTTTGTGAGCAGTTTTATCTTGACAGTCTCTATTTAGCTAATTGGATTCTTGTCCTTCCCTTGACATACATGAGGGAGTCGTGTTTTTAAGCAGAATGTCTAGTGTGTGGTTGTGATGCCATTAGGAATTTTCTTCTTCACATCAAAAGTAAAATATCTAGAAAGTCTGCTGTTTTTGCCAGCAGTAACAATTTGCTTCTCGAATATGATGATCGAGAGAAACTTGATTTTAACTTAAGCTATTTAAAGTCATGATGCAGTATATTATATTACATTATGCTATGTTATAATTATATTGGCATTATAATTATGTGCTATAATATATTTTATTGTATTTTATTATATTACATTACAATATATTATATTATATTACATTACAATATATTATATTATATTATATTATATTATATTATATTATATTATATTATATTATATTATATTATATTATATTATATTATATTATATTATATTATATTATATTATATTATATTATATTATATTATATTATATTATATTATAATGTTTCTATTTTCATTTCATTGTTCATTTAATAATAGTATAGAAAGGTAACACTTCAGCCGAAGCTGATTTTCAAGGAGTCACTCCTTTACATGTACTCAAGTTTTAAAAAAATATTTAAAATTGCAAAAATATTGATAAGATTTGCTTAGAAAATATACAAAGAAGAAGAAAATTCAAATGGTAAATCAATTGACCACTGCAAAGAGATTCAAATCAACTTATGGACAATGCCTGTTTTGCTTGCCTTGGTAAACTATTCCAAACTTTGCTGCCTTTATACAAAAAGTATTTCTGCCCATTTAACGAGATTCAGTATTTCTAAGGGTATGAAAAGAAGAGTAGGAATAGGAACTTCTTGTGAAAAGATCGATCAAATATTGAAGTGCCAAATTATTGACAGATTTGAAGATTATCGTTTTAATTTCCTGATTGATAAGATCATCAATGGTTTCCCAACTCAAGCTCTGAATTAAGGGCACGCTTGCGGCATCATAACTTCATAAGAATTTGTTACAGCATATCTCATTGCACAAAAATTTCAAAGCTTGTTGAGGCTTGAGCCTTGCATTATTCTTAAAGTATTCTTAAATTTCAGCGATTCTGAGCCTTATATTCTTATAAACTTTATTCTTATAAAGAATGAGCATATCTTAAAAGGAAACACAGCTTATATATTCGGCGTATAGCGATAATTTTTATCACGAATGATACCAAAAGATACTTTTTATAGTAGCAACAGTTGAGGTCTTCAGCTTCAAAACCGATTTCAATTGCAACTTTCTGAATGAAAGCAAGTCTTATTCATAACACCATAATGTTTCAGTACTTTTGAGGGCGTTGTCGTGCCACATGCGTCATAAGATAGCAATCTTGTTCATTTACAATCTTTAATGAATTGAAAAATCCAATCAATTAATCAAGCCATTAATACTCAGAATGCATTTTGCAAATCTCGAAGGAAATACTTTGAATTATTTATTTGATATAACGAGCATTCGGCCTTATTACTTGAAAGACACTATTCGCACTAATTCCTCGAAATTAATATCACCTTTTGGTCACCCAGAATCAAGCTCGATACTTGGCTAAGTCATACACGTTGAAATTTGAAATGTCATGTTGAAGCTTGAAGTACGTGCTAGACATTTGATAACTTTGTTTAATCATGTAAAAATACAACAAGTGTTAACAATAAATAGAAATTGTTGGATTGGTTGACATCATGGATTCAAGCTAAGCTCTTTCGTTCATTTCATTCCAGGGAAATTTATTTCGGGACGTGGTTTTCCATTCAATTTAGTGTGAAAATTCCTTGGATAAGCTGCAAGGAAAGGTGTACAGTAGGTTACTGAACAGGAAATCGCACACTTGAAGTCATCAGCAAACAAGGAGAAAGTCACTTATTAACCCGATTTTCAACAACAGGCTTGAAACTCATCCTGTTTTGTAAGTATTTTCCACACATGAACTCAATGAAACATCATCTAATTTATGCAATCTTGTTATTTGCTCTAACATTGCCTATATTAATAAGGTTGGTCGCTCTGGTTATCCAGGATAATAGAGAGGGTCTATATGGTTTGCAATCAATAATTCAAGATCTGCTGAAAAAGTGAAATTGAGAAAACTTAATGCTTCATTATTTTGAGTAGTATTCAAACTGGAGACTTCTGCACGTGAATGTCCTTTATCTTTGGGTAAGTATGACAGAATTTTTGATTCTGCGCTGTGGCATTTGACCGAAAAATTGAAGATTTCTGGTCGTATAGTAAATTCACCTATTATGATAGTACCTACCAAGAAATGATCAGCCCTTTAGCAGTAACATACTTTTTTATAAAAACAAAGTTTACCAAAAATATTCATGCTCAGAAACGCTGAAACGTAAGAATAATCTAAGAATAGTGCAAGGCTCAAGTTTCATCAAAATTTGAAATTTTTGTGTATTTGAGTTAAAGTGCTGTTTTTAGATTACCTTTTTCTCCATCGATACAATATTTGTTATTCTGCTCCACTTTTACTTTGCTTTATGATAAAGTATGACATCAATAAAGATTTCCATATAATGCTTTGATTTTCAGACGTAGCTACACCTTCGATATTCAAGAATAAGTTAAGAATAATCTAAGGCTCAAAACCGAAAATATTTTAGAATATTGAGTCTCAGCTAAAAATTAATTATTCTTAAACACGTTTTTTTTATAAGAAAAAAGTTTATAAGAAAATGAGACTCAAATTGTCAAAATTTTAAGAAAATCGTAAGAAAATCACGAGGCTCAATGTCCAAAATATAGTGTTTTTGTTGGCCAAAAATCAGTATTTCGTCGTTGTTGCATTCAATATGTTAAAGATGGAATTCAAATTCATGTATACAATATTATTAACGATACCGTAAATCACTTTAGCCAGTTTATTTCAGAAAAAGTTAAGAAAAATTTAAGAAAATCTCAGGCTCAATTTCGGGAAAAGTTAAGAAAATTGAGGTTCAGGCAAAGTAATGATTTTCTTATAAAAAAAACGTGTAATAAAAAGTATGTGCTAAAGCTTAAAAAATCCCTCTGCGTAGGAGAAGGAGAGCAGTTGATTTACGTCTTCTCTCATAGCACGAAAATAAACCCCTTTTACAAGACTAAGGTTTATAAGAGTATTAAGGTCCGGAATCACCGAAATTTAAGCATAATTCAAGAGTAATACAAGGCACAAGCTTTATCAAGTTTAGAACTTTTGTGTACTCGCGATTTAATACTGATTTAAGATTCACTTTTGCACATTCAATGCAATACTTGTTGTGCTGGTCCACTTTTATATTGTTCTATGATAAATTAAGTCTTCAATTAACTTTTGAACTTATCCCCTTGACTTTCAGGTGAAGCTGCACTTTTAGAAATTAATAATAACTTACGAATAGGCTCGAATGCAAAACAGTTCAGAATATCGAGGCTCAGAAGAAATTAGGAATTCAATTTTGTATTAGAATGCCTAGCTTTCGCTGAGCCTCAATACTCTTGGAATTTCTAGTTTTGAACCTAAGATTATTCTTAAATTATTTTTAAATACCAGAGGACTAATTTTGCCTCAAAATCGAAGGAATGAATTCAAATGTTAATCAATGTCTACTTCATCATAGAACAATTTACAAGTGAAACAGAACAACAAAGATTATATCGAAAGTACCAAATTTAATCTCCAAACTGTAACATGACTGGAAAACACAAAAATTCTCAGTTTTGATGAAACTTGAGCCTTGCGTTATTCATAAATTATTCTTAAATTTCAATGATTCTGGGCCTAAACACTCGTATAAACTTTATTCTTATAAAAAAAGATTGTAATACAGAAAAGAGTTCGGCACCGTTACGCTACGATCGTATCTCTGTAGGTA
>OLMO02000257.1:4742511-4756051 GCA_900291935.2 Cassiopea xamachana
AATGCTTGGTCTTCAAAATGTCAAATGAAATTGCATAATTCACGACTTTTCATTCAATCAATATTGATTCAAAAACTTTTTATCAACTCATTGATGAGTTAAGGTTTTCGTAATTGAAGCATAAAGATTTCATCGTCGAACTTTTACAGTTTGAAGTGCTAGCCTAATCTCTCAATTAATCATCTAGGCTTTTTCTGTCCGAAGAAACACAGAGTAGAGTTATATTGANAAATGAAGTAAATATAAATTGAAATATATGTCTGCTGCACCTTGAAAACAGTTTAATTGTTTGCAATGATAATATAAGTCCAGCTAAGTTTGATATTTCATGAGACTCTTCATGAAGGGAAATACTTAATTCTACATAAGGCTAGAAGGATGCATATTTTCCTGTCATTTCAAGGCTAACTTGCGGTCGCATCAGGGGTGAAATTGCCCGCGTTTAGCGGGCACACAGTTAAAATAAAATACTAAAGCCTGGTTTCCACATAACTTTCTAGTGTTGGCGACCCACCGGTGACTCACCGGCGACCCACCAGCGACATTGAATTCTTTAATGGAAACACGTCATTTCAACTGCCGGCGACCCACCGCATACATGGAAGAAAATTTAAAACTTGTTCACGGCCTCGAGAAATAAATATATAGAAACATGACTGCGATAGGTCGCCGGTGGGTTGCCGGCAGCTTCAGACGTTCGATTGACGTCAATACTAGTAAAAATGACTTTCATTACAGTTTTATTTTAAAATTCTCTACGGTGGCGAGCCCAATGCCGGTGGGTCGCCGGTGGGTCTATGAAAAGTATATGAAAGGTATATGAGTGAAAAGTATATGTAAACATGGTTCAGTAGCAATGTAGCCGGTGGTTCGCCGGCACTGGAAAGTTATATGGAAACCAGGCTTAAGAGGCAAGTTTTCATTTATTGCACTGCTTTAAAATCCTTGAGACAAAAGTCTTATAACACAAGACAGACAGAACGCACAGTATTCAATACCAACAATGTGATAATAGTAATGCCAAGAGCAGCGAGAATGCTTGAAAATGGCTCATTTTTCTTGCGAACCCAATGTACCTTGACAAGCCACCATGGGTGCGGGACGACTCTACATCTAGAGGGGTTGCTAACTTGTGTCCAAAAGACCAATGATATTTGGGGAGGAGTCAGAACGTCTGCTGTTGTCAACAATAAATTGCATGAATATGATTAAAATACTTTAACACCACTTTAGGCACCAGCAAGTGAATTTACTACATGAAGACTACGAACTGATTTGTACAGCATTACTGACGAAATGAACAAGCAACTACTCTGGTGTTTCTAATAGATGGCCCCCCCATCTATTGATTTCCGGTGAATTTTCCTTCACGCCGTTGTTTATTAACACTCCCTTCTATTAAATTTTACAAATCGATCATGATCAAAACACGCAGAAAATTAAATCATCTTTTAATAAAACAATTTACCAGTATGAACCACCTTCTCTTAGCACTCCTTTTCTATTGAAAAGCTGCCGACATGCATACCCCATTCTATTAGCAGTGCCGACATGCATGCCCCCTTCTATTTAGCGCCCTCTCTTTACTGAAAACTAGCCGATATGAACACCTCCTTCTATTCGCACCCCTTTCTATTAAGAACTGGCCGATGTGAACGCCCCCTTTTATTGCCTCTCCCCCTTCTAGTAGAGACACTAGAGTACATTATTCAACATAGCAAATAACTTCACTTTTGCTGTCACAATAAGTATATGGCCTATCTACAACTGTAGACCCATGGCAATTATATCACAATGAAAAGGCAAGCAATATGGTACGTAGATCAAAGAACACCCTAGCAGAGCATCTCCTCTAGTGTGTAATGTCCAAATCTATGGTGGCTTAACAGTGGCAGCGCGAAAAGAAATTTCTAAGTGTACTTTCCATTTCTTAAATAGACTTAAGTCGATTATTTTGAACTGGATATCAGTTGGAGCAAATAGATCGTCTACTCCAATCACACAAATGAATAAAAAGCAACTGTCATTGGGTCTGGCTACTCAGAGAGCCAGCAATTACACAAATTCAAATGTACTGGAGTAGGCAAATAGTTTTCGTTCCCAAATTCAAACGTCTTTTACGTGCCATTTTCTGCAAGAATGTATCCTCTTTGATGAATCAACTTCTTGTGCGCCTGATTCCCTAGCATTGGAATGAAAAAGTTAATGCTATTACTATGAGCTACCTCTGGAACTAGATCTTCGCCTCCATCGGCTTCCAGACGTTTGTTCTCTCTTCCCCGTTCTTGATGAACTTTTTGATCGAGACCTTTTAGAGGTCACCCGCTCTCCATGGAACTTCGACAAAGACTCTGACTTCTTTTGTATTTCCTTTGACCGTGCAACTGAGCTTGACCTTGACCTTGACCGTGACCTCAATCTTGACCTCGACTTGGACTTTTCCCGTCGCTTTCTACCTTTATGAAATGAACCAGACCTTGATCTTCGTCGATCTCTTTTATAGTTTGAGGAACGCCGACGTGAATTGGACCTACAAAACGTAGGTAATTCTCAACTCTCCAAGAAAAAAATCCTACATAGCAAAGTGGTCAAAAACAAGTGAAAATAAGCAAGTCAAATGATGGCTAAAAGGGGGGGGGGAATCATATTGTTCCTCTTGTGCAATCTTCCATATTACAGTGATACTACAATGGACAGCATAGTTAAAGCTACAGGCTTGTACTCAAACTTTGTACTGCTGAAAATAACTAAAAAGACGAACCTCGATCTTCTTCTTGAATAACGGCGATACGAAGGGGATCGAGAGCGCTTGGATCTTGAATTACTTCTACTTCTTCTCGAATATCGGGAATTGTAGCTACTGGAAATCATACGATCGGGGCTGGGTGATGGTGTTCGATATCTCTAAAATTGATAATCTTGGAACTAAGAGCAGTCAACATTTCACACATATAGTCAATAGGTACAGTGTAGTGAAGTGTACTAGCAAGATGGATGTTACTCAATATGAAAACAGTAAACAAAGCATAAATAGGGCCTTAGATTTTGAAAAATTTTATTGCCAACATGTAGCAGTGTGTCCAGGCTCAATATAACTCTATTGTTCCTTACTACAGCAGGAAAAAGCTGCAACATTCTTTTAACATACTTAAAGCTTTTTTTGTCCGACACTCATCAGAGTATGAAACGTCGGGACTTCAAATATGTTCAAAGAATGTTGCCACTTTTTCGTGCTGTAGTAAAGTTCTGTAGTACCAACAGACTATTTACGTACTCTATAGTTCCCAAAGTAAGTGGTAGACAGTTAACGATTCGAAAATTACACAAGCAAACCTAGAACTATCAAATAGCATTTGAAGCTACAACTGAATTCATAATTGCTGAACAAAAGTAGGAAAGCACTATAAAATGTCAGGTGATACTCTTATTTCCCGAATAAGCACCTCCGCTTATCTCTTCGAAAAATTTTCCAGCCCCCCGTTCTTATTAGGGTTCCCCGCTTGCTAAATTTTAAACTTCTCTAGGAGAAACGTGCAAGAAAGTTGATACTGTGGTTGAGCTACCCAAATGATGAATGAGTGATATGTGACAGGATTCCAAAAAAGGAACTGCATGCAGTGATGTTTATCGGAATTTTTCTATTAATTCTGGTTGGTGCATGGTTAGTCTAAAATTCCTACCCTCTACTTACTTCAGCCCCCCACCTATTTTATCTTAAGGAATTTTCCCACCCTCTGTTTATCAGGACCTCCCGCTTACTCGGGACCTAGGAGCATGGAATTGAAAGGAAAGCAATGGAAAGCTATTAGGCCATTCTCACGTGACGTACGTGACATCCAAAGCAAAAAGTTTGAGATAAAATGACTAAAGTGCTAATAAAACATCCGAAAATGAACTCAAAATGTGTTTGTCATGAAACTGAATGCACAGAGCTTAAATACCTACAAAATAACGTTGCATCCATCAAAACCTACTTCTAGCAGAAGGCTTTAAAGTTGCATGACTTATGTGACTTTAAGACTTTGTACGATACACATTACATCATCCCAGTAATACTTTGTTTCTTAAGATTTCTCTGAATTTCTACGAGCCAATCATAAATGATTGAGTAATTAGCAATNTGCTAATAGATGGAGTCTCAAGGCAACTTGAATAATTTAGTTAATTTCTTCATTTTCTGGAAAAATTTGGTAAAATGTCTCGTGACGTACGTGACAAAATGCATGGCGGATGCAATTTTTAAAACAGTCTCAAACAAAAAATTGTAAATTTCAAAAAACATTCGCCAATTGTATTTTTAACTTCCAAACATTGTATTGTCATCAATACTCTACTGATGTCACCTATTTTGTGCCCCTAGCTAGAGAGTTGTTTTTAGACTCCTGGTTGAAATTTCGTGAGAATGGCCCTCTTACAGTTTTCATTGATATTTCCTTTTGCTTACATAAGGAAGATCATGGTTATTCAAAGGGATGGAACCCGTGCGTTGGAAAGGCTTTCAAATGATATAGAACAATGGAAAACAATGGTAGGCATTTGACAATAAAAAATGATGGCTATGAGGACTGGTATTTTGTGAAAAATTTAATTTCAACACAATATAGCATCGACCCTAATACCTAACCTACTGTGATATCTCCAATAGAAGGGGGGAGGTATTAGAAAGGGGGATGTCTATGTCGACCAATTTTCAATAAAGAGAGGGTACTAACAGAAGGGGTATGCATGTCAGCCAATTTTAAATAAAAAAGGGGTGCTAATAGAAGAGGGTCCATGTTGGAAAATTGCTTTATTAAAAGGTCATGAAATTACTGGGGTGGTGACACTGGTCACTTGATAATGGATCGCTGGTCGGAGATAAAGATAAAGCCTGCCTCATAATGTGACTAATAGTAACTTCCTAAGAAGGGGGGTGTTAATAAGCAACGGGGTGGAGGAAAATTCTCCTGAAATTAATAGACGGGGAGGTCCATCTATTAGAGAGATCAGAGTACGGACACTTAACTATAGCAAAGGCTCTCTACTCGGGCACGAATATTAAAAAGTATATTTAACAAGTTGCTTGTATTGCGATAAGACAAAGAATGAAATCGAAAGCAAAACATAGTCTTTGGGGGGAGAATAAACTAAATTATCAGAAATTGAAGCATTCTCACCATTCTTCCTCGACCACGAAGTTTACGACCAGATTTAGATACCTAAAGCAAAAGAAGGACACATAAGATATCCGCTGTCTCGAACTTCTAAGGCAATTAAAAATGCGCTCGAAATAGTGAACGCTCGATACAACGGGCAATCGAGGTACTTTAGACCAAAGTGCGGGACAATGCAAAGGCCATTCGAGCTAGCGAAAGTTCCAAATAGCGGGGCAGTCGAGTTAGCGGATGTCAAGTGTATGCAAAAGATGATTGGAGAAATAGAGACGAAAAGATTGCGACAGCACCATAAATGTACTGTGCTTAATGTGGTTGATTCTGAAGCTGATTCATAAACAAATAGAATACCGTTGCTAAAAATGAAATAACATGAAAATACACCGTAATCATTTGAACATAAGCCAGTTTGATATGTTTTGCTGCGGCTTCTAATCAAGGAGAGCTCAGAAACGAGGAAGGCTTACATCCCCCTATCTAAACACGGGCTTACATTATCATAGCACTTTGCTTGGGTATGTGTGAAATTCATATCTTTGCATTCTTTTATATGTTTTACTTTCAAAGAATTTATCTATTCATTTGGGATAATTCACCCGTTACACAGTGCCTCTGGGGTGGAGGAAGGGTGTCTTGATTTGATACGCTATCATTTAATTCATATGGATGGAAGAAGGAGTTTTAAAAACGGCAAATTTGGTGAAAAGCAACAAGAGAATGCCTCTTTCTATTATATTGGATCGCACCGTCGACACTGCGACGTGCAATCCAGGGCTAAGTAAATTGCCTGCGGCTTCAATCGAGGACGCCCCTTACACCAGGGCGGCTATTTATCAAATAAATACTGTACAACAGAGGATATTTTAAATTATCATATATATGGTGTACCAGAAGTCGTGCAACATGCAGGTATCTTCTCTAAAACTTTTTCGTACGTGAAAAATAACTTTAACGAGAAAAGTGATATGTCATTAACTAATGAGGGTGCTCAAAGTGCGCGATTGTTATGATTAATGCAAATAAAAGGGTTCTAACACAACAAAGCGTTTTCACAAAAACCTGTATGTTGTACAGCTTCTGAAACACTCTGAGTTATAATTTTCCATTGCTTGCCTAGTAATCTAGAGAAGGAGCATAAGTTTTTTGGGACGTTTAAAATGTTATGAGTCAACAATTTCACAAAATTGAGGGAAACCAACAGACAACTGGCTATTGGCGCAGCGTGCTATTGCTTGCAAGGACAGTCAAATAGTCGAGCAAAGAAGATCAATTTGAAAAACTGCAAACAGTTTCAAAGATAAGCGGATCCCTGCCTACACTTGCGCAGGTGATCATGCGCTCAATGTGTTCAATGCGCTCAATGCGCAGGTAATCATGCGCTCAATACGCTCAATGCGCAGGTAGTCATGAATTAATACGGCAAAGATCTTGCATTATTGATTGCATCCGACTGATTGAGCCGAGGGAGAACCCGATAAAATGATTCAAAGTTCAAATTTTTGTCAAAAAGTTTTCACCAATAAACAGTTATTGAGAAAAGCACTTGTCTTGACAGCTGGTACCTAAGCTAAGAAATTAATTTTTGCCTGTCCGTATAGTGCTCCACACTAGCAAAGCCTTACTAACACAATGAAAAAATAAGTAGGAAATTCCTCCTTCGATGTATTACTTGAAGTTCGTAATGAAACACGAGATGATAGTATCTACAGGGTTCATACAGCCTTAGTGAAACAAACTCTCTGACATTTCTTATAGCTTAAATTTACATCGACTAAGGTAATGGGTATATCTATATTCCGCTTGGATTATTCTAAAATTTAATGTCTTTTCCTTTACTAAACACAACAAAGATTTTGCATCGCAATTTTATAAGTCCATAATATACATGATATAATAACATTATGTCTCCATACTTTAATGCCCATAATATTTCAGGCTTTTGGCAAGCTGAGCCCTGAACATGGCATCAAGTGATTTAGAAAGAGCACTAGCAGATGATGTTGAAAGAGCAGTTGACATGGAGTACAGAGGTGCTCTTAAAATCCTTGTGACAAGGACACGACTCACAAATATTTAGAAGAATTAAATAACTCCCTGAATTAGTCTCTAAAATGTAGGCTCTTCCACATCATAAAAATAATTCTCTGATTTCCTTACTTTTTCCCAAATTTCCTGAAAAAAATCCAACTTTCCCTGATTTTCCCCGACCGCACAAATCCTCCACATATATCATCTGGCGTTGGTGCTATATAATGATCTAACAGATCCATATCTCAAAGACTAGAAGTGACGATCAACTGCAATTGTCTTTCGTACAAGCAACAAGAAGACAATTTTAGATTACCATTCTACAACTACACAAGAGTTTATAACGAGCATAATAGAGTTACTTAGTTGTGACGTCATGAAAAATTGTTAGATTTTTTATATTTTGACTACATGGAGTGAAAGAAAATCATAAAATTGTTTAAACTGTTTTCACAATTTTGACTGACGGCAGAAGACTTGCCATAAAAACCACTGTATGTTCTCCTGGTTCCGAACGTTTCGAACCGTACTCAAAATTCAGAGATTTGATAGGAAATATGTCAGCATTCAATTACCTATATCTCGATCATTATTTTTCAGATTGAGCGGAAATTTGTCAGTGGTAGCTAGTTCAAAGTGCTTTTCATAATTCAAATCCAAAATTAAAGTATTCTACAAATCTAATTTTCGTGATGTCACACTAACCAACTCCATTACTCCTAATGGTAAGAAATTTTAAAGCAGATATGGTTAGGTTTTCCTTACCGCATCAGGTTGTCTACTAATAACATACGGTTTTCTGTTCTCGGGACTCCTGTAACCTTTCGAAGACTGCTCCCTGAAGAAAATAAACACACATACACACACAGCAGCAATGAGAAACACTTTTGTCCTATGAAGTATGAAAAATCTTACGAGTGCACGTATTTTTTATAAGAAAAAACTTTACAAGAAAATAAGGCTGAAATGGCCAAAATCTTAAGAAAATTTTAAGAAAACCACAATGCCCGATTTCCAAAATTAAATGATGTTATTGGCCAAAAATTAATAATACGTCATTATTACATTCAAAATGTTGAAGATAGAATTCAAATTCGAGCACACAAGATAAACAAAGAAAGAGTAGCTCATTTATCTCGTTTATTCCAGTAAAAGTTACTAAAATTTAAGAAAATCTCAGGCTCAATTTCGAGAAAAGTTAAGAAAATTGAGGCTCAGGCGAAATGATGTTTTTCTTGTAAAAAAACGTGTACACGATTTTCTGAAGTCGATCTCAATAACCACACTGCGATAATAACAATCATTCCCAAAAGTAGCTTGAGCACNCTACGGAAATATGCAATGAGCGGAGCGATATTTCATCTTCATAGCTCCTCTTACTTAAGTACCTCTTGGGCGCAGTGAATAGCCCCTTCCCCCCAAAACAATATAGTTTCTTGAAGATACGACATTGCAGCGGCGCATTTTGGGTAAATTACAAGTAATTGGTCAGAAACCACGCAGTACCTCAACACTGTATGGCAAAACGCTCCAACTATTTTGGCAAGCTCTGAAGATAACATTTCACGATAAGTTCTTTTAAGGTCCGATACTCTTTTAGAGCATGACACTTCAGAATTGAATTTATGTTAACTTCTTGGCATATATCCAAGGTCTCATATTCCAGTGACTGTAGAACGAAAAAACCACTCTAAATATGATGTGGAAAGATCTGAATTTCTTCGCTAAATTATAGCAAAATTAGTGGCGTAAGCGATGTAGGTTGGGAATAGGAAAACTAAGGACCCTCAAACTTTTGAGATGTTGAAGGCACCCATAAGAGGTTTGCAAAAGACACGTCGTTTGTGCTATTTGGAGTCAAAACTTAAAATAGGAGGCCCAATCGTACTGAATTCCTAGGGGACTCATGGACGAAACTTGTGAGGGGTATGGGGGTGAGTCACCACCTAACTTTAAAAGTGTGCCATTTCGCNCAGGGCAAAAGTGGCAATACAATGCATTTCCACAGGGCAACTTACTGGACCCAGGACCATCTGCACGACTACTGTTACTAAAAAAAGATTGGGCCTCCTATTTTAAGTTTTGACTCCAAATAGCACAAACGACGTGTCTTGGAGTACCACTGACACCCCCAAAAATACATTTGAAGTTACGTCCGTGAGGTGACACGGCGTCTCTGAAACGTCACAGGGCAGAAGTAAAGTGCTTGGATTTGTATACGAATTCATCAGTGAATATACTAAGTGTAACTAAAGATACGTCTAATCTTAACTTCAGTGAAACATGCTGTTTTCCTTCAAAATTAGTCTATGATACAAGTGGTGAGCCTGCCTGGCCTGCATATAAAAATCCATCTAAAATATGTAAGTCATTCTTTTGCATAATAAGCTCAACTAAATAACTCATTCAACACTAAATGTAATATTAAACTGTGATCAAAGATGGTGGTGTATCTTGTTAGTAACTCAAATATGAAAGGCAATCAAGAGCATTTTCTTAATCATTCTTTATGAGAAATGGCATTAACAACATCACTTTACGAGATCAGAGGAAAAGCTATAATACAAGATCATCTTGAAATTTTCACCTCTGCACCGTAATTCTATGTATTGCTAGACAAAATAATTCTCAGCATAATGCCGCTGAGGCGGAGTTCTGACTCAAGGAACATGAAAATGATGTAAATCCAAATTAAATGGTTCATCTTTTGTGATGATTCGAGAATTGACTTATCTATTTTTCTTAAGAGTATTAATATCCCATTGCCAAAGGCCATTTCTGCCATGTGCATAGTTCTCTAGTATCAGTGAAAATCAAATTCCCGTTGAGTTAACTATGACTATACGTTCCGATGACTAAATTCATGGAAAATTGATATTAATTAGATCTTTACAACACCAGAAGTTTTGATGCCAACTGACATCACATCTCTACCAAAAAGACAGCTAGGCTTAATAAACTAAAAAACCAATTATCTTCAATGATTTGAATCAGATGCCGAAATAAAGACTGTTAATTAGTTTGTGTTATTGTCATTGGCCTGACATTGCTTTAATAATGAATATTTCTACACTGAGCGAAACGAATTTCGTCACTGGAGAGAGGTTTTGCGAAAACAATCCAATGAATGTCATATCTCACAAGGAAACAAAAGTTGCATCGCGAAAAAGAACAGCGACATAAATTCTTTACTTGTAAGTGAAACGTGTCATTTCGTAGCAGAATGTAAGATGGAAATTGACTTCTTAACCTTCATCGCATTATTCCACTATTCATAAGCAAATTGGCTTCCTACCTTTTCTTGCTATTTATGAATACAATATGAGTTGTACCTGTAACTGCCCCCCCCCCCATTATGCTCTACGTCTAAAATATTCATCATATCTACTTGTTTCTGTGCAGCCTTCATCAAAGTAGCATGGCATTTCGGCCATAGCTATCTCAGTATGTGACTCTTTTCATCCTAAGGGTCATCCATTTTACTCGAACTTTTCACAAGTCTACAAACCACACGCTGGCGGGGCAAGGGGTTACATATTTGGGGGGAAACTTAAAATGGGACCCCAATAGTACTAAATTCCTAAGGGCTCCGAGTGTCTCTGTTACGCCATGGTGTACAGGGGAGGGGGTTAGTGTCCCCTGTACACCGTGGCGTAACAGAGACACTCGAAGCCCTTAGGAATTCAGTACTATTGGGGTCCCATTTTAAGTTTCCCTCCAAATACTACAAAAAAGCTTGTCTCTTCAGAACATTTGAGGGGCCCCTTTAGGACCTCAAGAGTCCTTAGGTGCCCTTAGGAGTTGCCCCAGCCCCCATCCTACGTTGCTTACGCCATTGTTTGTACGCTTTTGGAATAATAATGAATTGATGATCTTCACCCTGTGGGCATGGAGCAAAGGTCGTCATTTCAAACTTTTTGCTTTGTATGCCACGAGAGGGGGGCATAGGGAAACGTCTACTTTCTATAGACCAATAAAGAATAATGAGTGATTCCACATTTAAGCAAACTAAGTGACCTCCGTGACTTAATTTTGCATGGCAACTAAAAGACACGGAACAAATTTTTTTCGTTGTGTATATTGTCTTATATACTGCAGTACACACAACAAGAAAATCTTGTTCAGTGACTTGTAGTTGCCTAGGAAAAGCCATGCAAAAGCTGGTAACAGACGTACACTTACAATACTCGCTAAAAGTCCTGGGACACTTTGCAAATGTTTAATCTGGATGGCACATTCGGCCCCCTCCTCCCCCTAAACAATGTTGGTTTTTGAGAGAAGTACATGCGGTACCGGAAAAATTTTTCGTGCACAACAACGCCAAATGTCTCAGGAACAGACCAACATTGTATTAGGGGGAAGGGGGGCGCGTAGAAGGCGTAGTGATTGAAATGCTGAGAAGGCTGCAGTTTTTCATAATTGTTTGAAAGTGTCCCAGGGACTTTTGGCAAGTATTGTAGTTTACTTAAACGTGCAATCG
The DNA here is from genome assembly GCA_900291935.2 of Cassiopea xamachana. NCBI lineage: Eukaryota > Metazoa > Cnidaria > Scyphozoa > Rhizostomeae > Cassiopeidae > Cassiopea > Cassiopea xamachana. The sequence goes on from OLMO02000257.1 coordinate 4,754,173, forward strand.
CCTTAATGATAGCAATGCATGACGTCTAATGGATGACATCTAATGTCAAATTTGAAGGCAACAAAGGAGACGCACAATTTAAAGCGTTTGTACCTTTCTTTTCTTAGCCTCCTGACAGGTGAAGGAGTTCTACTACGTCTCAGAAGAAAGTTGCTAACTGGCACCTCTGGTATCGTGGGATCAACATCAGTTCCATTTTGAGCAGCTCCATTTGATTTCTCATTGCTGAAAAAGACATCACAGTAAAAACTGGGAAACAATAAGGAATGTTATTCGCTAGCAGATGGAAATTCAATGTCATTCTTGAGAGAATTGCATTCTAGTGTTCAAGTCCACAACGTGATGGGAAGTATCACAATTTAACTGAAAAGGATCAGTATTGCGATTAACCTTATTTAAATACGATAGAAATTTTCTGTTCAGGAGACTTGCCAAGATTAAAACGACGCTATAAAAAGTTTTCACGTTTTTTTTATAAGAAACATATCTATAAGAAACATGAGGCTGAAATTAGGCAAAAATTAAGAAACTCTTAAGAAACATAGGCTGGCTGAGTTTCAAATATTGACTTTCAAAAACTGTTTTTACTAGTAAAGTTTTGATCAACCTAGTAGGAAAATAGAATGAACATCCATTGCATGCCTCACAAGACCTGAGCATCCTTTGTCTTGCGTCACAACTACCTAATATGGGTTGTTATTGTCATTCGAAGTCTTTACATTTAAGAAACATTTAAGGCTGGATTTGACGTAATATTAAGAAACATCCAGGTAGTGTTCCAATCCGGATATATCCGATATCCGATATCTGGATAATTGGGCACTTTTGAGGTATCCGATATCCGGGTACTTTTTCGATAACTATCAGGATAATGTCAAGGCATTTGTCAGACGAAGGTTGCAGCATTGTAGTGTCAAATTTCTACAATGAAGAAATATTTGGCGCTTACACAATGAAAGATTATGTAGTATTCATGTATTATTAGTCTGAATATGATTGGTTGTTTAACTACAATTGCCTATTGTGTTATACTTACGTCATGAATGTCATTATCTTATAATTTAAGGAACACTCCTTAGAACAGAGATTCATTCTATGAGCACGATGCCAAGGTGGCGTATAACATAAACCTTGTGTTATTTACTTGTCTATATTCTAACTAGTTGAATACACATCAGATTACAATAACTGGAAAGGGTATCTGCAATGAAAACATTGTATAATTTAATTAATTGCACTGCGCTTCAAAAGCCAGCTATCCTCTGAATTTTAAGACGTCCTTTCTAACAGAAAATCAGAGATTTTACAAAACATCTTATTTAACTGGACTGAAGAAGAAGCAAGGTGCAAAACATGCGCCAAAAGTGTGAGTGTTTGTCTCATAATGTCAGGATGAAGAACGAAATCCTTGGCAAATCATTTGAATTTGAAACCGAAACTCGTTGTGAAACCTTGTAACGCAATTGAAGCGAAGTAGAAAGAAAGAATTTCATAAATCTATTCTTCATTCGAGAGAAAAAAGAATCTCTCAGTGAAGCTGATGCCGAGGATTTCAAAAGAGATTTGCAGCAAAATCGCTCATTTGCAATCTGATTGCGAGTAGCAAACTAACAAGAACTTTCATGTCTGAAGGCTCTGATATACCCAAAAGCCGTAGGAATGTAAGAGATCAATACATAATTATTACTGTTTGACTTAATGAAGCCTTGCCAATCATCAAATGCAAAAGAGAAGGGTTCTCATTCCTTTCTGAATTTTTCAATCTGTGCTTTCATGCAGCAGAATTTAAAGGAATTAAATTGGTTAAACAGCTGTTACTCTGATGCTCATGCACCAAAAGTACAATGAAAACAAATGGGTACCGAAAAAACTATTTGCT
>OLMO02000257.1:4760432-4785211 GCA_900291935.2 Cassiopea xamachana
TATGAGTATAAAGTATTTTGAGACGCACTAAAAGGAATAGAAACATGGCTAGTTGGTACTCTACGTGTTACCTGACCTTTCATTATCCGAAATTATCCGGATATCCGGATAATTTTTTCGAAATTATCCGATATTCGGATATTAAGAGAGACCCCTCGGATTGGACACACTACATGCAGGCTGAAGCCAGAGAATTTGTTTCTTACAAAAAAACGTATACATAATCAAGGAACGTTAAAGCAGCTCAGCATCGAATATTCAAGCATAAAATTCCTATTACTTACTTATCTTTCTTCTTTTCTAACTTCTTCTTCCTCTTACTGGACTTTTTCTTTTTCTTCTTCTTATGTTTTGGAGCTTCTTCTTCTTCAGAGGAGGAGGAGGAGGAGGAGCTCGAAGATGATGAAGACGAAGAAGACTCGGAATTTGAAGAGCCAGATGGTGAAGGAGACGCTTTCCGTCTTTTCTGTTTCTTGCTAGCTGAAATGTAAACCGAATAAGTACAGGGAGGTCAAGGAAGTCAATGAAAATTGTCAGAAAGAAGACTGAAGATAGGTATCCTAACATCCACCTACCTGAAGAAGCATTGAAATTGCATTAAACGTTATGCACGTACAAGAAAATTAACAGTTTACAACAGATCCGTATCTAACATAAAATGCTGCTGTGATCGTGAGATATTTTTGGCTCTTAATCTACAGAGGTTTAGGTGTAACAGATAAATCAATATTTTTTACAACACAATTTCTGCTGAATGTTCAAGAATGTGGGGAGGGTGAAATTTCTTACAAAGAGTTGCCAACGTAGTTCTAACTTAAAAAAGAATTTGAAATGGAAGAAAATGAAAATAACCTTCCTAGAGATGTTTGGATTAGCACCACAATCATCTCTAGCTACATGTTAATCACATTACGTGTGCTCATGTAGCTTGAATAATATGTAACTATGGGCGATTGTAGTATTGATCGAAACAAGTCTTACAAATTAAATCAACCGTCGTTTGCATCAAGGTCAATCAACATTTCCATCAAATCCTTATTTAATTACCGCTGCTGATAAACTTTGTTAATGCTATGAGCAAATGAGATGCACATTTTTTTAAAATAAAAATGCCCTTCATAGGAGAATTGAAGCTCAGAATCGCTGAGCTTTAAGTACATTTTAAGACAAATTCTAGGCTCAAGTTCACCAAGAGTTAGAATTTTTGTGCATTCTTTATAGCTGTGGTGGCCAACCTGCCGCTCGCGAGCCACATGCGGCTCTTTGCTTTCTTCNCATGGGGCTCTTACACTCAAATCGAAGTGCGTGTTTACGATTTATTTTTACTTAGCCTGAGTTCAATAGGAAATTCTCTTGTGCGGAGAAAGGATTGGGGTGATGCTCATGTGTCCCCATGAGTTTGATGTGGTTCTTCTCGGTATCACAGTAAAGAATGCGGTTCCTACCCTCTCACTGGTTGGCCACCCTTGCGTTATAGTATTGCTTATATATCAAGTTCTACATTATGGATACAACATTTATTGCTCTGTTCCACTTCTGTTTTGTTTATGATGAAGTAAAACATCAACAAAGATCTGAATATGTCCCTTTAATTTTCAGACGAAGTCACACCTTTGATACCAAAGAATAAATTAAGTATAATCTCAGGCTCAAAAATCTGAAAAATTTAAGAATACTGAGGCTCAGTAGAAAGTTTGATATTCCTCTAAAAAAGATTGTGTAAAAGAAAGAAAAACCAACAAAAAGTGGTTTCAAGATGAAAAGAACCTAAAAAATCCAAACTGTATCTAGTGAAGATAGAAAATCACCTTTACTTTGTTCTGCTGCTTTAGATCTTTTGACTAATTCTCCACAATTACTAATTCGTATGTCTGCATAGGGTTTATGGCTGCTATCAGTCTTCTGGGCTTCTATTTCTCGAACAAGCTCAACTCCAGAAATCACATGGCCAAAGATAACATGGATACTTCAATTCAAGAAGAAGGAGATAATAGATGATGATAAGATGATGATAAGATGATGATAAGATGATGATAAGATGATGATGATGATGATGATGATGATGATGATGATGATGATGATGATGATGATGATGATGATGATGACGATGATTATGATGAGGATAATAATGATGACGATGATAATAGCTAGCCCATGGTTGGAGACCTACACGTGATGGCGAGCGGGTACAGAGAGACAACTGTCCTTAAGTTGATAGCGATTTATGTCGCAGAGATTCAGAATTAGGGGAGATGTTGATGACCTGTGGCAAACTGTTCACCAAGGTCCCTTCAGTGAAAAGCAGACTCAATGGCTCACGCTACAGGTCTGTCTAGTAACTGTTGGGGTACCAGAGTGGATGAAGTGTAGCCGACTCGATCTCCTCTTTTAAACAAGTGACGGGCGAAAACAAGTGACGGGCGAAAACAAGTGACGGCGAAAACTGAAGCCAGGGTAAGTCCTAGGCCCCCTTCGGGGGCAAAATGGGAACGCGACGAGATGAGATGATGCTAATAATAATAATAATGATGATGATGATGATATATATATAGGATTGGTCATTATGCCAGGGACAGGGGCAGAAGGGGTTTGATGGGGCATGAAAATTATAAAAAACAAAACTGTGAAAACTCTTGAGTAAGCATACAGTGAATCACTCAAGTGATTAACTGTATCAATTCTCTGTAGCTGCTTAGAAATGCAGAGAGAGAAAGGAAGAAAGCTAGCAAATAGACTAAAATTCGCTAGAACGCACTAAAAACTTGAAAATAGGTTTCTGGAGACGTTTGAACATTGACTGGAGCTCAGGATGGCTTGTGGCTCTTTTAAAATAAATATAATTTTCCTTTCCACCCCCCTCCGATCCCCGGCATTAATTATGACCAGTCCCTAATGACGGTAAGAAGTGCCGGAATTCACAAACAGCACCAATCAGACAATGTCATTAATGACTCCATCAGCTCATGGTACACGAACACTCTTTCAAACATCGATTCGTTTCATTTCATTTCATTTTAAAATACTTTAGGAGGGTTGCCCTTCAGCATAGCTGGTTTTCAAGGGGCCCTCCATACAAAATATATATATATATATATATATATATATATATATATATATATATATATATATATATATATATATATATATATATATATATATATATATTTGTGTGTATACACAAATGTATAAGCTCAAACACAGATATAAGCTATAGTTTTAATTACGGTTTACAAATATCTACTAAAAAACAGATTATAATAGAACAAAACTTGAAAAAATATGTAGGGAGTAGGTAAATGGCGCTATGCAAGCTTTACTTTAAAGCTAAAGACCATGCTTACTACAGAAATGCTACCAAAAATACTGGACAAGTACGATGGCGCTTGGCCATTTACTGCTTTGTAAACCATGCTCGCAGACTCTTGACAAATCATTTCAGCGATGTTAGGCATCTTAGTTGTCTAAGGAGTGGTTTAGCAGGTGAATTGTACGGACTATCCATTAAAATTCTTATAGCTCTGTCTTGTAACTATTCTAAAATGCTGCGGGTAGTGATCCCGCATGTTCTCCAAGCAGAGCAGCAACATCTAAAGTGAGGTTCCACAAGCCCTTGATATAACATCTTTAAAGTATGCTTAGGGTTGAATTTTTTGTAATATCTAATTATTGCTATAGCACGATTCACTTTCAATGCAACTGATTTTATATGGTCTCTCCATTTAAGCTTATTGTCAATGTGAACTCCTAGATACTTGACAGAAGGCTTTTGCTCAATTGATTCTCCCGATATCTCAAAAGTAGCTCTAAAAGGTTCTGCAGTAACTTTTGTCATTTAGATTATGTTTTGTGCCTATGAGCATTGATGTTGTTCTGGCTACATTTAAAGACAACTTGTTACCTTAAGATTTTTTAATTCAGTATTCATACTACAGGCTATATCTTTGATATCCTTCGCAGAAAATGCTAGACTAGTGTTGTCCCCATACATAGTAACCGTAGAGCATTTCAATGCACATGGCAGATCATTAATAAAAAGGAGAAACAGATGAGGGCCAAGGCATGATAACTGATCCTAAAGCAGCCTCTAAGGGTGAAAACTGCATACTAAAATTGCAATCTCCTTCAATCCGTCCATTTCCTTCAACGAAAAGAAAAGTCCAAAAAACATTAGCCGAGCGGAAAACTGGAAAATCGGCATTTCACCAGAGAATTCTCAGTAAAATGTTTATTTGGTGAAACATACTAACGGCACTTTTATCGCTATTACATATCTTTCTTATAGTGAATGAAGTGTTGAATTAAAACTTGGAAGTGCTACTTATGAGCCGACTTGCCAAAGTGTACAGTTGTTTCATCACAGAGTACGAAATTTTACATAATTACTCTACACTGATGACAAGGTGTATCGATACTATAATTTAAAGAAAAAGTGCAGACCTGGCACTAAGTAGACAATTAACTATGAGAAAAAATTGCTCATGTCAGACCAGTGTAGAAGATTACACCTACGTGTGGGCAGACAAAAGCTTCGTTTATACTAAACAAAAGCTGATAGTATGAGAAATCTGTAGGCGTAGTGGATATGATCCATCAGAATATATCAATTCACGGTTCTTTTCATCGCACTGTAATCACAAAAATGGCGGTTTGTTACAAAAAAACATCCTTGGCAATACAAAAAATCTCGAATACATTTTTTGTCCTCTTCCAAATTAACAAGATAGTCCAACATGAAAGAAAACCATATCATGCTAAAGGAACATGGATTCGTTTCGGCAATCTACTTTGGTAATCGTACCAGCTGACAATCTACAGATTTCTAGAGATTTCGAGGCAAATTTGCAGGCACATTTTGCTTAAAAGGAAGAAACACAAGAAGAAGATGACCGCTTCCCCCTATATTCCTAATAAGAAGCATCGAAACCGGTAACAGGCTAGATTTACTCCTCGTAAGAATGCCTGAGCTGTACAAATGTCATTATAGCTAGCAGCAGTATTCAAGCAACGCATCTTCAAACAATTACTGCATGCCAGTACAAGACAAGTCCAGTCCTATTTTTTACAAGGAGGAGAACCAGCTCCGTGCCAAAAGGCATCAAAATGATACCCCATAACAAATCCTTTATGTCTGAGGCATTGAAGCAAATATGCCACATTCTCTACACTTTCAAGCAGCATGGTGAAACTAAACAATCAAACTCGCTGACTGGTGATAAACAAATTCCTTAACTGTACGCTTATGGCTTTTGCATGAAGTGCTAAGAAACAACACCAATAACTGAAAGGCCCATAAAAAGAAATATTTTGTTTCAAAATTTAATATCATAAGACATTGTATGTCACGAGAAAATATTTCATAGAGAAACTTAGATCAGAAAGCACGATGAAACTAGCTTTTTACGGCTTTTTCCTATAAAATCTCTAAGATCAAAGCTACTCTGAGAAAGCACTTAAGTCATATAGAGAAAAAGCATATGTTCGTAAACATGAGATTTTGACTCTTAAGAGGCTTACAATGTTTGAGAGCACTTCCTTCTCATGAATATTATTAGTTCACAGCGAGACATAAAGTATTTCCAATATTAGAATGTCTTAAAAGGGATTTATTTGTAGCCAACATTATGCAGAAGAGCAAGAATTCTCAAAATTACTTACCCATCTAAATGTGGTGCTGAATTTACTGTTCTGCAAAGCAAAAATGACTACATGAGATTTCTTTGGATAGAAAAAGGCTAGGTTCTCTTTCCTATAGGACTGAAAAGGGTCTGACTAAAGAGTGCAAGTTTGCAGAGAAAATATTTGAATAATCTTATAAAACCATAGTAAAATAATAGGCAACAGTCCAAAAATTAAAAAATAATTTACATAATGGCACTACATAGGGCTAATAGATTCTAAAAATAGTACCTACATGAATTAAAAAATAATAGCACTCAATTCATTCAATTATGAGCAAATAATTAGCATATGAGAAAGTGAGAACAACAATGAAATGCTCTAACTGTAAACACATACATGAAGAATTGTGATCCATTTGTATTTGGCCCTCTGTTTGCCATTGATAATAAATATGGTCTATCATGCTTTAGGCTGAAATCTTCATCTGAAAAGATAGGGCAACTCTTTAATAATACACAGTAAATAAGTCCAGATAGATGCAAGCACTTATTTGCATGAGGACACATACAAATATGTTTCTGCAATAGGCAAGAAAAGGAATTACCCTTTTCACTTAATCTATTCAGTCATGACAGCAAAAGCCATGTATCAAAACATTGCAAGTCCACATACAAAATAATCTGTAGGACAAAAATATCTGACAATGTGTGTGGTACCTTTGAAAGTTCCTCCAAATATTGATTCTCCACCTGTTCCATTCCCTAGGAAAACAACAAAAAAGTGTAAGGCAATGTCTTCCATGCGACAAAAAATACTCAGAAACAAAAACATGTGGTTTGACTACATTAGAATGAAACTGTAAAAGATGCTCAAAATGAATGTCATATAAATCAAAATGGCTCGTGTTTTATGCAATGTGATACAGGTCCTGCTTTTTACTATGCTGATAAAGAAATAACTGGTATGAACTAATTTGATTATAGCTGTAATTCTAGTACAATGTTGTCTCTGTGATTGTAGTTTATCTTTCTAACCCCTCTCTATCACCAATTATTTGATAGTTGATGTTAGTTGTAACCAAAAATTAAACATTAAATCAGAAAACTATCCTCATTTTCAAAAATCTACTGTAACACTCATAACCATCAGCAAAATTGTGAAAACCACAGACAAATTGAGAAAAGCTCAAAATTGCAATGTGAGAATAAGACTCTGATAGCTACCTGCACTGAAGTCTCCACCTTGAATCATGAAATCTTTAACAACTCTATGAATTACAGTTCCTTTGTAGTGCAAAGGTTTCTGGGTAGTTTTTCCTTCTCCTTTCTCCCCTGCAATACATGAGTAATTGGCATTATATATGGTAAAGCAACATTATGGGCCTGGATCGAGTCATTCCAAAGACATTAAAAGTGGTACCCACTGTCTTCCCATCAAGTGCTCGATGCATGAGGATGGAGTGGGAAAGTTAAACATGTGGAGCTACCAGTGGACCAGCCCCCAGCTTTCATTACATTTGCAGACATGTGGCCTTGGGCTACATGAAAGAAAGATAGGCACCACCCTATGTGCCAGCTACCAGTGGACCAGCCCCCAGCTTTCATTACATTTGCAGACATGTGGCCTAGGGCTACTTGAAAGAGAGATAGGCACCACCCTATGTGCCATTGGCTTGGGAAGGACTTTAAATTTGACTTGACAGTATTATGAAAACACTAAAGGTAATAACTAAGAGAGCTGAACTGTTAGGTACATACTCTACTGTAGTATTCTACTGCATGGTGTTTCATTTGATTCATTCATATTTCCAAAAATGATCTGTTGATTTGTTCACAATTACAACAGTGATTCACTTGATTACTTCACAAGCATAAAATGTAGATTTGCTTGATTGCAACGCAAATGACCAGGGGTGGCACCAGGAAATTTCTGATTGAGTGCTGAATCTTCTGAAAATAGCCTAATATATGGCAAGCAGGGTACTATAACTACTAACAGAAAATGGTTCTTTACCTCTCAATGGGGGCAAGGGTTTCTGTTGGGGGCTATAGCCCCTAGCCCTCCCAAAGCAACACCTCTGGAAATAATAAAAAAAGACACTACTTGCCATAAAAAAACACAAAATACCATGCCAGAAGCATACTTCACAGAAGACATAATCATTTTACAAGAGTTTTTGCAGCTGCAATTGCAGCTGACAGCTGATTGTGGAGGGGGTATATTCCCTGTACAAGGCAAAAATTCCAATCAGGGATCAGTCTGATTATCAATCAGTCTCATAGAAATTTACTCATAGAACATTCAAGTTATGAAAAGACAAAAAGTAGCAAAAAAGTGGATGTTCTCTACCTTTCCGTTTCTACATCTATCAACATGCATTTATTGCAACTTGCAGAAATGAGATGGATCAAAAATAAATCATATTTCTGACAGGAGAGACAACTTTATTTCCCATACAACTGAAATGTAGAGATTTTATACCTGTACACAATGCTCTGAAGTTCTCAGCAGTTTTGGGGCAAATGTCTGCAAATAGTTCCATAATGATTCTCCCAGCTATAATAAAGATTTTAAAAAATCATTTTAAATTTGGAAATAGGGCAATATGTACACTACCCTCACAAAATTTCCCAGACATTTTCAAAGTTGGTTACAAATTCCTTGAGAGAAAAATTGCTAATACACTTCTAAAACNCAATTTGAATGAAAACCTGGCCACAGATTTCCCCCAAACTTTTCTTGCAGCTTCTTCAGTCTTTCCAACTACTAGTTATTGAAAAAGATATACCTAATTATTGCATAAACAAATGCTATGAGAGTTTTTTGTCAAGATAATAGCAATCAACACAAAAGAACTGACTTACAAACAGAGTTTGGAAATAGTGTTTTCTTGCTATCACAATATCTCAAATGCCATCAGATGCAAACATCTGTTAAAGTTACACTACCTAATCCATGAACTCTAGCTCACAAATCATCTTTCATTCCTAGAACTTCTCAACTGTGAAACTCATTGTCACCCACTACTTTCCCTGAATCCTACAATTTGTCATCTTTTAAATCTAACATCAACAAACTTGATCTTGTCTCCCTTTCTACTTAAACTTCCCCTCATTTTCTCAGTTTTTCCTTTGTCAGGGCTTTGGTATAGGCCCTACCACCTTTCCCTGACATTACTTTCTAAAAAAAAGNGAAAAAAAAGAAATACCAAGAAGTCTTGTGATGGCAAGAGCCAAAAATTGCATCAGTTAACATTGGTTGACTTGTGCAAGACTTGTTCTGCACAGCTTTTTTATTTTCACAAAAAGAATAGCAGTTAAAAAGTGCAGAACTTTTACAACGTTTTAGTGCCCTTTGTTCATTGTTTAATTTTTGCTAAAATAAGAAACTTTTGCACAAGTCAGTTAATGTCCTTGATGTCAAGAGAGTTCTTGGTGTTTCCAAATTCTAGAAATTTTTGCACTTCCTATGTTTTAAATGTTCTTTGGAGATACTGAAAGCACCAGACTTTGGGCATCTAACAGCATCTTAAGTGTTGTGATAGCTTTTTCCATTGTTGCAAGAAAGCACTATTTCAAAAACCTGTTTGCATGCCAAGTCTTTTGCATTTATTGTTACTATCTTGAAAAACCTTCATGGCATTTGCATACAAAGTGAAAAGGTAGAATTTTTTCAAGAATTAGTATATTGAAAGACCAAAGAAGCTGCAGGAAAATTCAGGGAAAATTGGGGCACAGGTTTTCATGCATATTGTCTTCAACACTGTAAAATAATTTTATCTCAAAGAATTCACAACCAAATAAAAAATTTTCCAGAAACTTTCATGAGATGAGTGTAATAAAGTACCACTAAATGCTAACAAAAGCTAAGATTCTACATCTCTTTCAAATTTTTTCATGCCATGATGGAAGCAGTTTGGAGGTGAACCCATTTTTCTAACAAGAAATGTGGATCAACACTTTCTACCAATAAATAAACTGCCTGGTCAATTAACAGCTTGAGTGAGGATCGTGATGATGCATCAGAACTCCATTCTAAAATATAGTAGGGTCATTCCATGTCAAATAATCTCCAAAAATCTAAAATCAATAGATCAAATTGCAGTTTCTAACAAGTGCTAGAAATTGATTTGAAGTATAACATTTTTGGACAAGATCTCTGGTGTGCTAAGGCAAATTGCCTGGTGTGCCAGTGTGCACAGGCAGATAGTCTGGTGCTTTGGTGTGCATTGACAAAGTTGATCTAAAAATCTTCAACATTTAGAAAAACTTAATTCAAAAGTCAGCTTTCTCTTCTCTGAACAACATCTAATAATAAAAGCAGTTTATATTCTATTCTACACAAAGGGCATTTTCCAACCTTCTAGAGAGCAGTACCTTAAGAATTTTTCTGGGGGAAAGCCCCCAGGCCCCCAGTTTCATCCAGTTGCCCTTACATATCCACACAACATTTACTTATTTGCATCTTGCCAACAGTGTGTTTCCTTATGGATGTGAGACTGGTTTCCATCATATAAAAAGTGGTCCAGAATGTCTTACTTTTTCAAAATTGACTTTTGCTTGTGATACCTAGCATGAGCTTTACATGAAATGCACCTAGATTTAGAGACCATCATAGGTTACATCAATACTATCAATACTATGGTGGTCTTTTATCAACACTATGATTTCCAGTATGGAATCTTTGTCTTCTGAATGCAGGATTGTGCACATATTGACTTTTGCTATGCACCAAGCTTTGCAAAAGAAGGACATGGCTCTGTGTAAAAAGGAGTGGTATTTTTTGTAACAAACTTGGCATGCTACAGTTTCACTTCACTTTTTGTTGTGATGCTGCAGCTTGTATTTAGAAAGATTTTTGTCACAAAAATGGAAACATAAAATGGTGCAGCAGATGTTGCATATATATTGTCATGCTAATCTCGTCACAAACACTACATCACACAGAGTGGGTAGGAGGCTCTTTTGAGTTTTGTGACAAAGTGTGACAAGGAGTGGGTGGGTTGTTTTTGCAGTGTGATGTCACATTTTTAAACAGCTCAATGTTTAGCACATTTTGCTTCATACTAGCAAGTTTTGCCATTTTTAGAAGAAATTTGGCTTCACATCGAAGAGTAATGTGGCAATCCTATTTGGATGCCATTTTGAGGCCAAAAAAGACATAATAAACACATTACTATGAGAGCAGAATTTTATCCTATTGAAATTTATAAAATGACATCACACAATAGGGGTGGGTGGGTAGTTTTGAATTTATAACAAAGTGTGACAAGGGTTGGCTGGGTGTCTAAAAATGCCAAAAATAATGTCATGTAATATGTGAATGACCCCATTTCCTTGAAACTCACTATGTTATAACAACTCTGTTAGTAATTTATGACAAGATTAATAATATAAAAATTGACTGATTGGAAGCTTCAGCCTATTTCTATATTTTTCTAAAGCAGGAATTCGGAAAACTGCACATGCCTTGTCCATGGAGATATTTCTGAACAAAGAGCTCGATTTTTGTTATCACTTATGCATGGAACATGTCCTGCTTTCATCGTTTCTTTCCATACTGGTATGATGTGACAAAAAGCTTTCTGCCTTAGTTTGTAAAAAGCAACTTGGAACATGCCCATATATGTAGCTTGTGTTGGCAACACCCAAAACCTAACTGGTGTCCAGGAGCTTCAGAACAAACATATATCCAGTGTGCACTTGCCATTCTGGAAAGTATGGCAGTTTTTGACGAGATCTCATGTGTGCAAGCAAGTTTTGGTCAGGTGGACACATGTGCAGTCACTGCCAAAACATTCAATTGCACATGAGTGTGTGCACAGGAATCTATCCCCCTCCTACTGTAGTGCCACTGGGAGACAACGACCACACCCATGTGTGGGCACACTAGCCTTCTCTGCGTGAATCTGCCCTGCAAAATAAAAAATCTCACACATGCAGCTGCCATACTTTCCAAATTGTTGCACATGCCATACTCTGCAGACTGGTATGTCTACAGAGTCAGATTCATGTTTGAAATTATTGTGCAATACCCTGAAAGGATGTCAAGCATTCCAAAAAGGCAAAGAAAACAGATTTCTGTTTCCTATTACAATAATAAGCAGCAAAAATACTTTCTAATACACTAATACACTAAAAGTGTGAACAGTCTTTTCTAAAAAGCAGTGTTTATGCTGAATATAGTTTAGGCCATATGTCCAGTACTCATATGATAATGTCAACCCCAGTGCTTAGGAGTGAGAATGTTGCCTACAAATTTCTGTTACAATAATAAGCAGTAAAAGCACCCTCCAATACAATAAAACACTAATCTGTAGTACATTGGGCTGTGTCTAAAAAACAGTGCTGTTAATGAATGTAGCTCATGCTATGTGCATACTACAAACCTGATTATGCTGATCCCAGTAAATAGGAGTGAGAAATTCGTAAAAAACTTGTTACAACAATATTTGATAAAAACACTATCTAATGTACAAACACACTATTCTGTGGTATGAACAGTTGTTTTTATAAAAAAGATGGTGTTTTCAATTAATGTAGCTAAGAGTTTTTACCTAGAGCCTTATTGCTGACCCCTGTGTTTAAGAGTGAGGACCTTGTCATGAATTTCCTTCTGGTATGACTACCCATTTCCTTAAAAATTTGTAATGAGGTGCTCAGTGTCCTATACATATTTAGTTCAATCCAGCTAATGAAATAGAGCTGGATTGGAAGTAGTGGTCATGTGATAATGCTGAATAGGAAGAGAAAGCATAAGGTAGTTGGGGCTGTGAAAGTACTTTGTACCTTGGAAGATTTTGAAGATGTTCTGAAAACTTACATCAAGTTTAATGAGAGAAACCCTCCTCAGTATGCAGTTAGATATAGAAGTCCGAGAATGTGCTATATCCCTTTACTTACCTACAAGCCAATAATACCATCAGGACCTACCAGAAAATCTTATGCAACTAAAGAAGGAGTTTGCTAGAGATGATGAACAGGAGGCATTGAAAAGTGGCCAGGCAGGAAGAAAGTTTTGGGGGCTCATGTATCACAGCTTTGTTAGCGACAAGGAAATGCAAATTGTACTGCTGGATGAACCCATGGTCAGACTTTACCGAGCTGTTTGAGTGTCTGATACATTGTTCCTGGATGCAACTGGGTCCATTGTAAAACAGGTCCATGGATTTAGCAGAATCTTTCATTAAGCAATAGTTATAAGACATTCATTCTCTGTGGCTCCTCCACTTCCCATTGCAGAGTATATAACGAATGAACGGTTGCCATTGATAGTAAACTTATTATTCAGTAACAGCTACAATGTGGTCCCTTGAAACAATGTTGCTAATGTTGTAACTATTAACTTATATTCACCAAATAAGAATTATCATTTCCTATAACATTTGCATGTAACAACACATACGATATGTCTTGCCATTGTCTGTGAAAAGAACAACCTTTCATTCTCTAAACTTTAGAAAAGATGTGCTATTCCAGTCTATATGAAGTTATATAGTCATTTCATCCCATGTTCATCTTAGTTATACCAATCGCTATTGTAGGACAAATTAATGTGTGAAGAGGAGTCAGTTTGTGTATTTGATCAAGAAAGAAGTTTCAAATGTACAAGAGCACTTGCAAGAGCTGCCACACAATGCTGTTTAAATGCAAAGTGCAATCTGAGAGTAAGGAACTGAAACGCTCCATTTCTATGGGAAGAGCTGTACCTATGCCTATAATAAATATAGCTATTGGTAAATTTGCCATTGAAGTGATGAAGACTTATATAAAGCATGTAAATTTATTTTATCGCAGCCAGAGGGAACTCAGAGAGTGCAAATAAACATCTGGAGCAGCTCACTATGCTAACATTTGCTGTTTTGGAGGCAGTTGGGGTTGAGTCTGTTGCAATTGAGTGCAACAATGAAGAATTAGACCTTATTGAACAGTCCATTAGGACTTACTTCCATTCCAGCGCATCAAGCAACAACATGATAATAAGATTGTATGGGGTATAAAAACTGAAAAGTTACATTTTGTAATGACAATTACGCATGAGGATAGGTTTTATAGAGAAAGGACGTCAGTAAATGAGGCATAATTCGAAATGCAGAGACCAATCCTGCCTGAATTTGCTATTCAACCTTGGAAGTTTAAGGGCCCCCATTGAAAATTTCTCATTCCCTTGTACGGGGAGTTAGCATTATCAGATTAGTAGTAGGCACAATGGCCTAAGCTGCTTTCATTATAAACAGCGCTTTCTAGAACAGGCTGTTCCCACCAGAGTAGAGCGTTACATAGTCCTGTTAGTGTATTCGATACTCCTGTTGCAATAGAAATTTGAAGGCAAATTTCTCACTCCTAAGCACGGGGGTCCACATTATCGTATGAGTACTGGACATATGGCCTAAGCTATATTCAGCATAAACACCGTGTTTTAGAAAAGACTGCTCACGCTACAGATTAGTGTTTTAGTGTATTAGAGAGTATTCTTGCTGCTTATTATTGTATTAGGAAACATAAGTATGTTTTTCTTTGTCTTTTTTGGAACGTTTGACTTCCTTTCAGGGTATTGGACAATAATTTCGAATCTGAATCTGTAGACATACAAGTACTCTGCAGACTGGATTGGAGCTTCTTGTTAAAAAATATTGCCATGCTTGTAGAGCTTCGCTTGGGTAGCAGCGCCAAAATACTATTCGTTTGTCAAATCAATATGCCAACGTACCTGGAACCCCATTTATTTGAACATCAAAGAAACACCTAGGTCTGTATCCAAGCGCCTTTGGTGGCCATTCACTTGTTTGGTTCGCCATTTTAAAAACCATATGTTGACTTCCGAATAAGAGGCTGGCAGTATGCACTCTCTCGAAAGCCTCGGGATCGTCAATATTATGAAGTCTCTACTTCCAGATAGCCACAATTGAGCACATTGCCCCTCTCCCGCTATACGCAGGGGGTGATTTCTAGGAAGCAGAGCTCCCCTTGTTAAAATTTCTGCTCAGTTTGGGGGCTCAGCCCCCCAACAACTCTTGCATTGGCTTTGCTTTTCAGAGTTTATTGGCCTTGCTTCCAAAGTGCTATGATCAATTGTGCACTGCTATATGGTTATTGAGGCATTTCTTATTGTTGTTATATCAGTATTAAACTAAATTATCATGCTTCCATCTTTGAAAATATGGGTGTGGTTGTAGCTGGACCACACCCAAACTATGGGCCTGGTTCTGCCTAGAGCCCCCCTTGTTAAAATTTTTAGAAATCACCACTGCTTATACGTCAATACTATGTGAGTGATCATAAAATTAAGAATTTTCACTCAATGTGCTCAAAATATTCCTTTTGTGACACAGATGATGACAGACTACATATAACAGCACCAATTCAAAATCTTTCGTTTCATGATCAAGCACAGAAACATAGGCACCACAACAAATTTTACAATGGATGGTCCTGATGTACTGTACATGATTCACCATGGTGGTTACTTGTTAGCTATGGTAGGGTTCATGCCAAATACGGGAATCAAAATTCCCAGACTATTCCTTGACTTCCCTTACTGATAGTCAAAAACACCCACTTTTCCTTGATTACCATTTCACATATTTACAAAAAAATTAAAGAAAGTGTAGCCTAATAGATAGGTAATACACATATACTCGCTATTTCACAATGCCAAATGTTAGTGTTCGCATTTACTAGCAACAATTACAGGCTTTGACAGCTTTTGTGGCAAAAATTTTCCTGATTTGTCGTATAATTTGTACAGTTTCCCAGACTAAAAGGATGAACATATACAGTATGCATTTTTCCTTGATTTATTCTAAAATACTATTTCTTCCTTGACTAAGTATCAAACAGATTTTGCAGATACGAAATCTTTTTGATACTTAGCCATGGACATTGGTAGCTTTGCTATTTCTGACAGGGATGGCCAACAGCCTTTAGGCACCCCATTCACCAAGAATTTAAACTAAGTGACTGATTGGTGATTGCTTCATAGCCATGATGGGCACTTCGGCTGAAACAACAAATATCATAAAACAGTACACAAATGGAAGTACCCAAATAATTTAGCTGCTGGAGGGGGGTGGAAGAACTGGGATTTCTCTAAATGCATGAAAAATTGAAATTGGATAAGTTTTAAGTTAAAGGCAACATTCAGGTAGAAAATGGGGGTTTGACTATGCGAGCGGTGCGAGTAAAAATATTTTGAAGGTCGTACCCTTTAGAATGTTGGAAAACGCCCTTTTGGAAAGAGGAGTAAACATATTGGTCATAATTGATCTCTAGTCAGAGAAAGAATACATGTCCTCATCGGAATCTTTTAGATTGGATGGTTCAGTACATTCAATCTTATCTCAGTCATCCATGTTTGTTTCAATTTGATCTGATGCTTCTTCATCATTTGGCTATTCAGCAAAACCATGTCTTTTGCATTCATTAGTAGCATCATTGCCAGTTTTTGGAACTCATGCTTGTAAATGAATTCTTATCAAGAAGCTGGAGACATTTGGTTATGCATTTATATAAAAATTTTCTTGTTATGCACAGTAATATGCTGAAATAAAAAAGTTAGTAATTCTTATTGAGCCAGATTCAAGTTTGATTGTCGGACCAAGGGCTCTCCTTCGATAAGCATTTTATTTGGTGACTTCAATGACTGGAAATTGCCGCTAAGTGTCCTCAAACCCACTTGCTAGTTGTAAAGAAAGTTACATTCATGTTGAAATATAGCTAGACATACTATGAAATATAACTTTACCACAGCACGAAAAAGCGGCAACATTCTTTTCACATACTTTAAAGCTTTTTTTCATCCGACACTCATCAGAGTATGAAAACGTCAGATAGTGACCTAAAGGTTAACCGAAATATATATCCAGATGCAGTTAATGTGTTAGGATGCGTCTAATTGGCCCCAAGTGTGACCAATTAGGACCCATTAACATTCCTTACTTGAAGAGTCCCAATGAGAAAACAAACTCTTCAAGTAAAGAATGTTAATGTGTCCTAATTGGTCACTCTTGTGGCCAATTAGACGCATCCTAACACATTAACTGCATCTGGATATATATTTCGGTTAACCTTTAGGTCACAATCTGACGTTTTCATACTCTAAATGAGTGTCAGACGAAAAAAGCTTTTAAATGTTGATGAAATATAACTAGTAACTTTGTATTACAGCTGCCTATCCATCTCTTGAAATGATCTGACACCAAACTCGATTTCCTTGTCTAGCTGTTATCTGCTTTAGTGACTGGAATACGCTGCTCACTTCCTGGACTAATCTAATTGTCTTGTATTTACACATTACATTTTGCCAGCGTGAGTGCCCTTTTCTCTTCCCTGACGCCCCTTCAAAACTCTTTGCTGGGGCGCCTGGCTCCCTGTCAGGGAAAATTCTTACTAAGCATGATTACAACAATATTATTTGAACAGACTTTTAGCTTCATCTGTTTACGTCCTACTATTCAGTTCGATTATAAATACTGCCATGTGTCCTGTACAGTCATTAGTTGGGTTACAAAAATATTCAAGAGAAAGAAAACTTACCTTATTTTGTTAGGAAGAGATAGGTTATTCGTGACTTTAGAAAATATTCCCTGATTTTCCATAAAACCTCAAATTTTCCCCTTACTTTCCATGACTGTATGAACCCTGAATTAGAGCAACGATTTTACGAACAACCATGCAAATGGGTACTGAAAATAATGACCAAATAATCTGTTTCCCCCGACTTTCCCCTAATTTGGACAAAAGTCTGAAAATTCCTTGACAATTCCAGGCTGTCCTTGACTTTTTGTAAAAATGGCCTATTTTCCAGGTTTTCTAGATTCAGTATGAACCCTGTATAGCATAATTTTCCAAGCCTTTGGAATATCTACAAATGGAAAATGATCTCTTATTCTGCAAAACAATTTTAAAGTGCAGAGTACCAATAGTACTCTTGCACTTTTTAAAACTTTGCAGAATATGGTACCATACCTGTGTAGTGAAAACTAAAGTTGTTTTTCTCACTTGTGTGTACCACACTTATTTTGAATACTTTACACTCTCTTTTCAAATGTCCATGGAGTTTACATTAGCATTACAATGATTTACCAAATTAGTTTGCAGTTCTGCAAATTAGCGTAACGTTGTTCAGTTTAGCTCGCTTTTGGTTGATTTAAGCCTGTAAAAGGTCTTACTACTATGAAATTGATATTATGACAACCTGGGAGGTCATGGCCACTGAGCCCCCTCCTTTCTGCATAAGATAGTACTATTATTTATGCAAAAAGGAGGTGGTCCAGTGCCACTGACCTCCAAGGTTTGATGCGCCAGAAAAACTTGACTTGGGCCTGAAATAAGTATTCAGCAAGCTTATACATTTACAAGATAGGCCTAGCGATGCTACTATTGGCAGGTTCCCAAAAATTAAAACAACAGCCTCTACATCAAAAATTATAAACTAGAAGGACAGATAAGTCTAACAACAATCTGCAGTCACTACGTTCTACACCTCAGAAATCAAACTGAATAACTATATTTTTCTATGGGAGGGAAATGAACAGAGAAAAAACCCTTGGCAATTGTAAAGTAAATAAACACCATTCTTAACCATATTAATTCTCTAAAACTACTTGCTACAATTCTTCTGTACTGGTCAACAACGTAGAATTGTGCTTTGATGAATATCTTCTAACAACATTGCATCATAGCATCTAGCTATCCAAGGGAAAGAAAGGTGTGTGAGTTATCCAATAGTGTCACATGATGAAAACAACTATATTTACTCTAAAAAAAGGCTTACTAAATCATTTACACAAACATATAGTGTCACTAAAATAGGTGATAGATCTATATTAAATAGGAGTTGCTTAGGCATTTAGAGCCATGTTTCAAAGAAAAGATTAATCTTAAAGTAGATTGTTGTGTATCCTCAATAGCCTTAGCGATGCCACTACTGGTAAACGACTAACAATTCTCTTAGCATACTCCCACAAAACTGTACAACCTGCAAATATTTAATCCAACTATTCTGAAACAAGGAATAGAACAATTTGATTGCTCTAAGGTGCCTTTACCAAACAAGTTAGAGATTTTTGTGAAATGCAGTAGATCACTTAGACTCCTGTTATAGACAAATACACAACACCAATTAATACAATGAAAGTGCAAATTCTAAACTGTAAAGCACCAGCTATTACAAGAACATTTGCTTTTATTCAATATATATATATACATATACATATACATATATATATATATATATATATATATATATATATATATATATATATGTATGTATATACATACACACCATAATGCATCAAATAAATGTCCCCATTCTACTAAAGGCCCCCCTTGATCAAGCAGCATCTATTCTATCATTTTTTCTAACTGCACCCTTTATTAGACACTTTGCAAAATTTTTCCTCATCCATAACTTGCACAAGAAACAACTCTGAAAAATTTAATAACAACTCCATCTCTTCACCACCCACTTCATTAGAAACCATTTTAAAAAATGAGAAAAATCAACAAAGGTTCCAGGCATTTATTTGAAGCATTACAGTATAACAATGGTAAAAAGCAGATGTTTGTTAATAATACTAGAAACAGATGTAAAATATATCTTGAGTTAAAACATTACACCAAAGTTCCATCAAAGAAGTACTTTACATAGTTGTTGTACCAGTACAAAAATGTCAGCATTTTGTTAATGAGTGGCAACTGACTGCTTTTTGTAACTTAGCTCAATTTGAATAAATTTCAGTTGCCTCCAGTTTGTTCTTGGTAAACTTCTATCACATCCTCATCTTCCATCTCCAGCTGTATACAAACAGTGAATAAATTATCAGAGATATTTATTGACAATGCTTATAACTATGGAAAAATCACATACTTGCTGATCATATGTGAAATAGATTTCAAAACTTTAAGCACAACAACAATGGTGAAAAATTATATGCTGTTGCAAAATAAAATACTCAATACTTTTCAGAAGAGAGCATTTTTCTGAAAAAGCAGTATAAATATTCAGCATAAAGGGATAACGAATAAACTGTGAGTTTCTTGGCTTCCTAGCTACAGCATGAGTTGAGAAGATAGTCTAAAGTAGCTAAACTAAACATGTTAGGACTTAAGTGTGAAGCAAGTGATACAAGAACAAACAGCTTTTTTGAAGTGATAGCAAAAACCACTAGCATGCAACCTTTGTATGAAAAATAGCTTCGAAAATA
Organism: Cassiopea xamachana; assembly: GCA_900291935.2. NCBI lineage: Eukaryota > Metazoa > Cnidaria > Scyphozoa > Rhizostomeae > Cassiopeidae > Cassiopea > Cassiopea xamachana. Next base: position 4,780,258 of record OLMO02000257.1, read on the forward strand.
GAAAAATTCCAATAACATGCAGAGCAATATTTAGCCAACAAAAGATTGAAATGACTAAGCAAACTTATACATTTTATTCAGATTCTTTCTATAGTGTAAAAGAGCGATGTTTTTAGGGTATCTGAGTAATTCAACACAAGACAAGGATAAGGAAAAATATAATGAATTATTGCTACCTGTTTTGGTGTCATATCATCAGTAATTCTTTGACCATCAAACAGAAATCGCAAAGAGTTAAGAGCAACACCCTATCATGATAAAAAATAATTAATGTTAGCTATAAAGTGATATAAAACTAGATAAGAATAATACCATTATATTTATAGAATTGCCACAAATAACCCAAGTATTAATTAACATTGTTGTGTAGTGTCAACCAATATGGTACTGCAAATCTACTCACATGAAATCATGATGCCATTCATTCTAATTCCTTGTAATTTGGTGGTGATAATCATGAAAAAGGTGGCCTTATAGTTATTTCTTAAACAAATTTAGCTCAAACCAATTGCACATTTAAAAATAAATCATAGAGAAATTTTATCCTATCTTTACTGTAAACAAAAAAGCACATGTCAAGTTATGTGGGAGCAACTACCAGTCTGAATACATGCTAAGGTGAAAGAAATGGGCAAATGGGGAAAAATGTATTTTCTTTTGGAGAAGCCAAGTTGTGAACTAGCTTCTCAGCTGAGTCTAAGCAGGCATCATCATAGGTAGATTTAAATGATCTTTATCCAGCTGTTAAAAACTTGTCTCCTTTAAGCTATAGCAATATAAATAAAGTGTTGGGATTTTAATCTCGATATAGTATGATAATAAGTTCTGCATAAGGGCAACTCTTTATATTAAATGAAAACAATGTATACAGAAAATGGCAAACCTACCTGTCGATCACAATATGCCGATTTTAACTTTTTCAACTGAGTAGTTCTTTTTATTTTGAAATGAACTTCTGAATTGTCCTAAACAAAAAGCTTCAAAATCACCATTTATTATCCTTAATATATTTGACATCAAATTCAAGGCATTTTGCTAATTCTACAAATACAAAATCTCCCAAAAACAGCAATAGGAATATTTTTAGTCATATGAATTATTCTATATACATGATAGCCAGTATGAACCTAATTACATTAAACATTAAACAAACCTTGGTATCATACATTCCAAGGACTCAAACACCAAAAATATACATAAGACTCTCAAAAATGAATATGCACTACCAATAAATTTTTCAAATATTAAGCTAAAACTTGAATGACTAGATATAACTGCTTTACTTTCAAAATGTAACTGTTTTCAGATAATTTCCTGTTGAAACATTGTAGAACATGATACAATAAGTCAAATATACTATATGAAAAACATGGCATGCTTTGCAGAGAACATCATGATGGATTATTTTTCAGAAGATAAGACAATACTGAAATATTACAGCATATTATAATATTATATAAACTATTATATAAATATTATATAAATATTATAAAAACTACAAGAAACTTACAGCCCCCACGACTTTTAAATTGATATGTTCTGCATCTGGTTTAACTTCCTGTTACAAAAGAAACTCAGCACTGTCAGTTCACTTTTTCCCTGATCCCCATTTCATATATTTATAAAAATAGACAAAGAAAATTAAACCTAATAGATAGGTAACCTACATATACTTACTATGACACTATGCAAAGTGATAAAGCTTACATTTACTGACAGCAAATAAAGTAACCACTTTGTGAAGAGCCATGCACAAGTCAATGAAAATGAGATATGGACTAATACAAAAATTTCTCTGACTATTCCATGTTTTACCTGACTTTCTGTAACACTGGCCTATTCTCCAAGTTTTTTCTCAGGTTCAGTAAGAACCCCTATCTAGGCCATATAAATCTCTTTATGTGTAAAACACAGTCTTTGGTACAACAAGAGTGTACTGTTATGTAAATAAGTCAATCACTAAATAGTCTTACTATGAAGCATTCTATCAAACATACTGTAAATTCAAGCATAGACTTGATAAAAACAAGATAAATGCATTCCTTTCTGCAAGGCTCAGGCACTGATACACTTGAGAGATATTTATGATGGAAAATAATTCAAGCATTAGTAACATTACTTTCAAAACTCTCTAATAACTGGTGTAACACAAGAGGTGAATAAACTAACAGCAAACAATTGCAACAAAGAAAGTGGCTTTGAGCAATATTTCATGCAATTTGCTAAGTCCTTTAGAAGCATGGCTTCTATATTCATGACTCATTGCCAAAATCAAAACTGCATTCCTTTTTCAAAATAACAATACAAAAATTCATTCAAGCCTATTTTTGATCCTAGCTCCTTTTTCACAACTCTAGCTTATTAAACGTACAGCGCTTCATTGTTATTATTCTAGAATTATACAAGACTGCAAAACAAGCATACAGCTCCATTAGCAGCTTCATAATTCAAGCGTCGACGCGACTTACAAAAATTATATTCAACTTCGCAATTATATCCAGCCCTGAATCTTGACAGTAATTCAAGCTATTCTGTTGAACTAAATATATTTATCATAGCGATCGTAAAGTGATCTAAGTAATCTCAAACCATAACATATCCTAGATTCTATGCTACGAATACATACTAAGACATTGTGGTGCTAGCCCATCACTCAGGTAGCTTCATCATACAAAATGAGGCACCAAGCTCCAATTTCGCTGATACTCACGCAAGCAAGAATAAACATGGACCGTTACCCTTAATCATGTACAATACATCTCATTCTCTATACATTCCCTTCGTCCTAATTCAGCTATTCCTTTTTAGACAGTTGGACCCAAGATATATCTTGGGACTAACTGCATGATTTCTCAGAGCATATTGATTTTTGGCGGTAAACTAATTCATTTACAAATTATAACTACTACTGGAATACATTTCTCCTGTTTTGAAAACTCATAAACAACAAGTAAAACACGTACGTTGCTGTCACCCATCCTTTGCGCTCTGGCAGAGAGAAAGTAGAGTAGTTGAGGTTACTGCGATCTCCTTCCAAGCTAGGCTACTTCTTCTTCTACACCACGAGGCTCAGGAACGTACCGAAATAGCATGGTATTTATAGCTTCGAGCTATCTTGTACCTGGACTGAAGCGTCATGCCCAGTTGACTCGCGCCAAAACATCCCCCAATAGAGGGCGCTTCTAGCCGTAGAAACTGGGGGCAGGGGAGCATTCCCCAAATATAATTCACCTAGTTTGTATATGGAAGTACTCTACACTATACTTTTTAATCAAGTTTGAGTTACTTTAATACAATCTATAACCTACAATCAGTGGTGGTTTCAAACAATTTTTACAAGGAGGCTCTACGTGTAACCACGTTCACATTTTGGGTGTGGCCCAGCTGCAGCCACGCCTTTCTTATCAAAAATGAGCATGCGTTAAATTAGTTTGCACACTTTTCTATAACAACCAGTAAATCGAGATTCAAAACTTTAGACTGCATCTTCTTACTTTTCCTCAAATTTTGAGGGTGAATTGTTCCTAATTTGCTCTTGATTAGTGTAGGCCATTTAGAAATACATAGAAAGACAATATAAAAGACAACGTTGCATGATTTGATTGATTTAGAGCCAAATGCTACAAACAAGATCATCTCTCTTGCATATCACTGTTTTTTTAATTGAAAAAAATTTATAAACAAGTATGGTTAGACAATGTTAGCTCAGTATCTAGTTTTGCTAGGAGCAATTAATTTGCAAAAATCAAAGAAAGAAGTATTAAAACAAGGAAAGGACCTTTCATGTCTATTTGTTAGTGGAAAGGATCTGCATCGTTTTACAAAAATACATTTTACCACAAGACTTCAGGCTCAGCCTTGTTCTTAACTTGTTCTCAATTTTCAACCAAATTTCACGCTGGTGTTCTTATAAAACTATTCTTATAAAAAAAGACTGTGACACTGATATAGTATAATCAACAATTAGAAATTTATCAATAACAACGTAGCAGTGCAAACTTGATTATAGTAATAGAAAATACTTTAGAAGCAAGGTAAATACACTTTGAAATGAAAAGCCAATTTTAATTTAGGGAACAAGTTCTAGCTAGTATTTTTGCAAGTACAATCAAATGATACTTCCATGAGACTTTCATCCTAAAGAAGGCCAAGAAATTTTACATAGCAGATCTGTTTAATGGGATGATTACCAATTTCCAAAATGATAGGATCAGAAATAGAATGTTGAGGAGATCTAAATATGACAGAGATAGTGTTATCAATGTTCAGTGACAATGTATTTACGTCAAGCCATACTTCCACTTTTTCAATTCTTTACTAACCACTCTTTGAAGGATATCTAGAATATTTGCTTCAAAATAAATGTTGGTATCATCAGTAAACAGATGAAAAGATAGTTTTGAAGATGATAGTGGAAGGTCATTAATATAGATTAGAAACAAGAGGGGACCTAGTATAGAGCCCTGTGGAACACCACAGGTAACACTGCGCTGACTTGAGTTGGAACCATTCACTGAAACATACTGCTTCCTGTCAGAGAGGTAAGATTTAAACCAATAAGAGGCTATACCTCTGATACCACTATGTTTAAGCTTCATTATCAGAATATCATGATTAAAAGTGTCAAAAGCCTTTTGCAGATCGAGAAAGATTCCACAGCCATATCTCCTATTATCAAGTGAATGTTTGATTGTTTCTCTCAAACTAATCAAAGCATGACTTATGGAGTGATTTGCATGGAAACCAAACTGTAAGGAATACAGAATCTCATGCTTTTCTAGAAACTTTTAACGGCGCTCATACATTACTTTCTCAATAATTTTACTAAAAAACTGACAAAAGATAAATTGGTCTATAGTTTGAAGCTGAAACAACTTATGATTCGCATGAACTTCACTCGTAGAAACTGGCATTTACCCTGCGTTTTCTTCGACAGCATGCTAAAAAATATGTG
>OLMO02000257.1:4800268-4818317 GCA_900291935.2 Cassiopea xamachana
ATATATATATATATATATATTTATAAGCCCAAGGTACAGTCCATGCACTTAGGCCCAAAGGTCTCTGGCGTGGGGTTAGCTGTCTTGTCGGTGTGGCAGCGTGGACACAGCCTAATAAAATGCAATTCTTGGTGCAAGCTTGATCACATTAAATATCATTCTGTATATACCAGTTCTCAAGACATCAACAATCAAAGTCAAGCATCGATTTACTGCAGATAAAAGTGTTTTAGGTCACCAGTTACATAATAAAACTCTCTAATTTTGGTTGTTCTGGACTGACCTTCATCACTACAAGACTTGCCACCTTTTTCCTACCTTCTTATCCAATCCTGCTATCAACTGACGACCATCATATTATTGACTTAGAAACATACTCTATTAGCTGTTTAATGGGCAATGTCCAAATTGAATAAGAAGTCTACAACGACTAATGCATACCTTTCTACTTACCGGCACTTTCAAGCTTCGTGCAGCAGTTTCAGTGTGGATCGAAAGGACAATATTGGAAAGGAGGCTCGTGGTAACTGGAGGGGAGGTGAAGTCTGTCACAGGTAGGGGATAGATATTGGGGTGCCAAAAATTGATCGAGAACCATAGGAAAACTATTTCCTGCCTTGTAAGGATGCTTTTTATGCATTACAACCGCTCCGTTGGGTGAGGAATCGCGGACATTGTCAGTTGGCTTAAGGACAAATCAAGCAATGAATTATTTTATGGAGAGAGCACGTCAATTATGTTGCTACAAGTACACGATTTTATCTGGCTTTGGAGTGTGTAATGCACAAAAGTTGCAAAAATGGCTTCAACCATTTGTACTTGGAAGTAGACCTTTGCATGCTAAATGCCACAAGACTATAGATAGAAACATTAGGCAGACATTTCTTATCAGTCGGCCATTTTTTACCTTAGCTAAAAAGAATATACATCCGTTTGTAAATGATGGCCCAAACAGACTATACAGTAAAGAGGTGGACTTTCAGAATTTACAGCCACGAAGAAAGAGGCGAGTGTTCTATACGTCATTAAAGATTATGAAAGTGTTGTGTTTAATCATGGGGATAGGCACATGGATTGTGTTGGTATTATTTTTGCTTCTGGGTGATGACCTAAAATTTAGAGATAAACAGATTATAGAAGCTATACCATCAAATTATTGGGAAATATTAAGAAAGTACAAATTTCTTGGCATTCTAGATAGTGAGGAATTGCTAATCCCAATTCTGCAAGATGATGATGATAAGGAAGTGGTCACAGATGAAGTAATTGACAAAATGTCTAAGTTTAATGACATTCTCAAGAAAATATTGACTGATGAGAGTGTACAAACTTCACTTGGCAGTTCTGTAGAGAAATGTGGATATAACTGCAGTGGGAACATTTGCAATGGGTTTCCATATAGTATTGATGAATCAGAGAGGAAAACAAAATGGGTAGCCAGCTGTTATATTGAAGGGAGCAGTGGAGTGGCAGTTTTGCATATTCTGTTTGAAAGGCATAATACAAAATCACAGTGGGTAGCAACTAAACTTCATCTACAGAAAATAANTAAGCCCAAGGTACAGTCCATGCACTTAGGCCCAAAGGTCTCTGGCGTGGAGTTAGCTGTCTTGTCGGTGTGGCAGCGTGGACACATAGCCTAATAAAATGCAATTCTTGGTGCAAGCTTGATCACATTGAATATCATTCTGTATATACCAGTTCTCAAGACATCAACAATCAAAGTCAAACATCGACTTACTGCAGATAAAAGTGTTTTAGGTCACCAGTTACATAATAAAACTCTCTAATTTTGGTTGTTCTGGACTCCTACCTTCTTATCCAATCCTGCTATCAAATTATTGACTAAGAAACATACTCTATTAACTATTTAATGGGCAATGTCCAAATTGAATAAGAAGTCTACAACGACTAATGCATACCTTTCTACTTACCGGCACTTTCAAGCTTCGTGCAGCAGTTTCAGTGTGGATCGAAAGAACAATATTGGAAAGGAGGCTCGTGGTAACTGGAGTGGAGGTGAAGTCTGTCACAGGTAGGGGATAGATATTGGGGGTGCCAAAAATTGATCGAGAACCATAGGAAAACTATTTCCTGCCTTGTAAGGATGCTTTTTATGCATTACAACCGCTCCGTTGGGTGAGGAATTGCGGACATTGTCAGTTGGCTTAAGGACAAATGAAGCAATGAATTATTTTATGGAAAGAGCTCGTCAATTATGTTGCTACAAGCACACGATTTTATCTGGCCTTGGAGTGTGTAATGCACAGAAGTTGCAAAAATGGCTTCAACCATTTGTACTTGGAAGAAGACCTTTGCATGCTAAATGCCACAAGACTATAGATAGAAACATTAGGCAGACATTTCTTATCAATCGGCCATTTTTTACCTTAACTAAAAAGAATATACATCCGTTTGTAAATGATGGCCCAAACAGACTATACAGTAAAGAGGTGAACTTTCAGAATTTACAGCCACGAAGAAAGAGGCGAGTGTTCTATACGTCATTAAAGATTATGAAAGTGTTGTGTTTAATCATGGGGATAGGCACATGGATTGTGTTGGTATTATTTTTGCTTCTAGGTGATGACCTAAAAGTTAGAGATAAACAGATTATAGAAGCAATACCATCAAATTATTGGGAAATAGTAAGAAAGTACAAATTTCTTGGCATTCTAGATAGTGAGGAATTGCTAATCCCAACTCTGCAAGATGATGATGATAAGGAACTGGTCACAGATGAAGTAATTGACAAAATGTCTAAGTTTAATGACATTCTCAAGAAAATATTGACTGATGAGAGTGTACAAACTTCACTTGGCAGTTCTGTAGAGAAATGTGGATATAACTGCAATGGGAACATTTGCAATGGGTTTCCATATAGTATTGATGAATCAGAGAGGAAAACAAAATGGGTAGCCAGCTGTTATATTGAAGGGAGCAATGGAGTGGCAGTTTTGCATATTCTGTTTGAAAGGCATAATACAAAATCACAGTGGGTAGCAACTAAACTTCATCTACAGAAAATAAAGGAGTCTGGAGATGTCTTATGTAATTTATCAAGTAGTTTACCCAATGGTCTAGCTCACTTCACACGCCTGTCTGATGTAAAGGATTTGCCAGAGTAGTTTTAGTACAGTAAACATCAACTACAGCAGAAATAACCTATTTTAGTTTTGGGCTGCCCATTGCCCCAGTAAGGTAGCTACTTTTCACCCAAAGGTATTCTCTTGCTGCAAAAAAGGTGGGTAAATAGCCCCCTGGTCCTCTGGATTTGCTGCTTATGCTGCACTGAACTAGTTTTGGAATAAAAGTGATTATCAAATAAACAAATTATCTTACATTGTGAGTCTACAAAAATAGCAGAAGCTTGATGTTGTGATGTTGTCAAAGTAATCCATGTTTGCACATTTTATGACTTTATGAGTTTGTCATGAGTTTGTGATTGGAATGTTTTACTGAGTTTCAGGTAGTACATGTTGGCTGTAAGTTGTTGTTTAGATGAAGTATGTTGTTTTAAGAGTGTTATTTGTGTTACTGTTGAAATCATTGTTCATGTCATTAGCCACAGATACCAGAGAGGAGGAAAGCATCCCTTCTGCTGTTCATTTGTTAGAATGGGGGGGGGGGTAAGAGGGGTAACATTTTGAAATATTCTTGTACACAAAGGGGGCAGGGGCTCAGAATTTTGACAAATTCTTTTTGCATACTATGTGAATGACCCCATAGTTATCTCACTCCCCATCTGCTAGAGTTCCAATTTCTAGCAACTTTTCATTTTAAACAATGAGCTTTTAAAGCTGCATTTTCCATTGTCCCACAAAATGGGCCTGATTTTTTCATGGCCCCTAAGAGGTGAGTTAGAATATTTCATGACCTACCCAGATATCATCTGCCCTCGTATAGGACCTACTCCATTAATGTATATAAGCAAGGGCCCCATGCATTAGACCAGGGGCATTGAAACGACTCCAAAGTGGAGGGGCCTGGTCACTAAGGTTTCAGACAAGCTCAGGTAAAAGTTGTGAAACATACTACTATCTGAAAAAAGCTTGTGCCCACGGCCCCCCTGGTATTGACGCTCCTGTAGACACTTAGCAGCAGAAGTAGTAGCTCCTTAATTGTTGTTAGTTAGTTTATGTTGATCTTTTATTCCTTTTATTAGTTTTTCACTTCTTTCATCGTTGTGTTTTATTTTAACTTCTGGTTTGCATTTCTATTATCATACTGTTGTTATTCAAACCAAAATAAATTGTAATGTTTATCGACAAATCACGTCAACTGGGCACATGGCTTTGATAGCTCTATCTTGAGTTTTTTCCATGTGCCCGTCAGCAGATTCAGTTGTATTTAAGGTTGTTTTATTTTCTTAATATGTTCATTGTAATTAGCGAGTTAATATATTATTGTAAAACAACTATGTTAATTGATGTATAATGTAATTAGTTAATTTGCTGAAAAAAAATATTTTGAGTTTGAGTTTATTCTATTAGTGATAATTTTGATTATGCTATGTTCTAATTGTTGTAATGCTGCCATACCTCGTTTGAAGGGAGTGCATTTGCATTAAGTAAAAAAAGTAGTAACGGGGATTTTCGGGAAGCACTCAAAAAATGGGAGCACATGCATGCAGGGGCTACACTCACATGTAACATGAGCAACTATGTATCCCGTTCCCCTCCGTTCCTACGCCCACAAATAGTAATGTTTATGATGCGGAATAACGTTTCCTCCACACCCCAGACTCGTCTTGCATGAAAGTCAAATATGTGATGTGTTATACCAGTAAGGAAGTTTGTAAAAGTGCAATATGTATGCTTATTAACACCGAGGCAATGAATAACTTTATCTCTGGAGCACGTTCGTTATATCGCTGTAACTTTGTGATGCTGTGTGGCCTAGGAAGGCCTAATTCATCGAACTGGCCACCATCAGTTATACCATCGTCAAGGGCACTCCGGCAGGTTGTAGTAGGAAAAAGGCTTTTGCACCCAAAATGCTACAAGGTATTAGGTGTAAGGAAAGCTACTCGTTTAAGTCATCCATTTTATGTTCTTAATCAAAGGAATGTAGATCCATTCGTAAATGGCAGCGAATGCAGTAGCGTCAAACGCAAGCTTTACAAAACAGAAGCAAGCTATCAGAATTTACAGCCGCGAAAGAGGAGACGATTCATATTAAAGACTCTGGAAGTTTTATGTGTCATTACAGGAATGATTGTTTGGGTTGCCTTGATTGCTAATTTGTTGAATGGTAATGAACAGAAATCAACCAAAGTTAATGATAGGGCCATTCTCCCTGAGGAGCCCTGGCTGCATGTTAGATGTTTCAAATTTCTTGGTTCAAAGTATATGAATAAATTAGAAGCAGGAGAAAATTTGACTTTAAATGAAGTAGGAGAAGTTGCTGATGACTTTCGTGGCAAATTTATTGCATTTAACGAAATGTTGGATAAACTGAAAGACGACAAGGGGATACAATACTCACTTGGCAATTGTATAGATTTATGTAGTTTTGGTGGCTTTGGGAAAATGGACAGTGACATGTCATGGAATATTGATGAAGCTGAGAGGGACACTAAATGGGTAGCCAGCTGCTATATTGAAGGTAGCAATGGAATAGCATCCTTAAATATACTCTTTGAAAGACATGACACACAGTCAACATGGGTAGCAACCAAACTTCATCTACAGAAGATGAAGGAATCTGGAGAAGCCATATATAATTTAACAAGTAGTTTGCCAAATGGTCTAGCAGAGTTTTCATGCTTGTCTGAGACAAAGGATTTTGTAGAGTAGTTTAGGTATATTACATCAGTGGTGTGCTGACTGTGGGGCTAAGGGGGCACATGCCGTTCTAGAGCACCCACTCCCAGCCCACTACTATATTACGTTGTCATTTTACTACATAGCTTTATCTGTCAGGATTTCCCTTGAAGGAGCATTCAAAGCCCCAGGGGTGTGGGACATCATTCCAAGGGGTGGTAGATATGTCTGTGTTATTGCCAAGTATTTGATCCATGCATTACTCTCCTGCTTCTACACTCCTGCAGCCCTGGACAAAGTGTATATATAGGGGACACAAGATAAGGCCAAAGATTTTTGGGGTACATAAACAAACAATGTTGAAAACCTCTGATCTATGTTGTAAATTGACATGAGTACATAAACAACTCATAGAAGCAAAAGAGTTAATTTTTTTTCATGCTTTCCCATTCTAGCTCTGCCAAAACCCCAACACCAAACAAAGTGAGAAGATTTTAATAGACCACACCCTACAGATTGGTTTGAAATCTGGAAATGCAGCCTATGAGAGTGTCCATAATGCACATCATTCTTCAACACTGTCAGTGCAGAAAGGTGGTTCAGTGAAAATGTGGGGAGCCCTAAAGCACCCCTTGTGGCATTGTCCCTAGAGGGGCCATAGCCCCTTCAGTCCCCTTTTTTCTTGTTTTGATCTTCTAAGCCAATGAGACATTGCCTCTGGAGAATACTTTCCTCCTAGTGTTTTTGTAGAATACATCTCCACATATATTCAGGTGGCACTCTCACAAGAAAAAAGGGCAACTACGTAAGCTGCAATGGTGCAATTTACACACAAGTGTGTGAAAAGTGGGGGGTATGTGCCCCAAGTATCTACATCCATGTACAACCTTATCACTAATGTGCAACCTTATTGCTAATGATAAACATGTTAGGTTCATTATAGGCTATAGTATGAGGTATGATTTCAAAAACTTTCCTTGGGTGGAGCTACCAAACTTCCTAAACATGCTCTCCCCCAGAGGTGGTGCAAGCCATCACAGACTAGAGGGGGAGATTTTGGGTGCCATGCCCTAAAATGACAATGCAAATTGGAAACCTTTGCCTGCCTATGTGAATATCTTGCTAGAGGTCCCTCACTCCAAACCTACCATTTTTCACAGAATGTGGACAAATAGCAAAATTGATCTTGGTGAGAAGTGGGAGAATATGCTGCCAATCAGACCCTCCCATGGTACTTCCACTGCCCCCACTTCATTTATTCTGGCCAAACTGCTGTAGAATCCATGGCCACTAACCAGGGGGTGATTTCTAAAACATTCAATAAGGGGGCTCTAGGTACAATTTAAAAAGTTGGGCGTGGTCTTTCTGCAGCTACACCCATTTTTTCAGAAGGGGACATTATAATTTAGTCTAATTGTGAAGAAATATAGCCAACATATAGAGAGATTTCAATAGCAATGTAGTAGTTAGGAAATTCATCACAGCAACACAATAAAAGTACATCAGAAGCAAGGCCAATGCACTTTAAAAGCAAGATTCAACGAGAAATTACGGGGGCTGATCCCCAAAATCAACAAGACTTTTAACAAGGGGCAGAGCCCCCCCCCCCCNNNNCCCCCCCCCCCCCCAGAAATCACCCCTGTCGGTAACCTACTGGATGCAGAAACTTCCCGAGCACGGATAAGGTACCATTTTTACATGAAGTACTTACTGGCCCACAGCAACTACCAACCGGCAAAATTCAAATCAATATATCAAACCGGAGCTAATTTGGTTAGTAACAGGTCCTCAGCTTTACATGGTTTTACTATTCACAGATTGCAACTGTATATCCTTGTGCCAAATATTGCAGTATTGGGCCATGCCTTAGGTGTCATTGTGTCTTTAAAGTTTTGTATTCAGATGTAAGTTTGAATACGGCAGATGGTCACAGAACAGAAGGGCGCTAATGCAGTTTTGTCCCTCTACCCTATTCCCGAACAGAAGATAGTCTACTTTGAAGTCAAATTAACCACGAAATACTGCAAAGGTGCTAATTTCATAAAGCAGTAAAAGTAAGTTAGATTATCATTTCTACTTATCTCCACTGACTTTTTCGATGTCATATTTGCTCCACTCCTTCTTTTGACGCCATTGGTGCGATGTTTTGGAAGGCGATGAAGCAAGGAGTTACCGGGAAGTTAGCAAATTTTTGTTTTGATTTGCAGAAGGTCTGAAATAACCAATTGAGCATTTTTTGATTTTATAGTAGTTTTTATTATTTTCAATTCTAATATGTAGGAAAGATGTTACCAGATTGTCAAGGATCTAGCATAACACTTTTCAACTTTGAAGAACCATTTGCAGAAAATAGCAAGTATGTACTGACAAGCCCAAGATCACTCAAGGTAGAGATTGCAGATTTATATTCGTGATGTTTTAGAACTCTCAAAAGAAGAGCCAAGCTGAAAGTAGTGAATAACATGCCTATAGAATGCAAAATCAAACAAAATAACAAACTATTGGCAGGTCATAAGAAGGCTATAATGGGTGATCATAGGGGTGTGGAAAAATAAGACTCCCAGGGTTATCAAACAGCCTACTACAGTTACAAATTTTCGTCATAAACTCAAAATGCATCTGTTCTCTACCAGATACCACCAGTAGATTTTTTATAATGACTTTTCAGAGCCATCAAGATGTAGCATAATCACCAAAAATAGGTTTTTACTACAGGAGGTGCTCTCTCCTTGATTAGTCTATCTATTGAAAGGGTTCCTCCTTTCAGAAATTCCTGCATGCAAATCTTCTCCAATATTATAATATCTTTTTGTGTGTTTTAAGTCCTCTCTCACTATGTTAGTTTAAATTATATATTTATATAGTCTATTGTATGTTGGAATTTTAAAAAGGAAATGAACTTGAACTGTAAAACCAGCAAATTGTATTGCACAAAACCATAGAACTATCAAAATTGTCATTTCAATTTCATTACACATATTTAGTTCAAAGGGAATGAAAAGTTCCTGGGAAAACTGAAAAGTTGCTTTTTACATTATTTGAAACTGAATCCCTATGACCCCCGTACTGTATCAACCATATAACTTGATATTGCCAACATCATTATATTGAGCCTACTTTTTATGTCATTCATTTGATTACAAGAGTCAGAAATATGTCCCTTTCTGCCACTGTCTGAATCATAAAGTGGTCTTGAAGTTGTCTTCCTCCATCAAGATCACAAGACTGGAACTGACAATAGAACAATGAAAATAATACAACTCGTTTAATCTACCACTCAACTTTTTTACTTTGTAGGATTTTTGTATATGTATTATGTAGTACATCCCAAGAAGATTGTTTTGCTACTGAGAATGGATACCATTCCTAGTGAATTGTAAACACAAGTAGTTGCAATAATTTACTTACAAGTATGTAGAAAACATAATCTTCAACTGTTGTACAAATTGGATTAGAGTGCAATTTATATATTGCTATCACCGTCACATATTGATATGAGAGACTTGCCAGTAAGCATCATCCTTCCATTTAATGCTCATTTTTGTTTTTTCTTTCTTTCTAGGCATGCCAAGTAGTTGGAGTGAAGGTATACAAGAGCCTGTATTTATCTTTGATTGAATTATGCAATATATCAACAGTTCAGGTTATTTGGTTAATGGAAAGCATCATTTCAGCTATCTTTGATAATTTTGTAAGAGAAGGCCAAACTTTAAAAAATCTTTTGCTTACCTGCTGTTTAAATAATGCTCCCCTGGCATCCACTTCCTTCTCATTATTATGCAAGCAACAAAGTTTCCATCACTGTTTTGCTTTCTTTTAAAGCCATTTTATTTTCATGCATTTTTGCATGTTTTTGCTTCCATGCTTTTTTCACATACAGCTTCATTTGTTTCTCTATCATCCCTGCTTGAAATTTTTAGTATTTTCAGTACTTTTTGTGCTCTCTTGCTCTCAATTTGTCTTCAAAAATCTTACCCCAGTTGCTTTTCAAGCTGTTATCTTTCTCCTTTGTAGCCAGTACAGTTGCTGTGTAAGCCACTCTCTGAATTTGAAAATGAATACAATGGAAGACTCAGTTATGACCTCATACTTGAGAGATTTCAAAGACATGAGCAAAGAAGACTTGGTACTGCAGAATTTGGCTTATCTTTTTTCAGTAAAGTTGTAGGAATTTATGGCAATAATGCTACTTATAATTATCTGCAAGGAAAAGCTTGAGATGAAAGCAAGCTGAAAAGCACTTAGCAGTTTGCTTTTATCTTGCCAAAGAAAATTATTTGCCAAAGAGCACTATTTTCTAAGTCTTTTACGGTAAATATTATTGAATGTGATTAATTGTGTCCTTTTCACACTGTGATTTCCCAATGCCTTGTATATTCACATTTAAGTTTCCTTTCATTGGCAGAAAACACAAGAAAAAACTTACAAACATAGTCAAAGTTAGCAGTTATCTCTAGATCCTTGAGCTATCCTAAAAGCTCTATGAAAGGATGTAAATGAGTTTCTATCTAGAAGCCTTGAAGCTTGTTCTAATTGACAGGATAAGCTACTGTTACATGCTAATTTTCATGAAGAACGTCTGCAAGCTTGGATTTCTCCTTTGTTGACCCTCAGGGCAGCATGATTTTTATGCAGATCCGTACTTAAAGCTCTTTGTTGTTATAATCATTACAGGACTATTACGTCGATGTCGAGATGAGAGGTCAAAAATTATAGATGAGGAACAGATAGTTCGAAAAAAATCTGTTACTGAGAAAAGGACGGGAAGAATTGCAGACTTTCTTGGTAGTGATTCTGAAAGGGAAGATTTCGAATTAGGTTTGCAGAAGTCTTCTTTCAAAGACCAGATGGCAAGAAGCAGTGATAGTGAATTTCAAACTGCCGAGGACAGCTACAGTAAGTGACAGTGCAAAGAAATGCCTCTATAGCTACGTATGTGTTGTTTATCAATGAAGTTACTTGTTTTTTAAGTCAGTCAATGGAATTTAAGAATCAGCTACAAAAACGTAAGGAACGATGAACTTTAACGTTCTGTTTATGCTCTAAATAGATAAAATCCATGGTGTTTCTATACAGGTACGTATGATTTTTGTTTGTTACTTTGTTGTATTCTTTGTTATCTTTCTCTGACGCCATCTATATGTTTACTGCGATGTATTTGTTGTTCTATACTGTGTTCGTCATAGAGAGGAATACCGCGAGAAGGAGCTTATCTGGAAAGGACTTGACAAGGAGTAGCAAAAGTAGTCCACTTTCGCCAAGAAGCCCAAGGTAGGTGCTCCATGTCGGAAACAAAGTTGCTGATCTAAAGTGTTGTTTTCTTGCCTGCAATGTCTCCTGTTACTATATTGTTGAGAAAATGTTATGATATTGTTTTCATTCAATGTGTCATAGGCAAACCCTGCTCACTTAAGGATAGTAGATGAAATTCATTGTTTTTCATGTTGAAATACGATGTAGGAGCAGCTGATCATGTGTAAGTATTCTGCTGATCTTGCAGTAATAGGACAAAGCTCAGATGATTTTGTTCTTTATTGGAAGGCATATTGTTGGACTTTGTACTCCCCGTTCAATATACATTGAAGTCAATAGTGTTTTTATATGTAACTTTCCTGCTAGCACGTTTGGAATTCGATTTCTAACGGATTTTGACCATTACTTAGAAACCAGCAATTGAAGATAGCGTTGTCTTCTTTGGCTATTGGAAATAAACTCCCGCTATAGTACAGGGAAACTAGAGAGCTAATTAACGAAGCACACAAAGCCTTTGCATTTTTTCATTTTGGCAACAATGCGTTTGGTAGGACTCAAAAATAGAGCATGGGATTGGCATTGTTCTGTTGATCTTAGTTAGGTTTTTTATTTTCACGTTGCAGGAAATAAGTCATTAAGATGGCCTCTACCCATCATCCTTCTAAGTAATTTATATGGCTTCTTGATTGAGCATAGTTAAGGTGCTTTTGCTTTCTTCGAGCTGCTTAAAGTCCCGTGAGTCTTTGCATTTCCTTTCGTTCGACACTCAGGCCTGTGTCAAAAGAAGCATCCGGTTATTTTGACTCAACTTTTCACAGTCCAGCAAAACTTGATAGTGGCTTTTGGAGATCACTAACGGAATCAAGACCTTACATTGATAAAGAATCAGCTGTTCAAAGGCATGGATGGAACGATGATTACCTTAAACCTAGAAGCCCCATCTTATTTCGATCACAATCGCCGCAGCCACAGAGAAAGAACAGGAAAATGCGAAGAACACTTTCTGTTGACAACATCATTTCAGATCTCCCAGCTCATATTCAAAAGCAAGCTGTGAAATTATCTGAAAATGTAAGCTGTTTTGTAGTTTTTTAAAGTTTAATTTGAAAGGCTCAGGCTGAATGGCTTGCAAATGGCCATTGTTCTGTATAGTAGTGCTCTGGAAATTGTGCTTAGGAACATTTACAGGTGCTACTAAGGATTTCCTAGCAAGTTACATTGAGTTTAAATTACTATCAGCTGTCGAAGAAATACGTTCAAGAACTATGTTTATCTTTGAAGATAAAGAGCTCATGCTGGTCATTAAGGCATTGCCATCGTTTTCAGTTGATTTTGTATCTATCTGTGCATTTGTAATTTGAGTTCGCAGAACCGCAGTCAGTATTAGCAGTTCAGCTTCTGTGGGAGCTTACTTAATATCTTTTTTATGTTCTAACAGTTCTAAAAGTTTTCTTTACTTTTACTGCAGGATCAAAAGATTTTTAGCATTATGATATCAAAAGCAAATAGGGAGGAAGTTGATAAAAGATTGCAAGCAGCAAAGGAGCTTGAATCAGCTGAGGAGCGGAAGGTTGAAAATGAATTAAAACAAATGAAAGTAAAACGCCATCAGATGCATCTGGCAGACAGAATGAGAAAAAGCCAAGAATTACGGGTTGGTCAAATGAGTTCTCCTTCAACATTTCATGAGTTTCTTTTCATAGCTTCTTACTTGTCTATGAAGTTTCATGAGCCTTCTTTTGGCAATCAGGGAGACTATTTGTTGTCATTTTTCATCAAATTTTCTTAGAGGAAACAGAAATATGTTTTTGCCTGGAATATTAGAATTTTCTTTGCTTGTTTTAGTAGAGATATTCTCTTGCACATGCAGAATCCTGTACCATGAACAGCTGCATTTTTACTGGTAGACGTCATTGTATTTTGTCCAGTACAATTTTGCAAGCATCGTATGCAGACCACACTTCCCTACTTTGTAGAATATCCGTTTTAGTAAAATCATGAGAATTTACAAACCAAGATTAGGACTTATTACTATCACTAACAACTTGTTGCAAAACACACACATTACAGGAACTGCACAAAAGGAGACTGACTGAACAGAGAGAAGAAAGGCAAAGATATTTAGAATCTGAGATCCGATTTAAGAATGACTACTGGTTAAAGACAAATTTAAAGCTGTTAGAATCAAAGGTCAGTTTGGATTATAGAACCGTAGCGTTCGATGTTCTTTAAGAAGTCAATCAAGAATTTTTGGTACTTTACAGCGTAGAGTCTACATCTAGGAGTCCGTATTGATCCTTGTTTTGTACTGTAAAGTACAACTGGTTTTCTACTGACGATGCTGTTCTCATAAAAATTCTATAAGCTATTTTTTATCCCAGTAGCTAATCGAAGGGGCTATTGAAGTTGGTCAGCTCTTACATTTTCCCCAGATATTGAATATTATCAATAAAACTTGATAGATATTCCTAATTTGATAAAATATATCTTACAATTCCTCAATGCCCTATCCGATCTCTCTTTTTGCACTAGCTGCAATCGTGTTAGATTTGATAAAAAAATTAGTGAGTTTTTCTTACAGAGCAATGAAATCACAATGAAAGCAATACAGAGGGATGAAAGAAAACGTTTACAAGTTAGTTTTTGCAAATCATATTTTTTCTCAAATTTACATTTTGATGATAGCTCGATATGTTCAGATATCCTCCATCACTGTATGCTGGACATAACAAAGTGAACACATTAATAATTCTGCTAGCAATGACTTTAGAAATAGATGCAAAATTCTGGTGTATTAGCTTTAGCTAAAAATAGGGCTACACAATCAACTGAATGCTTTTTGTTTGTTAGTAACTGGTTGGTAGTGAAAACTTGTGTAGTAATTGTTACTCTCAAGTGCCAAATAAACGGGGGGTCCTAATAAATAGGGGGGTCGGAAAAAGTTCCGAAATTTAATAAACGAGGGGACGGAATTTCAATACCGGGTTTAAATGACTATACAAGGACGGAAAAAACAAAAGCCGGTTTTCATAACGCATAAAACTAAAACATATGCAAAAACATGCTATTTTGCGTTGGAAATTGGTCGTAAATAGAACTAGCAAAGAAAGGAAATGAAATGAAGGGTTTGTAAAAAAAGTCAATTTTCTTAAAATTAATAAATGGAGAGGGGGGTCCTAGTAAGGTCCATGGTAACTGGATATTTCATCTTCTTTCACTCAGTTTCGTCTTTCTATTTCAACTAATCCAGCTTGGAAACCCCACATCCATTCCATTGCTAAGCATGCATCTCAGAAACTTGGATTTATTTCTAGAGCCCGTGGTTATTTCTCACCCCCTCAACTGTTAACTATATACAAATCTCAGATTCGACCTTCTCTTGAGTACTACTCCCATATCTGGGGTGGTACTCCTAAATCTTCTGTCAATCTTCTCGAATAAGTCCAATTTAAAGTAATCCGTCTCATCAACAATCCAAACCTCAACACTTATCTCCAGTCTCTCCTATCGTCGTCTGGTTGCAGATATTTCCATTTTCTACCAATTTTTTCATACAAATTGCTCTCTGGAGATTACAAACATTATTCCTGGTTTAGTGAGGTGTGTTTGAACATCCAGAAGCTCTACCCAATCCCATCTTTTCCAAGTTACGCTACCTATTCCACGAACCCAAGCTCACAAATCATCTTTCATTCCAAGGAATTTTCAACTATTGAACACATTGCCCCCACCCCTGCTTTCCCCGAATCCTGCAACTTATCATACTTCAACTCTAACATCAACAAACTTGATCTTATCTCTATCCACTTAACCCTTCTTCCTTTTCTAAGTTTTTCCTTTGTTGGGGCAGTGTTATAGGCCCTAAGGCCTTTCCCCGACATTAAATACTAAAATAATGGGAGGGGGGTTGGAAAAAATCGACAAATTAATAAGCGAGAGGGGACGTTCATTTGGTACCTGAAAGTACGACTCAAAGGATAAATTTTTCAGAGCATCCTGTGAACTTTTGGCGACTATTGTATGTGTGGGGCTTATGCTAATTTACCTGAGAAATATTTGACACTGCAGATTTTTGAGACAAAGATAGAGTTTGAGTGCATATTTGAGATAGAAGAGTGCCTTCACTGAAGTTGTACTTATGGGAAAAGTATTTTCTGATTTATATTGCCATCAATTGAACTATAGGAAGAAAACTTGGCGAAGGCCAGTGAGGAGAAAGAATACCTTCGAAATATGACTCATACTGGGCTTATTAACCGACATGAAAATGCTGCCAGAACCAAAGAGATGCAGATTCGACTTGCAAAATCGGTCAGTTTTTCATTTTAATTTCCGTGTAGACCAATGACATCGATAACAGTGACCATTCATGCGTGAAAAGTGTTAAATTTTTCATGCACAGGTATATTATGATTATTTAGATAGCATAGACACAGATCTTCCTTATTCACCCTAGGGGTCTATAGTGTTTTCTTGGTTTAACATTGCAAAATCTATTTAGCATTTTTTTCGTTATGTTACTACGGTGAATTCCTTTACTGCCATGCATCAAAACATAGTCTATTGGAATTCGTTATCACATTTACGACTTGCATATGATTCCATCGTACATTGAAAGATTTTAGCTAGTGTTTTATCGAATGCTTATGATTTACTGTCTTACATTGTTGTTCTTTTTCAATTATTTTTACTAAAATATCTATTTACAGAAACAGACTATGAAAAATCTGGAAGAAAGAGAACGACACAAAATGAAAATGGAAGAAACAACGAGACGCTTAAGGTGTTGTATTTACGTCGTCATTTTGCAAGAGGCCTAATTCGGTTTTTCACCATTGCAAGTGCAATTCAGTTTGCAAGTGCTTAGTTGATCTTAAGAAAGGCTATTTTTCACGCGACCAGAGTAATCATCAGTATGGGGACTTTTCCAATGCATTTCAGCTCAGCAAAGTCAAATATTTCTCACAACGTATAAGATAGTTTTATAAGTACCTAGCCAATTTTATTATGGAGTGTTGTTCAAATTGCTAACGTCAATGTTGATCTTGAGGATGATAAGGTGATATATATATATATATATATATATATATATATATATATATATATATATATATATATATATATATATATATATATATATATATATAGTTATTTATTTATGTATCAGATAGTATACGAAGAAACACGACAATACTCTTCAATTTGCAAAACATATTTCGGTTTGTTCATGAAGCTATCATCAATTGAATGGTTTGATGAACAGACCGAAACATGTTTTGCAAATTGTAAAATATTGTGGCATTTCTTTGTATACTATTTGACTTTATTGTATTGAGAAATTTTAGAAATATATATATATATATATATATATATATATATATATATATATATATATATATATATATATATATATATATATATATATATATATATATATATACATATATGCATTAGAAGAACGACTTCTTATTTTGTCAGTCATACTTGTCTTGCTTCTCCAGAGAAGATCAAATGGCTCTTCAATATGCAATGGAGTCTAAGCACAGGCGTGCTGAAATGAACAATCGTTATGCTGAAAGAGAAAAAGATTATACAATGGCTGCCAATAAGTAAGAAATGTATTCATTTTACTCACGTTTTTATCAACATGTGGTTGCTCCTACCCATCGGTATGCAGTATTGTTATCGTCCACCTTATGTAGACACGTGCTTGAATATGTTCAGGCTGTCTGAAAACTTAGTATGAAGAAAGCGACATAAACTGATATTTATGCTAGACATCATTCAAATCTGCGCATAACACCTATTTTTTATAAGAAAATAGTTTATAAGCAAATGAGGTGCAAATTGTCAAAATCTTAAAAAAAATTCTTAATAAATCACGAGGCTCAATTTCCAGAATTAACTTGTTTTTGTTTGCAAAAAAATGATATTACGTCGTTATTGCACTCAAAATGTTAAAGACGGAATTCAAATTCGAGTGTACTCTTTGAATAACGAATGTGTAAACCATTTTATCCAGTTTATTTCAGAAAAAGTGAAGAAAAATTTAAGGAAATCTCAGGCTCAATTTTGGGAAAAGTTAAGAAAACTGAATTTCAGGCAAAATGATGGTTTTCTTATAAACAAAATATGTATTTCATACTGCCGAAATGATGAATTTTTCTTTTCCCCTTGATTGAGCTATTATCATAACCTTGTTTTAATAATTTTCCAGGTAAATATTTCTCTCGCCATGTGCTGTTCAATGTGTTTACCAGGATCCTTTGTATCTGCTGAGTTACTTCTTTTCAGAATGAGAGACCAGAGGAAGAAAGAGCATCAAGAAGAGTCGCTGAAGAAAATACAAAACGACATCGAATTATGGCAAAAAGAATTACAAAAATACCAGTCGGAAGTATGAGCTTAGCTGATTGAATGCTGAATTATGCTGCATCAAAATCCAGCTCATAATAGTTTCCATGCATGTATACATACATTTATGCATTCGTGTATATATTTCTTCTTGCAAGCGTGCGTAGCTTTGTGTGTACACATATGCATATAAAGCGTAGATAGTTTTAACAGTATGTGTGATTCTCCTTTAATTTTTTGTCGCAGAACGAAGAGAGAGCAATAGAAGTTGCAAAGAAAAACTCATATTTGAAAGGTAAAAAGGCAATGATGGATCGGCTTCAGAAAGAACAGGAGCATTTACTAAACAAGCAAAAGTAACTTTACTGAAATTGTTTTTTAAATGGATATTGAAAGTATAGTATTACATGCTGAGAAACTCTACTTTTTCTTCAAATTAAATTGACCTGTATTATCTACCCTTTACTCATGCTATAATTATCATTTTGAAAGTTTGATGGCCTTTGTAAATCGCTACATCTCAAGGATTAGATCGTGCTTAGATGAGAAAGATTGCGGTATGCAACAGATTGGCCAAAATCATGATTAAACTCAGCATTGCTCGTCACTGCAGGCGTTCTTTGCATTGATAGCATGAAGACAGCTTTGGCACGTCAATACCACATTTTTATCCGTGA
>OLMO02000257.1:4824272-4841585 GCA_900291935.2 Cassiopea xamachana
ACCACTTCGGGATATATCAGAACAAAACAGAGCCTGTTTTTGAAAATCATGGTTATATGTTAAATTATGCTGAAGCTGTGGCTGCCTGCTAGCCATGGCAGAGCAGCAACATTTAGAAGTTCAAGATTTTGTGTATTTGCAACTGATTGTGAGGACTAAATATCCTGCTAGAGGATGAAGGGTTTCCCACCATTTTCAGGAATTCCCTCAACGATGGAAAAAGTAGAGCTTGTAAATGAAAAACAATTTACCATTTCCGTTAGGCCCATTGTACTTCTAAAACAACAAATAGACTAAATTGTTGCATCTTGGATGCCATGGATAAGACAATAATGGGTAATATGATATGGTAACGAGTAATTCAGTGCCTAGAGCGTTAGTGAAACAAATTCCAAGTCATGTCTGAATGCATACTCAATGCCCAACAAGCATCGATTAAGCAATTAGGGGCCCGATGGTAACACTGGGGGGCAAAGAGACAAAGGAAAAAGCTGGCCACCCAACTGCAAGATGGTTGCTCCCCAAAATATGAAGTAATTGACAGATGGGAAAATCAAATATTTTCATGGTAGTTCCTAGGAGATTTTTCTATTCCGTGTGATTTGAGCCATGAATTGAATTGACACTTCGCGCAGTGCCGCACGATGCTTCAGGCACTTTCTCAAATAGAGCATTACTTGTCATATTCTATGAAATCAAGAGTTGCTGTGAAGACGACACGAAAATATTTGGGAATTGATTATAAAAGGAAACTCATCCAATAAAGACAACAAAAAATAATCAAGAGATTCATCTAAACTCCCATAAACATGTTGCACAGCTTATGGACGAACTGTTGCTGTGCGAGCAATGCTTAGAGCTGCTATTTCCACCCTACTCTCAGGTGCCAAATAAACGCTCCCCGCTTATTAATTTATTGTTTTTTTCTAACCCCCGGACCTCCTCGTTTATTCACTTTAAGGAAATTGACTTTTTTACAATCCCCTTATTTCATTTCCTTTCTTTGTTAGTACTATTTACGTCCGATTTTCAGGGCAAAATAGCGTACTGCTGTATATATTTTAGTTTTGTGCTCTATGACAACCTGTTTTTGTTCTTCCCTTCCTTGTCTAATCATTTAGAGCCTTTTCTCAAATTCCAACCTCACAACTGTCGGAATTTTTTCCGAACCCCCTGTCTATTAGGACCCCCCGTATATTTGGCACTTGAGAGCACATGAAAGTATTTGCTACATGGCATTACTTGAGAACCGGCACCCAATGTGGGAGAAGGACAGGCACTAACCACTGATCGAAGGCGCTAACTAACTCTTGAGAACGAGGCTTCTAAATCAAATTTTCCAGCAAGCATGGCATGGCCGCATATAGGAAGGTACGGAGAGACATGAAATTGGCTTGATTTAGAGTTTTGGGATAATCAATTGAATGACGTATCATAGATGTATGTATGTATGTATATTGCAACTATCATTACAAACTTGTGAAAATTCCCTAGTGCTAATCAATTCCATTGATATAGAAAAATTATAAACACTATACTCCTCAGGGGCGAAGCTGAAAGAAATTGCTGGTAGAGTATACAACTCTAATTTGCCGACGAAAAGACTTTCCTCTAGTCCAATTGCTAGCATGCCATATTACTCAAGATCATGTGTATCCAGTAATTAATGAAGATACTAGTGTTGTATCATTGCCGAATGGATTGCAATTGATGTAACTACGCAGCATCCAGATTTGGCCTTAATGGTGATGTTGAAGGCTGAATGAAATTTATTGATTTATGTGTTTTTGTAGGCTTGTGTGTAAAGAACAATGATTATCAGACAAGTTTCATCAAAAGTTGGTGATTGTCTGACTCGCACAAATGCTGTTCGCCTGTACCGAGAACTGTTGCAGAAATCAAGAGGACTTAACTACACCAGCAAGGACTTTTATATCCGGCAGATTCAGGCAGAGTTCCGAAAGTATCAGCATGAGGAAGATATGGAAATTTGCAGAAGACAATATGATGTATGGTACACAATTTGAGGATCTTGGAAAAACAGAAATTTTGCCTCATTATTTTATTCATAGTCACAATTATGGTTTGATTTAGTTTCAGAAATAATTTAAGGACACTTTGATATTGCTTTTTCTTCATAATGGAACATGATATTCTTAATTGAGTATTTTATTATTTCACAATTACCTAATAGCATGTTTTGTTTTTTATAGAAAGGAGTGCACTTTCTGAAAACAAACTTAGGAGGTTTGATTTGAGGAGATCAGAATAGAAGAAAGCTAACTATGAGTCTTGTCAAAGTATATTATAGAATTCATGCTTTTGTATTTCCAATGTATAAATAAACATAAATTCATGTACATATTTATGGATTCTGCATATTCATGTCTATGCAGCAATTGAAAGTTGAAATGCAATGTTCCTTTTGCTTTTTACTAGAACTCTACATGCTATGTCATAATTTCCTTTGCAAATCACTGTTTCTGTTATCAGTTAGTATCTATCCTGTTGCCATTATATGTAATGTGCTACACATTCCTATAGCAGAAAAGAGGTTTTCCATTTGTTAAATGTTCCCTGTCATTTTTAAGCTATGTTTGCCCATACACTGTTCTCATCTACAGAGCCAAACATTATTTTACTGTACATCTTATCTGCAACCCACATTGACCAATTTTGTTCTCTTCTTCATTTAAGAGAATTGCTTAATATGTTCTTGTTTCCATTTCTAGCATTGCCCTTGTAGCATCAATTTTACCTACAATTTTGCTCTATAATAATATTGAGATATAAGGCAAGTATCAAAATTTTGTTTAAGACAAGCTGTGATCAAGATAGTTCAAAAGGAAATGCAAGTGGTGTTTAAAAATTTATATTCACACACACACATACCTGCATACATATTGAGCAAAGTTAAAAAATTATTCATTGTCTATTTATCTAGAAAATCTAGCAACAGTTGCTTTTTTGGTATGCATGTCAAACTGGTTTTTGTAAACATCTTCAAATTAGTTCCATTTATTGAAGTTTTTGCACTGAAACAACCAATTGCTTAGAAAGTGTTAAGCCTATTGATTTAAAAAGATGATGTGTCTTTATCTATTGTTGATATAGATTTATATCCTCTAAAATATGGGTAGATGACAAAGCTATTTTGCCCCTCCCTCTGATATCTGCCACTGGGAAATATCTCACAGTTTTGAGTCTGAATCTCAGGGTTTTTCCAAATTAATTTTGAGATCTCACTTTTTCAGCTTTTCAGAGGTTAGGGGTCTGTTATTGGCCCTTTTTAGGCTGGCTCCAGTTCTACACCACCCCTTTTTACCCTGGCCATTATAATGCCAGGGACAAAATTTAGTGTACCACCTCTTTGGGCCACAATTATGCCATTCAAAATAATATGATAGTGGAAAGTGATAAGGCCCTGCAACATTCCTAAATTATTTCTCAATTTCAGAGATTCAGAACCCCTCAAGTGTCACAACTTTTATTCATATATGAGTGTATCACAAAATGCTGCCAGTTCTGTTAATCATTGATTCTTACTTGTGAAATCAATTAAATGTGTTTCAGATTGGAGTATATTTGCATATATCAGAATCTCTGCCTCTCCTCCCCTGTCCCAACAATGAAATGTGACCATTTCAAAAGACCCCTCTCTAATGTTGTAACTAGTGAGTCGTTCCAAGAATAAGAACTAATAAAGTTGCGCCGCTGCTTTGCTGACATTGATGAATTGCTGGCCAATTTTACGCCGGCCTTTGTAACACCACAGAGAAAATTAAAACCATTACAGGCAGGAGTAAAACGGGTCAATGAGGAAAATACTCGAGCCTCGATTCCAGCTGTGGCAGGAACTTGAAAGGAGGCTGAAGTCACGGAAAGTTTAGTTGGTATAGTTGATGTAACAGGTCAAGTCCAACTATGGCTGGGTATGCGAAAAGTGGCAGGCTGATGGCAGTGATTGGTGACCAGGTATCGTAAAATGCTTCTTACAAATTAGAATAAGCATTTTAGGAATTTGTTTTCGCGCATACGTTGTAACAATCTTGAACGTTTATTCCAAGGAATATTTGGTTGGCTCATACCAATTGTTTATGATGCACGATCATCGATTCAATGGCTTATTGGGATGTATCATGATATAATAACGAACAACGTATCAACAAAACAGTCATCCCTCTCTCTTCTCTGTTGCTTTTAATACTCAATAAGCTATCGGTAGAGCCCTGTTAATAATTTGCTTGCATGAAAATCTGCAATAAAGTTATTATTTTGCTTACCTATTCTCTTACACGTTTTTTAATATGAAAATCATACTTTTGCCTAAGCCTCCCTTTCTTAACTTTTCCCAAAATTGAGCCTGAGATTTTCTTAACATTTTCTTAACTTTTGCTTGAATAAACTACTTTATTTGTTATTCTTGTGTACTCAAATTTTGAATTCCATTTTTTACATTTGAATAACGTAATACCCATATTTAGCCAAAAATAATTACTTTTGGGAATTGAGCCTTGTGATTTTCTTAAGATTTTAGGAATTTGCTATTGTTTCATAGGACACGTGCACAGGATTTCTGCTAGGAGGAGTTGGTGAGGTAAATGCTAAAAGGCAGAAGAATTTTTTTGTAGTATCTAAAGGTGATTCAAGTTGTTAATTTTTTTCTATGTAGCTACATAGTATGTCCATAACTATTGTGACTAAATAAGATATAGTGTGCTAACTATTACAGTATTGTAAATATTATTGTTGTCTGTTGCTTCTTTTATTCTGATTAGGCTGTTATACCTAGCTTTTTCAGCTAATTTAGGCCTACTATGCATGCCGCCTCCAAGCATGGGACCTCTAGTCTGTTGCTTCCTTTATTCTGATTAGGCTGTTATACCTAGCTTTTTCAGCTAATTTAGGCCTACTATGCCTGCTGCATCCAGGCATGGGACCCCTAGTTTAATGTCCCTTCTGAAGGATGGCAGAGTGAGCTGTTTTGGTTGTTCATCTGAAAGGTTGCCCATCCAGTTTCTGACTGAACACAGCAAACCTGAACTGCAGTTCAGCTAATGGAACTGGCTGGGCTGCTTGGCCACTCACCCTAAATTTATTACATGCTTTTCGCATGCTCATTTGGAAACATCTTCTCATTTCATTTACAGGATTAATTTATATGCCATTTAGTTTGAATAGGCCTAAGGGGATAGCAACTGTTAAGTAAAAGTTGATCATTGAAATTGTAGGAGGTAGAAATTGATTGCCAATCATGGATCATTAGTTTCTGTGAGCATTCAAGATCCAAGTCAAATTTTGCAGTAACTACAATTTTTGTGTCAAAAATATACAAGGTGTCTATAGTATGAAGTGTAGAAACTGGCATAGTTCCCTCTAGACTTACAAATAAGTAAAATTTGAACAGCTTTGGAAAGTAAGATTGATCCATAGGTGTATGTTTTTATAATATTTGTGCTTTTTTGTAGATTGCTCTATAAATATTTATGAGTAATGACCACCTAATGTTTGTATTAATTGTTTTGACCATAGATACTACCATCCATGAAATAGAGGAAAGCTTTCATTCATTTGTTGCAAGAACTGATATTGCAATCATCCTTATTACTCAAAAGGTAGTATTATAGCTCTGCAGTTCTGTGATTATCTTTAAAATTTATAGGATATTACTAGTATACAGTATCTTATGTCAATCTATTAAAATTACTTGTTAAAATGATTTATTGCAGCAATGGATGATTGTTTATTTACTTTTTTTTTATTTGTCAAGATAGCATGAGAGTTATGGTAGCTTTTCAGCTGATGCAGACTCTTAATATTTATTGGTGCTCCTTTTTCGAACATGGAGTAAGGTGCCCTAGCTGACTAGGTGCTTGCAAGACTGAATTTCATTCAATGGTTGTATTAATGCTCCCTAGCATATTCATCCTACAATATTCATTATATTTGGTGGTCCTTGTGGCTATCATTTTATTGATATGGTCTTAGAGCTGTAGTTTCTCATTGCTTTATTGAAGTATTGTTTGGAAGAAGCAAAGCACTTAAAGGATATTTTGATACCTTTACATCTCATATAATTATATGGCTGTTTTTGTTCTATAAGTAAAACTTTTATCAAAGTAGAACTCTCTTGAATATAATATAAGCATGACACTTCTTGCATTTACTAATCTCCCTTTATGTGAAAATGCATTTTTTTCTACATGAAGTCTGTTGAGTCAGTATTTCCCAACTTTTCTAAGTACAGCATGTATTTTGCATAGTCTTAAGGTACATAATTTGCAATGAGTAAATGAATTTTGAACAGTCAGGTAGGATTGGGCACTTTCCCACCGTTGGGGCACCAGGGAAGAATTGTTGGGATCTAAATGCTGCCAGAGTGCTGACAGTGAGCAGAGTGACAAAATTTTAATGGACAACATGTTTTAGATAGGCTTAACATATTGATCTACAGGCTGTGAAAATACCAACAGTGCATGGAGATCTTGTGTGCTCTCTCCATGCAGCAGTGATCTCTCACTGTACATTAATGTGCTGCAGCACAGTAGTTGGGGAACATTGTGTAGCATATTAACTTCAACCAAGCCCATAGCTATGGAGTGGCATGGGGTGGGAAATGTAGCCATAGGGGGTGCAGGAGGTTCCCCAACCCCCAAACATTTAGCTTGTTAGCAAATTTGCAGTACATATTGAGCTTATCGGCAAATTTGCAGTATACCAATAGTGCTAGTTGATGTTGAAATACAAGGAAAGCCTTCTTTGTTGGCAAATTTTGTTTGAGGGCAAGGGTGAAGCCAGCCATTGCAGACTGGGGGGGATTGGGTGTCACCCTCTAGAACTATGATGCAATTTGGTTGCCACACCGATTTCAAAATCTTGATAGAGGTACCTCACCCCAACCCTAACATTTTCTCATCAAATCTGGACAAATTAGAAAATTGATCTTGGCAAGAAGTGGGAGGGACAGTCCACCTAGTCCCCCTCCCTCCTGTGGCACTGCCACTGTTTGAGGAAAGTCTTCTTTGTCAGGAAATTGGGGTTGCCACCTCTCCAGAAATTTGCCTTACTTGTGCATCTGGCAATGGGATGCCAGCTTTTGCCACCCCTGGGAATTATTTTGCAATTTTTATTGTTGCTTTTTCTTTGAAGCTAAGGAGGGATCTCCTGAATTT
Organism: Cassiopea xamachana; assembly: GCA_900291935.2. NCBI lineage: Eukaryota > Metazoa > Cnidaria > Scyphozoa > Rhizostomeae > Cassiopeidae > Cassiopea > Cassiopea xamachana. The sequence goes on from OLMO02000257.1 coordinate 4,831,445, forward strand.
TGGTTGAACTCAAGCTTGGTCTTAGTTTCATACTTGCAAGCTCAATCATTTTTGCTGCACACACATTATCTATTTCATTGTGATTGCATAGAGTATAAAATAAGCTCTCAGATTTGTACCACGTGATTCCTCCAAGGCAATTTTGCCACCACTGAAACACATGCCTGGCTACGGGCTTGACTTCAACTCTATAGGCATCAGGTGATTTTTATTATTTTCACCTTAGATCAGGTTACAGACTTTGACTCTTCTTTTGGAAGTTTGCATTACACAAAACAGGGTCGACCAAAGCTTTGCTTCCTACGAAGCAGCTCCCAAATTAAGTTTTTCATTTTCATATTAATTTTTCTAGTATCAGTTACTCCACTTTCTTCCTCTTGTCTTTCCCTTTCTTTTTTCCTTCCCCCTTTTCTTCCTTCCATACGACAGCGCTTCTTGCGAAGCCGCTGTGTGGCTTCGTGCACTTTTTCCACCTCTGATGCAAAACACGTTTTTCGCTAATGATATGACATAAAAGGATTGATTTCATAAGTGTTACTATTCTCATTAGCTTTCAGGGTGTCATCTTCTGAGTATGCTTTATTATTTGTTTGCCAGATAGGCTGACTTTGTAAGCGTGCATGCTATACAATCCATAGTATCAAATTATGCTTCCACTTTAATATGATACATTTGATGTGGCGAGGCACCAGAGAATTGTCTTCAAGTCAAGTCTTGTTAATCCAATTTAGATTATCAGCTCGTTCACTCCATGACATCGCTCTTTGGCCACGCCTTTGAAACTATATATTCGTACAGGATTTGCACTTTGGCTGCGATGAGATCAGAAAGGCTCCGTTTACTCGGGAACGGTTCCGAGTGGGACCGTACCAGTACCGTACGGATAGGTCCTCCCGTTTACACAGGAGCTGATGGAGCCGTTCCAGGCAGAACCGCCAGCGGTACCAGAACTAGTCCACCTAGAAAGTAGGTCCTGCATGGAACCGAGCCAAAAAGTTCTCGTGTAAACACCCAGAACCGTTCTCGTCAGGTACGCTTTCGAAATTCAACTGACGGTAGCTGATGATAACTGAAAAATTTGCTCGCGAAGAAAATTTTGGGTAAGGCTACGAAGAACATGTGTGTGATGGTAAAACTTTTTCAAGAATTTTAATTGTTCCTGATAAGTGGAGAGAGAGGCCATCGTTTGGAACTGCCCATGCGAGAATACATGGAAAGGAATGGTTCTGCACAGCACCGTGCCAAGACATCGTGTAAACGGGAAGCCTATCCGTACCCAGACGGAACGCTTCCATACAAAACCGTTCCAACGTCCCGTGTAAACGCTGGCAAAGAATTTTCTCCGTGATATTAAAGAGAATTGGGATGCTTGGCAATAACTAACTTGGTTGTTGCAATTTTCTTCAGCAGAGGCTCCTTCCTTTCGAGAAGTGACGATGAGAATGCAGCATTTTCTTGAGCTAGTCGTTTTATTGATGAAACTGGAGATCTTCTAAGCTTTTTTTATTTGTATGCAATTTCAATAGCCTTGTTTGGATATGAAATTATGTAGAAATGTTTTGATTTCAGGTTGCTGAAGAGATAAGGCATGTACTAGATGGTCATACCAAAGCTATCCCAGCTGTTCTAGAGATTCCATCCAAAGATTTTCCCTACGATGCTTCTAAAGATTCGATTTTGAAAAGGGCTAAGGTAACTCTAGCTAGCTTATGTAGACATTGCAAGCTTTTGTTAAGTGCACTATTATATCAGGCTTTTCAAATTGAAAATCATCTATAGGGTCACATTTGTTTAGTCCAGGTTTCTGCACTTTTCTCAATCGAGATTGAGGTAATTTGGTAACATCGATCAAAGCGTATTACCACGAGCCATATATGTGTCTTCAACGAGCCGAACACTGTCCTCTGGCCACAGTGTGATGTTCCAGAAATATTTTTATAGTCCTGAAACAAGGTAGCGCGTGGCTGAAGCAGAAGGTAGCATAGTCGAGAAGGTGGTAGAATGTTAGAGAACTCTCTTCTCCAGTAGCTGATAGTAAGAGGGACAGGAGGGGGGTGACGTGTCTCCCAAGCTGCCATCGAGTCGGCACATTCTTAGCAAAAGTAGTCGAATAAAGACTAAGTCAACGCTTTTTTTAATAAGAGAGCGAGTTTTTGTCTGAGTTTTCTTGAAAGCGTTTTTTTTATGAAAAACACATATACCCGACCTATACTCGACAAATGCTCAAGTACTTCTAAAGTACTCGGCAAATTTAGTACCTTTGTCCTCCCCAAATTTCTGGTGAACCATCGCCACTGTTCTTCTGTAACATAACAGTATACTTCCAGACATCATCACTCTCTTTAACTGTTTTAGCTTTCTCTGTTGTTGGGTGCGTAGCATTTCATTCATGAGTGAAAGCTGCTGTAATCAAGCCCATAGATGAAAAGATGGTGGCTTTCGGCTTTCTCTTTGGGGGTCATCCATAAAGGATGTCCACACATTTTTGCTAGTTGTCAACCCCCTCGCTCCCCCTGTCCGTACCTGTCCGTTTTTTTCTTATTATACCCCCTCCCCTGCCCGTTTGGGCACTTGGAAGACAAATAAAGAGCTGCAAAAACTATGGGAAAATGAAACTCTTTGAAAAAAACATGGATACTGTACTTATTTCTTCTTTACCTCTTTACTCTTCAATCTTTAGCACAGGAAGATGATGATAAAGTGACCTTTAAATGTCCCCTTCACTCTTACAGAGACCACACTAAAAAGGATGTCAGCTTACGGCCAAGCCCCCTCCTTCCCCTGTTCTCTTTTGTTCGCATTGTTGCTGACCTCCTCCCTCCCCCAAGGTGCGGAGGATACCTTTATGGATGTCCCTGTGCTGAATTATTACCCTTACCCCCTGTTTTGAATTGTTTTCTCTATTGTTATGTATCTATTTGGTGTTATGATTCTAAGTATGACTTCTAGTATACTCTCTTTTCACTGCATCTTTCTTCTCTTCCAGGGTATGTTTTCTGCAGAAGACTTCCGTTAATGTGTTGAGAGTACTTATCCTATTGAATGTCAATTGTAATGCTATATGCAAGATCAGATATTGAGATTTTGTTGGACAGCAGATTCTTCAATGTTTATTTCATAGTATAATCTTAGAGCTTTATATAATTTTATTTTTCCAATCAGTTTTTTTCTGAAACACACATGATTTTTATTTTCAATGGCTTTCTATTAAATATAACTGAGTACATCTATAAAAATAATAAGTTTCTATGGTATAGACACTTTCGTAATTCTCAGGAATACATTTTTATCCTTGGGAATTGGTTTTTTCGACCTGAAGGAACATGCGATTACCAATGCCTTGCTGTTTTCTCTAATCTGTTTCGACTGTTCAATTTTAGTTTTATGCAAACAGTTTGATCACTCTTATTGCGTCTTCTTGTTATGAAATTTAGTAAGAAAAGGGTATAATAGATATAGCGGTAAGAAAAGCAATTAAGCTACAGCGCAAGAATCCAAAGCCGTAGATAAACCATGCCAATATTTTTTTTTAATATTGAGTGAAACCCATCTTTGGAATTTCACGGTAGGCGTGACCGAAGCTGATATTAGCCAGAGATATAACAGAAGCTATATAGCATGTTAGAAGAGACTGGATGTGTGGTTTTCTTTTGCGCGCAGAATTATTTCCTAATGTTATTGCCCGTTCTTTGCCTCGTATCAATAAACAAGATATGCCTAGGCCCTGCTTCGACTTCAATATGTTGCTGCGCAGTGCAACTGGGACGAACCAATCAGCATATTTTCATGGTTTTGGTCGCTACTCTTTTCTTCTTAATAACGATATCATATCTATAATTTGACTTATTTTCACATTATCTTTAGATTTTATAAGACCTAACATCCCTTCAATTTATTTTACATGTAGTAATGCAATAACTTATAGTCCGTTATTGAATGCAATAAGATTGTCGGTGTGACTGTCATTAATATGCTGATAACGTATTTCAAAAAAGGATGACACCCAGTACACCCTTTTTATAAAAAGAAAGCTTATTGGAATATTAAGGCTCAGAATCGCTGAAATCAACGAATAACTTAAGGCTTTAGTTTCATCAATAACTAGACCTTTTGTGTATTCGACTTATAAGACCGCTTCTAGATCAACTTTTCTTTCCACTATCGATGCAATATTAATTATTCTCTTCCACACTTATTTTGCTTTATAATGAAGTAAGACATCAACAAAACTTGGAATTTATTCCGTTAAGTTTCAAGTGAAATTACACCTTTGGTACTTTAGAGTAATTTAAAATTACTCTAAGGCTAAAAAAATTGAAAATTATTATTGATGCATTCTCAATGACTGGTTTGGGAGCAGGTCCCAATAGTGAACCCCCGGTTCCAGCAGACCTGCAAATTATTCATGCCCATGATTGTCACGATATTTGTTGGTGGCAATGCATAATTGTCTTTCAATTTATATTTATTAATCATTTACTGGTCTATTGGTAGATTCATTCGATATGCCGTTTCCAGCGGATGCTTATTATTGCGGTCGATGTGTTATGCACAACGCATACAATCATTTCAAGTCGAACACTAATAATTTGCTTTCAATTATTTTTATCACCCGCAGAGTTTGCTTATCGGGGGTGGGAAGTTGCAGAAAATGATAACAGCTTGGCCGGGGTTAGTAAGGGATGAATCTACAAGTTTTCTAATGTAGTTATTTACGCCAAGTGTTTTGCTGCTAATGCATCCCTGCTGTGGCCGCTCATCCAGAAGTTGCTATGGTGGTCTTTGGCCAAGAAACGTTCTAAAGCAAAGTAGACTGATCGTGCAGGAAAAATCTCCACCTTTGCGCAAAGCTCAATGTCATCCCCAGATTCGTGAGGAGCTGGAAATAGGCACCTCCGAGGGTTGAATACATGGGAGCTATTATTTACAAAAATAAAAGTTCTCAGGATGTTTGCGCAGCAATCATTTATTATTCATTCATTTGATAACCAACTGTAAATATATTTGGATGACATGTGTCATATGTTTCAAGGATTCTGCAAGTACATATGAGCATAACTGGAGTCATGCATGGTATTTACTTATCTTCTAAGCTAAGAAGTGCAAAAGAACCGTACAATTACCCGACTCAGTTGCAGCAGAGCTGCTTTAATGCATGGCTCAAAGAGCTTTTATTATATCTTAAGTAGGTAAATCACTACACGTTCTTGATATATGTAGTTTTGTTTTAATACGCTACCACAAAACCGTCAAAAAACTTTTAGCAGAACAGATGTTTTGAGCAAAGCTTGTCTGTTAGCATTATTTTTGTGCTGCTCACATTCTCACGACCATAGACGCCTGATTTATTTGCATAAAGCTCTTCATAACAGTATTGTCTTAGATTCCAGAGCATTCGTCTAACCCCCTCGCTGATTCTGACCTTCCCCCGCTTACTCAATTCTTCTTATGCTTCCAACCCCCCGCTCATTCTGACCCCCCAGCAATTAGGCACTTATGAGCATGCATATTCTTTTCATGATATTTTTATACTTAATTATATTGTTATCATGAAGTTTAAGAATATACAATCACATATGTCCTTTTTCTTAATGTTATTTCCTTTTTTGTAGATCAATTGATCATCTCTTTATATACTTGCATTTTCTTTCTAAGCGGTTTTAGCAGACAAGCCAATTATACATTGCCTATGCTCTAGTGAGATGTATGATTGTATTATTTAGTGATTGATAAATGAAATGAAGTTTTAAAAAAATATGAAATTGGTTTGTATGAAGGTAATGCTCGACAACTGACAAAGAAAGTTCACTAGATTCTTGAGGCTTAAGAAAGTAGATAGCTTTGATGCATTTGCATTTCCAATTGTAAAAAATTTATTTTTGATGCTTCTAAGCCCACAACAACAGCTGTTGAAGAAAAGCGAACATAAAAACTTTTACCACGGCACGAAAAAGCGGCAACATTCTTTTCACACACTGAAAGCTTTTTTTGTCCGACACTCATCAGAGTATGAAAACGTCGGATAGTGACCTAAAGGTTAACCGAAAAATATATATCCAGATGCGATTACATGTGATAGGATGCGTCTAATTGGCCCCCAGAGTGGCCAATTTGGACCTATTAATCATTGTTTACTTGAAGAGTCCCAGTGAGAAAACAAACTCTTTTTGTCTACACAAGATTGGGTTTTAAAAACACTTAAATGAAAAGACGATCTTGCTTGCCCAATGATCCGAAAATTGTCCTCTGTATATGTTTTGGCGCATTCTGGATTTGCAATAAGGTGTTGTCCTATGGCCGACTCACAATTAATTTTAGACTTGTTGTTTTTACATATAATATATAAAAGTGTTGTATTTGTTATGCTTGCTTTTCTCCAACAGCTGTTATCCTTCTCTCATCATTAGTAGTGTGGACATATTCCCAACTGACAAAGATTTATCATTATTTCAGGTATCCATACAGCTTTTTAACGATTTCCTCAATTTTTATGCGTAAAGCTATCTCATAAAAAATGGATATTTTGCTCCGTAAAAGCAGGTGAAGGGCTGTTAATTAACTGCGTCACGCCTTAAGGGTAGATGGTTCTACACGTTTTTCGTGAATCTCCGAGACTGTAAAGTAAGAAATGGGTGGTACTTTATTCAAGTCCATGGCGCCACAGTTTGAGAAGTTTGCGTAATGAAGGAACTCCGACACGCAGTACAAAGCTAAATTAATGGAGTTGTCGAACGAAACTATGATTTATAGATTTTATTTATCCTTTTACCATCTTACTTTATAATATAGATGGGGCATTTCAGATGGGCATGTAGTGTTTAGGACATTTTAATGATTTAATCCTAAATTAAAATGTTTAAATTTTTCGTAATTTTCATTCGACCACTCCAATGTTTTGCTTAATGTCGAGAAATGTGCTTTCGCTGGGATTTTGACATTTAAAAATGTAATATTCCAGAAATTGAATGTAGAAGTGGATTTCTTGTATCAAATGATTTTGACCAGGTTGGACAAGTGACTGACAATTACAAATTTGTTATTCCTGTTTGACATAGAAAGGGAATGAGATTTCTTTACTTCTTCCACTATCCTTTACTATCATAAAAAGTAGCATTGCATCGGGGCTGTTGTGCATCGTGGGAGGGGGTTGTTTAAAACGTGACGCAACTCAAGGGGGTCTTATAAACAAACGTGACCTAGCGTGATGATGTGGGTGGGAACGAGGACGCAGATAGCACTACAAAACGGGGAGAACATGCCGAGTGACATCCTCTTGAAACTGTACAACAGGGAGGATTTTACGTCGTTTTTATAGAATGCCCTATGCAACCCAACCTTTGCTTTCAGCGACCCCCCCCCTTCCCCAGGTAACGTGAGCTTGAGACTTGCCTTAGAAGTTCAAGCCTATCCTTTTGCTTAATTCATGTGGCACCTAGACAATTTTGTATTTTGCAGCAAAGCGCGACGTTGTAAGCTGCAAGATGGTATTTCAACTGAAGTGTGAAAAAAGCCCCTCCCTAAGGAAAGTATCTAAGTACATCCCACGGTTCCTGTTGCTATTGCCCTAACATGTTTCGGGATTGTTTCTCAAAAGGGCTGTTTTTCAATCCATTGTTTACAGTTATGTGGCCTTTTTCAATAGAACGTACGCACTTGAGACATAGCCTACGTACAAAGACGAAATCAGCAGACCGCTTATCTTCTGGCTCGCAGTGACATATTGGAAAAGATCGCTTTCAATTAGCCTGTATCAACTTTATTTCACATGCGTCTTACTTTCAAGGTGGTTTATCTCAAACACCTCAATGACAGATATGGCTTCTACCCAATTTTTGGGAGATCATTATTTGTATTGTTATGGCAACAGCTATTTTTGAATATTTGCTCAAGCGAAGGTTTACTTCGTGGGATGCCATAATGGCGGAAGAGTTGTGGAAGTGTTTGATTTCTGTGTTTGGTTAGATCAATCTTGTGTTTATGTAGTCAAGGGTCACAATCTCGCATGACCTTAAAAGAGATCTTTATATAACAATGGAAAATCGAACTGGCTTGTTGTATCCTAGTAAGCTGCCTGTGCTAACAACTAGATATGCACAGCCAAGGCCTAGGCGACTACCGCGAATAATGGAAAATGTAAGTAGACCAACAAACGGATTTAAATCTGTCGTATTTTACAAAAATGGTGACAAATATTTTCAAGGACATCATGTAATTATTACACAAAGAAAGTACAGAAGTTTTGATAGTTTACTAACTGAGCTGACCCGCGTTACAAAGTTGCCACATGGAGTGAGGTTTTTACTAACTCCAAAAACTGGGAAAAGAATCGACTCTTTGGAGGAATTAGAGGATGGAAAGTCATACATTGCGTCATCTTTCAATAGACTCCGAAAAATAACTTATGGACCAAAGAACGAGGATAGCGCAGATCATAATAATAATAATAGAAGAGATCCCCTAACACGCAAATTAGACAACGTCCGTTTAGAACCATTGAAGTATCAACCAGAATCTCAGAGCCGCGAGAGCAAGAAGCGATCCCCAATTTCAACCAGCAAAGCAACCATAGTCAAGCCGCGTTTGGTCACGGTCATTAGAAATGGTTTTAGACCACGCAGGATTGTCAAAGTCTTACTCAACCGTAGAACAGCGCAAACTTTCGAGCAAGTGTTGGACGATGTTACGTCCGCAGTCGGAGTTATCGGCGGGTCGGGAGTGAGAAAATTGTACTCTATTGATGGAAAACCTGTACAAGGTCTTTCCGATTTGTTTAATAGTGAAGCTCAGGTTTTCATTGCCGTTGGAGATGAGAAATTCCACGCGCATGATTTGCAGGATATTTTAAAGGAGTCACAAATAGGTAAACCGGATGCTAATGTGAAGCAGAAAAATAGAAAAAAATCACGTCATCAAAAAGAGGTGCCCTCAAAAGTTGTCCAAAATTACAACGAAGATGATGATTCAAACATCCAGCCTTCAGACTCAGCACGGGGTACTATAAGAGACGATTTAAGTGTTGGTTCACACAAGAATAGTATAAAGAAAAAGCACACCAAGTTACCAGATATAAAAGAGCATGGCGCATATAAGGAATCAAAAGTGATTAACCATAATAACGATGCTAAACACGAGGATGATATACTACCACCTATAGACCCAAATAATAATGTAAATCATCATGACAATGAGAAGGTAGTCAATCAAAGCACTTCTAGTCACACTACTCCCAGAAAGGATGAAGCAAATTTCCCCACTGAGCCAGCAGAGTCTCCCAAAAAGAAACCAATAGATAATATTGGAGATCTGTTTGATATTGGAAAGAAGCTAGGTGATGGTAATTTTGCTGTTGTTAGAGAGTGCTTCCACAAGACTACAAATGAGAAGTTTGCTCTGAAGATTATTGATAGAAGAAAACTGAAGGGAAAAGAGAAAATGCTGGAGGATGAGATCCGCATAATGAAGCAATGTAACCATCCAAATATTGTGAAGCTTTTTGATGATTATCATGGTGAAAAAGAAATCTATCTTCTTATGGAGTTAATTCCTGGTGGAGACCTATTTGATGCTATATCAACAGCAGTGAAATTTTCAGAAGAAGTTGCTGCAAACTATGTCCATGACATATGCTCTTCATTGTACTACCTGCATAAGAGAAAGATTATCCATAGAGATTTGAAGCCAGAAAATTTATTGGTAAGTCTTTTGCAGCTTTTTCATAATGATTTTTGACTGTAATTTATCTGTTTTCAAAGGATGAGAGTACATGGTTTTTGATTTTTTTGTTTGTTAGTCTAAAATATAATGAATGCTCTCATCTTCATCACATACCCATTAATGCAGTTCAGCCCATGAGTCNCTACCTCAGATAAGATAAAGAAGTGCACTTCAGATGCTTGCCATAATGCAGTCTATTATCCTATCTTAGATAAGGCAAAAAACACACCAGATGCTTGCCATGAAATTATATTGATAGCCCTCTTTGTTTATGCTCATAATGCACTTTTGCAGCCACCTCAAAAGTTAGAATTCTATCTTAGATAAGGCAAAAAACACACCAGATGCTTGCCATGAAAGTATATTGATAGCCCTCCTTGTTTCTGCAGCCACCTCAAAAATTAGAGTTCTGTATTTATTATTTATG
>OLMO02000257.1:4863144-4883508 GCA_900291935.2 Cassiopea xamachana
ATGTGTGTTGGAGTGGGGGGGGGGGTAACACAAATTTAAATGTCGTAAGAAAGGGGAGTCTAAAGATTATTTAAGACTATGGCCGAAAGGGAGAATCCAAAATTGCGAATGTTTTTAGACGTTATAAATGTATGACCTCTAGTGCTGTAACGAATTACTTCCTTTGATACATACTCTATTTTGAATAACAATTCTAATGATTCTGGTCATAATCAGGCCTGTTAAGAGATAAGAAATTTGCTTCAAAAGAGCAAAGAGAATACCACGTTTAGAAATGTTGCTGTGGTAAAAAAATATTCACAAATATGAATTATCAAGCATTTACGTGCACGAATTGTCCCATTGTTGATGCATTGAAACGACGCTATCTGTTAGTGCTATTAAGCTCATTAGATGCACAATGTATGCTCATTTGCCTGTGAAGATAAGAAGCAAGACTTCGCTAAGAACACAATTGATATCGTACTTACATCCATTCGCAACAAGGGGTGGCGCGAGGAATATTCCGATGAGGGGGATTAATCTTCCGAAGAGAGACTAAAGTAAAGTTAGGAGGGTACTATAACTGTTAAAAATTCCCCGAGAAAAGAGCTTGTCACCTTCCGACAGGTGGCTAGCATGTTTCTAAGAAGTCTAAAGTTCCCTCTAACTTTCCCCTGGCGCCACACCCTGCCCCAGGGTTTCAAAGTGTAAGGGAGTTCAAGGTTTAGGGGCCTTCAAAGGGTAAGACCAGCTGCATATCTTCCACATTGTATCTGGCAAAAATTGCATAATTTAAATTGTTTGATTTTTTTCTAAATGACGTCTGTGTTAATGAAATGCATGTCTGCCACATCAGTTTTTAAAAGTATGATCCTAGAAAGTTGCAAGCAATGCTAACATTGAGAAACTGACTGAAAACCAGCTTCAGTTCACAAAATGGCGTCACAAAATATAATTATTAACTTCTGAAGCTGAATATAAGAACAAGCCTTATATACCAGCAAGTTCCTAAACACAACAATATTGGCATTCAATAAATGTAATACATGAAAATAGAAATTCAAGCCAAAAGATCTGCACTAATGTCTTGTACTTATAACCATTCATAAGCATAAGAGAGAGGGTGGCAGTGGGGCTGCAGCTCCTCTTAGTTGGACAGGAATCAATTTCATTGAGCCAATTCTTCTGAAAGAGCAATGAAAAATTTAGGGAAATATTCTGACTGAACTCCAGAATCCTGTGGTACTTTGAATAGAAAGTTTGCAGACCCCTAAATGTGAAATCCTCCTAGTCTCATGCAAGAACTTGCTGTTTTTGTAGGAAAGCAAGCAAATGACAGAACACTTTCTGAACATCAATGTCTGGGGAGAAATCAGAAATAAAACTTCAAAAAGGTTAAACTATGATAATGTGGTTGTCACCATTGATCATACTAAAGGTATCATTTGTTGTCTACTATGATGGAACATAACTTTCATTTGTTTTTGCAGAACTCTGCCAATTCACACACTTGGGAGGAAAAACAATACTTCATAGAGGTGTCACAATGACGTTCAAAGTGGAGGGGTCTGGTCGTTAATGTTGGGAAAAGCTCAGGTAAAACTGATGAGATTTGCTATTTTGTGAAAAAAGTGGGGAGGGGGTAGTGCCCCCAGCCCCCCAGTTTTTATGCCCTTGTAGAAATGGCTATGGAATATGCTTAAAAACCTCTACATAATTCATTAGACAAATTCAGCACAGCTTTATACCACAGGAGTTTATTATTGCCAGAATAAAGAAAGTTTGGAAAGAAATGCTGCCACAACTAGCTAACAACAAAGCAATGTTATTAAAGATGCAAATTATAAATTGAACTAAATGTAAACTGCTATATAACTATATGCTATTCTAAATATATGCCTGTGCATGTTAGCAACACCATTGCATTACAAAATACCATGCTTAGCAGCAGCACAAACATATGTTACCTGACCTGTGCAAGTCCATTCCTACAGTGGCAACATGCCTTTTGGCAAATCACCACAGCTTAAAATTTCTGTTGCCAAAGCTGTGCCACTCTTTGTACTATAAGAACCCTAGAAGAGGATAGGTTGCTGCAGTGCAACAGACAATTCAGAGTCATGTTCATTTTGTTCGCAAAGTGGAATTCATACAAGAAAAGTTTATAGAAATGGTCCTGCTTCTGGGAAAATGGATATGCATATGATACAAAAATGATCTAGACCAGGGCTGTCCAAATAATGGCCCATATGCCAACTGTGGCCCTCCAACCAGCTTTCATTAGCTCAAAATATGATCAGCAGTTAAAATGATTCTTCAAACCTACCAAACACTGAAGTCTGTTAAATGAATAAGCTATAGACCAATCCTGCCTTGTCACATGATAAATAATTCTAAAAGTTTAGCTGGGGTGCAACAACTGCTATTGTCTTCACTTTGCAAGGCATTTTTAATGCAAACAGCAAATGATAATGGGAAAAGACCTTGCAAAGTGGAGGTGGTTACAAATGTTTCTTTAAAAATAGCAACATCCTCTATCATATCTCATAAACTTCTTTGAATCTGAGTGTTTCAGGTACACCTAGGTCCCAAATAGGTCCCAATAAACAGGGGAGTTGGAAAATTCTAAAGATGAATAAAGCAGAGGTCAAAAGTTTGGACTAACTGTGCAGCAACCAGCACAAATGCAAAATACCCCAATTAATATTGCTGGAAGCAAATACTTTTCAGAATTTTGCCACATATATGATGTGCCGCATTCATTATTTGGGTAACTCAACAAAAGCACCAACTTTTTGCATGTTTCTCCTAGTAAAATTGACAATTTATTAAGTGGAGGTCCCTAGTGAAAGCAGGGGGCAGGGAGGGCAAATTTTTTTAAAAAGAATAAATGGGGAATGCTTATTTTGGACCTAAGACTATGAGCTTTCCTCCAATTATGGCCATCTAGCATGGTTTTGTCCCCAATATTAAAACAATTATTTTCTAAACTAACAACTGGTAATAGAGTATGGCATACAAAAAATGGGTTGAAAATGCATAAGAGTGGTACTTAGCAATCAATGAAAGGCAGCAGCAACAGCAGCATATTGTTGAAGAGAAGAAAATGTCAAAAATTACAAGATTATAGTGGAACAAATGCACATATTGTACAGGAGAAATCAAGAATATTTCACAACTGCACAAGAAATGTCCTTTGAATTAATTGCGTCAAAAATCAAATTGAGATTCATGGATGAAATGAAATAATGTAAGGGTAAAAATTTGCAAAGATATGGTGGTGAATGCTTGCATTAAGAAAATACTTTAGTTCAAAAGCTTCAACATGTACAAAACATGAATTTGCATAGGAAGTATAATAGTGAAACTTGAATTAAGAATTTAACCCTAACATAAATTCAGTAACCCACATGAATTAGGTATCTAACCTTAATAGATATTCAGCAACCCATATGAATTAGGAACTTAACCATAAGAGAAATTCAGTAACCCAGAATAAATTCAGTGCATTATTTTTCAGGCTATTTTAATCATTCCAATTGATAAAGTTATTTACACATTGGTAATTGAATTATCATTCTTCAAAAACCTTGCTTTCTTTGTTCCCATTCATCACTCTATCAGCTTGATCAGGAGCATTGGTCATATGGGCAAATCTTGAGCTGACTGACTTCTGAACCACTTTAACCATTCTTACCACCATCCTTGATGAATAAGTATATTGAATTAACAACATTTCTTTTTCTTTTGCCTGTTCCGATCTTTGGCATTCAGTGCTTGACCATCTAGTCTAATTACGTTCTGATCACCCACTGCTATGTCACCTGAACTCATTTCCTCAAGAAGCATTGAAGTCATTTGATTAAACGCTTGTTCAACATTTAGGCCTGTTTTTGAACTAGTTTCTATGTAGGGAACCTTGATTGCTGCCGAAAAGCTAGCTATTGCATCTTTGGGGACATGCCTACCCGCTCCATCAAGATCAACTTTCGTTCCTACAAGCATTTTCCTTGCATTAGGCTCAGCCAGCTCAGAAACGTCACTGAGCCAGTCTTGCAAATGATCAAATGAATCACGGTCTGTGGTGTCATAAACAACGATAATACCATGAGCACCTCTGTAATAAGTATTAACAATCGTCCTAAAACGCTCTTGACCAGCACTGTCCCATATATTAAGCTTAACACTCTTCCCACCGATCTCAAGTGTACGAACCTTAAAATCAACTCCAATAGTGTTAATATAATTATCTGTGAAAGACTGATCCGCAAACCTTCGAAGCAGACAAGACTTTCCGACACCTGCGTCTCCAACAATTATTATTTTGAATACATAATCGCATGCCATATTTCTTGTGCAATCATGAGATCCACAGACATATAAAAAAGTTCATTTGCCCTTCCTCAAATATCACTTTCCAAGATGGTCAAACTGTGTATCGATATATCATGTGTGAACACCCTGTGGTATTGCGTATGAACACTCTGTGGTTATACAGTATTATTTTACACTGACATTATATATACTAAAATATATAAATATATGTATTTCTAGGAATGGATCACAGATGAATTCTCAAGCTACATTCATCAACAGTATGAAAAATACAAAAATGGAACACTGTGTAGAAAGATAAATGGGATCAGAGAGAGATCACATGAACGATGACGTGAAGAAAGCATCCAAAGATGGTCACAGCAAAGTTATCATGTGATCTCTGATCATTAATATCTTTATATAGAACGTATATCTTTTGCATTTTTCATATTCATAATTTTTTGAGCTGAAATACCTGTACTACATCAATCAAGCCCCCTTGATATGGAAAAAAGGATGCCCTCTCTGCTGGTTCCCCCTCTCATATAAACGAAAAGATTTCATAAAAGATATATCTGGAAGACAACACTTCAGTACAACTACATTTACTTAATTTTCTCCCTCACATCTGATGCCAGCAAATTGTTCTAATGAATTTCACGTGCATTCTTTTTTGTAAGAATAAAGTTTTTAAGAACTGCTCACTTTTTAATCAAAATAAAGCTTTTTGCAATACACGTTCTTTTTTATAAGAAAACCGTTATTTTGCCTGAGCCTCAATTTTCTTAACTTTTCGCGAAATTGAGCCTGAGATTTTCTTAAACTTTTCTTAACTTTTTCTGAAATAAACTTGCTAAAATGGGTTAATAATTTGTTATTAATATTGTATACTTGAATTTGAATTCAATTTTTAACATATTGAATGTAATAGCGACGAAATATCGATTTTTGACCAATAAAAACACTAAATTTTGAAAATTGAGCCTCGTGACTTTCTTAAGACTGCCTTAGGATTTTGGCCACTTGAGACTCATTTTATTATACACTCTTTTCTTATAAAAAAAGCGTGTACCATCATAACCACAACCACCATAATCACCAACATCACTATCATCATTACGGCTATACTCACTATCATGGTCTACTAACACTGTCACCATCGTCACTACTAAAATTATCACCATTGAAATTCTAAGAAAATCTTAATCCTATACTATGATTAAGATTGTCTTAGGATTTTGGCCATTTGAGCCTCATTTTCTTATAGCCTTTTTTCTTATAAAAAAACGTGTATTGAAGCTCAAAATCCCTGAAATTTAAGAATAATGCAAGTCTCAAGCTTCAGCAAGGCTTGCAATTTTTGTGCACGTGAGTTACAATACTGTTTGTAGATTCACGCTTTAACTATCGATACAAAATTTATTATTCATTTCTTCTTTTGATTTTCTTTATGATGAAGAAAGACATAGACAAAGATTTGAATACATTCTTTTCATTTTCAGAAGTAGTTACATCTTTCAAATTTAAGAGTAATTTAAGAATGATCTTAGGCTCAAAGTCTAAAAAGTTTATGAATATTGAGACTCAGCAAAAAGCGCCAGGCATTTATATAGAAAAGTGTATGCCTAATATTGTGTTGAGCCTCAAGATTGTCAATTTTTTTTGCTTTCGGCCTAAGAGTATTCCTAAATTATTCTTAAAAATTAAAAGTTTAACTTCACCAGAAAATAAAAGAATGCACTCAAATTTTTGTTGATATCTTACTTCGTCAGAAAACAAAAGAAAAATGGAGCAGAACAATAAGTATTACAAATCAAATAGACAGAGATTCTTGTCTAGATGAAACTTGAGCTTTGCATTATTCTTAAAGTTCGGAGATTCTGAGCCCTGATATTCTTATAAACTTGATCCTTATAACAAAAGA
Organism: Cassiopea xamachana; assembly: GCA_900291935.2. Lineage (NCBI taxonomy): Eukaryota > Metazoa > Cnidaria > Scyphozoa > Rhizostomeae > Cassiopeidae > Cassiopea > Cassiopea xamachana. The sequence continues at coordinate 4,869,368 of OLMO02000257.1, forward strand.
ATTCGTAGAGGCTGTTGAACGCTGAGATTTGAGAATAATTTAAGAATAACGCAGCTTCATTAAAACTTAGTAGTTTTATGTGTACGAGTTGTAATACTGCCTTCAGAAGACAAGCTATTGCATTATCGATATTTATTGTTCTTTTCTGCTCTTAATTTTTTTATGATGAAGAACAACATCAAAACAGACTAGAATACATTCCTATGATTTTCTGGCAAAGTTACACGTTTGGTACCTAAGAATAATCTTAGGCTCAAAATCAGAGCAATTTACGAAAATTGAAGCTCAGCAAAAAATAAAGCATTCTTACAAGAAAGAGTGTAATTTACACAAATGCTAGCTTTTTTGTCGTCCTTCTTGCCTCCCTTGAGATGATCTCTATACGCAACTTGTTAGAAACAAGCTTGTAAGAAAATGAAGCTTGCATGGCCAAAATCTTAAGACAGTCTTATGAAAGTCACAAAGCTTAATTTCCAAAAATCACTTTTCTTGCTTACCAAAAATCTATACTACGTTATTATTACATTCAAAATGTAAAAGGTTGAATTTGAATTCAAGTATACAAGACCAACAAAGAAAAGAAAACCCGTTTTATCTATTTTGTTCCAGTAAATGTTAAGAAAATTTCAGGCTCAATTTCTGGAAAAGATAAAAATATTGAGGCTCTGGCGAAAAAGTGGTTTTATCATAAAAAAGTGTGCAATGCAAAGTTACTTTCCTTACTCCTTTGAGACACACAGAGTTGCTGTAAGACACTAACATCAAGGTATTCCAGGCAGGGGTGGTGTTAGGGAGCGCTGTTAGCCCCTGTTGGAAATTTCCAGCTCCCCGTCGTTAAGTACAGAACTCTTTTCTCGGAGTATCTTAGTAATTATAGTACCTGATAACCGTACTTGAGCCAGAGGTGATTTATAGAGTAGCTCAGAGGAATGGAGCCTTCCTTGTAAAAATTACTGTTGATTGTGGGGGCTCAGCCCCCCCCGAAAATTGTTGCACTGCTACATGGTTATTGGGACACTTCTAATTGTTGACTATACTGTATTAGTATTGAACTAAATTATCATATTTTTATCTTTGAAAATATAGGCGTGGTTGCACTTAGAGCCTCCTTGTTAAAATTTTTAGAAATCACTACTGACTTTGACCCCCTAATTGGAAGAGTCAGGCCCCCCGTAGAAAATTCCTATTCCTACCCCTGACTTCAGGACCTCTTTCAATCACATTGAAGGAAAGAAATTCCTAACTATTTCTAAATTTTAGCTGCGCATAAAATACCCTGAAACTAACACAGAAGAAAGAAGAACACAAATATTTAAAATTTGCTACAAAATACTTTATGAAATAAAATTCAAATAACAAAAACAGTCAAGGATGTTTCCTAGACGTTAAAGTACTTTGCAATATATAAGCACCTTGCCAGTTCCATGAATATTTCCCTATTTCTTGATTTTCTGCAGTCAGAAAATTTGGAATTGAAAAATTCCTTAGAATTTTGTCTTTGGCAATACAAATTCCTTCATTTTGTTACAGTATTCCTATGCATGTGAGCAACTAGCTTAGGGGAAAACAAAACAGAGGCTTCGTTTGCATATAGGTTTATCTCATTATGATGTTGCTAACGTCTTCCTTTCAAGCTACTATCGGTAGGGCACTGCGGGATATTGATTAAATCAGGAATGTATCAACCTTGCCTATGAAGATCTATATCAAAGTAGCGATAGCAAGAACACTGTTATTTTGCACTCATCCAGAGCACCTAAAGAATGCGAACAAAGCCGACTAAAACAAATGAGAATATTCAATTGCACATATTATTACAAAAAATGAGAGCAGAAATGGATTTAGCAAAAGCGTAATGCACTCTTTTTATAAGAACTAGTAAATTGAGATTCAGGCTGGCTGTTCTTAATTTTTCAAAGATTTTGACGCTGAATTGTTCTTAATTTGTTCGTAATTAGTAGTATGTAGGCCATTTAGAAATACACAGAAAGACATGATACGATACAACATTGGGTGTTTTGATTGATTGAGAGCCAAATGTTACAACCAAGATGACCTTTCTTGAATATTAATATTTTTTATTTAAGAAATTTTATAAACGATTATGATTTATACAATGTTAGCACAGTATCTAGTTTCGCTAGGAGCAGCTAATTTGCGAAAATTAAAAAAAAATGTGTCAAGGCGGTCATTTCTTCTCAGATTAACAAGGAAAGGATGCTTCATGTCCATTTGTTAGTGGAAAGCTTCTGCATCGCTTTCCAGAAATACACTCTACGACAAGGCTTCAGGCTCAGCCTTGCTCTTAATTTGTTCTTAACTTTCCACCACCTTTCAGGCTCGTGTTCTCATAGAATTGTTTTTATAAAAAAAGAGTGTAATGAAATGTATACTAGAAAATTAATGATAAAATGTTGTTTAGATGTTAACTTTTTTAGAAAAAGATATAGTTTGATGTTAATAAAATACACATTTCTTCCAAATATCGAGAATGGCTGCAACCCTAAGATAAATTTCAAATTCTGAAGCATAACTTCCATCAGAAGTGCCATATATGAGGTATTTGGTGCAGCTATTAGCTTAAAATGCACTTAGAGCCTATGGAAAATGAGCTAAAATTTTTCAAGTGTGACAATCTAAGAGCTAATGTTGATCCTCCTGCAAATTCAGATGCAAACATTTATGAGACCGCTGCCGTACAAAAGTTACAGCATCCAAAATCAAAGACAGAATTTTACAAGGGTCTTTCGCAGGCACGCCGGAGAGTGAGGGGCAGAGGGGAGCAAACGCCCCTATTGCCTTTCACTTAGGGGAGCAGGGGAAGCGAAAGTGCCCTTTTTGAAATTTAATAGGATCCTTATTTAGACAGTGATATGATACAAAAGGAGATCAAATAAGCTATATAAACAAGCAAAATATAATTGGAAGAGTGAGCAATTGGTATAATTCTGCCAAATTTAGGCCCTGCTAAAGGATGCAACGAAGATATCTCAAATTGGTTTCTTGGGTTCCAATGAGGTGCCTGTGCTAGGTGGTGTCCCAAAGAGGTGACCATGCAAGTCGGTGCCCTATTGCTCCTGTTGGCCTCCCTTGCCCCACTATCGTTCCGGCGTGCCTTGTCTTTGGTATTGGTCTTTGGAAGCAAAGAATGATAAAAGGGATATCAGAATTCTATTAGGGAAATGCTGGAGTAATGTAGCAAAGCAGTCCTGACGCAGCAGCAGGGGAATATAGGATTTTTTGGCTAGAAAACTGACGTCATTTTCTTGAAATGAAGTCACTGCTTCATTTACTTCATGTATACTGTCATCTCATACTTGCAAGTCCTTTGCAAGTGGCAGGCTGGTTTTTCGAACATGTTCTAGAAGTTGTAGATAGGGACATTGAATTAGTGCTAAAAACATCCAAGGGTACCAAGACGTGTTGCATACAACTGACAAATCAGTTCAGTAAAGGAAGAGGATGGACAAGGTGGCATAGTGGTTAGAGCACATGCCTCCCGTGCGGAAGAACTACGGTTCGAGTCCGACTCGATGCCCTGACTAAATGCTCGCTCACTGTTCACCCAGCAGCGAATGGGTATCCGGCGGCAACACTGGGGAGATAAAGGCGGCGAGGAAAGGATCTGGCCATCCTACCTCACATGCCGATAGCTCAGGATAAGTTTCCTCTTTAACAGGCACTCCCCTACGTACGAAAGCATACGGGACTACCTCTACTTACTAAACGAAGAGGAGCAATACAGCTCTAAAAAGGCCTATAGGAATAGAAATTCTAATGCCTCCTGCAATGGAAAGTTGCTGCCAAGATGCTTCCAGGGTGTCACACGTTTTTTTCAAAATAACTTCGGTAAATAATGTTTAAGATGGTGAAGTTGCAGTAAACTTCAAAATGTAAAGGATAAGTTAAAGTTTAAACTTATTATATGTAGTAATTAGATGATTTCGTTTTTATGCTAAGAGAGATCAGAATATTTTTTATGCACTTTGCGGACAAATTAGGTGTGTCTCTTGGGCTTCCGTTGCGGCTTTTATGCTTGTGTTCCTAGAGTGCAAAAAATTAACCAAATGTTGTCCAAAGAATTGGAAAACTTTGTGATTTAATGACAGCGTCCTTATCAGAGGTTTTTATCGACCCATCAGAACCCTGCAAATTCCACGAAAGCCAAATTATATCTGGTAGATCTTGGTAATTATGAAGTGAGCTTTTGCACAAAAATGATGGTAGCACGTAGATCAATATAGAATCAAAGAGCGACCTCCAAATTATTTCAAAATAAAATTTTACAAACAAAAATTAGTTCAAACCATTCACGCTTGAAGAACATGGACATGTTAAAGAAAAAATTACTACGGAAATAAAAAAGCATCTCATTTCATTAAAGGAAAAGTTGACCATGCAATAAAATTTGATATCAAATAATAATTGATATTAATGCAAAATAATATTAGCATGATGTCATTCTAATAACTTCATTGCAATGTAATATAATCATTGTAATAATATTATATTGGAACAATATTATAAAATCATGTTGACTTTATGTTAAATGGACATCTCGTTAATAACATAGCATTCTAAATATTGCATTAAAAAATTTTATATTGCAATTTTATTCATTAAATCTTCTTAAGGATTGCAAACTTTGGTTTGTAAACATCTTCCATAAATAAAATGCTAACTATCAAACTATCATTAGGCTCACCAATTGGATGGATAATACACTCAGCAAACATAAGTAACTGTTTGTGAGAAGTACCAGTATAAAAAGAGTTAACAAGCTGCTCTCATTAATGCTTCATCGTAGCGTCTGAAAAAGTGGCTGTAAAAAAGTTGCAGTTTGTAAGATTTTAGCTTTTGTTTTGTAAATAGAGGGCCCCTTGCAAACCAGCGTAGCTGAATCGGCCAATGTCTATAAAATATTGAAATGATGATGATGATGATGATGATGATGATGATGATGATGATGATGATGATGATGATGATGATGATGATGATGATGATGATGATGATGATGATGATGATGATGATGATGATGATGATGAAGCTCTTTTTTTATCGTTATCTTTTGCGTTATCTGCCAGTAGCAGTGAACCTTAATCTGTAGCACTGCAATAATTTGTAGTTGCATAGCAAATGAGGTATTTATGCATTTCTTGCTACAATCAGTCAAGAAAATTGCAATTGGAACTCATTTTGTCTCGTCTCCTGTAGCAAAATGAATAAGCAAAATTTATTTGAAGCCATTATCTATCCAGAGATATAGACATTCTGTACAGATTTAGTAAAAAGAGTTGAGCGCCGCTCGTTTGTATGTTTACATGAGTGCTCAAAAGCCTAGCACGAAGAAGGCAGTGCATTACAGGCCACCAAGAGCGGCAAAATCGATTGAAAGTTGCAGACTTTTGTAAAGATGCTACTACCTGTAATACTTTTAATTGTTGTTTCTTGTAAATAATTCATGAGTTGAATATTCAAACTTTTCCTAAAGGAATATCTCCTAAAGGCGATCTTGAAGCTGGCATTTAGCTGCCGCTAACCCCATATCAGAATGAATTCTGTTTAACCAGAAACAGTTTCGAAGAGAACAAAGGAAACACAATATTTAATGCCATGAAGCTATTACTCTTAATTAGGTTATCTTAACGATATTGGTGATGCATACAACTTCTCAAAATGCAGCCATAGAGCCTTATTGCAGGTCATTATCTTTCCACATGCATCTGAGTTCAAAGATGAACTACTATATAGCTTTAAAATTTGTCGGTTGCAACTTGCACTCCAACACTTTAGAATAGGGACTTCTTTTTGAACTCAAAAACCTCAGACTAAATTTGATATATTATTTTGAGGAGCCACTTGCAATATCCACGCCGAATTCCTTTACTTCTCCATATAACCTCAATCTAAAATTTGATTATCAAGTCATATTTTAGATATAAGTTGCATTTTGATCGATTTTTATATACCCATTTCAACTTTTTAATAAATTTATGCACCCAAAATACATGGAATATGTTTTCTTATAATTATTTAGTGTATAAGGTAATTAATCGTCCTTCTTTGCTAGAATAGGTACCCTTTCAGTAAGTCTACGTTGAGATCTAGTTGATTTAAATCTTTCAAGAATTACTTGTTTATGAATGTTGCTATTCATCCATAGTTGAAGTTAAAGACTTTAATATCTTTAATCGATAGGTAGTGTTTACTCATTCTTGCCATTTGCTCGCTTCTCAAAGTTAAAGCTTCAATTTAATTAAAGTTTCATGCTGAAAAAAGCTGAAACTCAAAAGTAGTGCTGGCTATCAAATGTTGGACAATTTTGTGAAGGAAGTTCTTCACAGTGCTAGTAAACATACTATTATATTTCCGCACCACAAAATGCTGTAAAAACTACACCTTTAATGTCTACTATGACCATTTTGCACTTTATAAACAAACCCTTGATTTGCGGCTAAGTAAATAAAGCAGATCAGTAGAAGAAAGTTTAACATGGAATGAACATCGTTTTAATATTTATAGTATTTACACATAAGCTAGCTGTAGCTATAAGCGATAGGGTTAGATGTTTGAGACGTGAAGCAAGTTATTGTGCTACAGCATTGACAAAGGGAAAAAGGCGCCAATTAAGACATAATAGTGAAGCCTTGAGAGATACAAAATCATTCAGCTGTAATTGCAGTTGGTTGAATCAAATAGTCCGGTTTCAAGCTTTCTTTTCATTGGCTGAATTTAAGTCATTCCACATCGTGAGTTTTTGCGTTGGCCAATCCTTTGGGTCGTAGTATGACCTTTGTACTCAACAAATGCCTCCACACTTCCATGAATTTCTTTTATCAAGTGAATCCAAGAATTTGGTGGGGGAACGTAGAGAGTTAAACAAACAAAGTTCTTGTCGAGAACGTTTTCATAAGATACATAAGGAGCCGCATAGTGGACTGACAAATAAAGGCAAGAATGGTGTAAGTAAATCAAGACATTGGTCTTCTTATTTTATCTTCAATGAAGGGAGTTTGAATTGAAGTTAGAAATTGCAGATTTTCAAATGGAATTTGAAGTATTTTCTTCTATTGGTCCTAAAAGTACCAAATGACAGCGATTTAGAAACTTAATGCAAATTCCAAGAAAAGCCATTGCGTTTTTATGATAAGGAATTATCTTAATGTTAACGACAAAGGTTTGATGGTCTCTTCTAAGTATAAGATCTTAACTTTAATCCCTGTCCCCAAATCTTGTTAGCCGTGTTTACATTGAATGAAATTTTACATGAAAAGGAGTCTAGAGAATGCAGCAATAATGTAATTGGGTATAAACGAGGCCTAGTGGGCTAGCCAATGGAAACTGAGATTATTGCATATGCAGATCTGGACTTTCCAAGTCTGAAGAAACAAGGGATGTTGTCGAAGGGATATGTGGTGTACTGCAGCTATGCTTTTTAAAGTGATTGCCTTTCACCGTTAAGCTACCTACTGAAGTAAATATTGATGAATTTTGCATTGTATTTTACGACTACATTAGTGAAAGAAGCTACAGTTCTACTGAACAGGCAACAGGAAGCTAGCTAAGTTATATCGATGGATTAAAAACAAGAATAAGAACTGCAAAAGTGACCTTAAAAGTTTCTGAAAAGCTTAGTTACCATATTTTCTCAAATAGAAGCCGCGGCTTCTATTGGGTTTTTTTGTAAAATTGCGGCTTCTTTTTGAGTGCCACTTGTATTCAAGGACGGCTTCTATTCCCTCTTTCAGTAATTGGAGTGCATTCGTTAATCTACTAAATTGCTTTGCTTTCGAAAATGCTAACACGTTTTCTTTTATAAAAAAAGTTTATAAGAAAATGAGGCTCTAATCGTCAAAATCTTAAGAAAATCACGAGGCTTAATTTCCAAAATTAAATGTTTTCATAGGCCAAAAATCGATATTTCGTCGTTATTGCATTCAAAATGTTAAAGATAGAATTCAAATTCAAGTATACAATATCAATAACGAAAGTGTAAACATTTCAGCCAGTTTACTTCAGTAAAAGTTAAGAAAAATTTCGAAATTAAGAAAAATTTAGGAAAATCTCAGGCTCAATTTCGGGAAAAGTTAAGAAAATTGAGGCTCAGGCAAAATAATAGTGTTCTTATAAAAAACGTGTATAACTCCGTAAAGTATTGGAAATTGAAATTTGCAAATTTTGAAACTTTTTGGTATTGTCGCAATGGCAGAAATTGGTAAAAGAAAGTTTTAGGAAAGTATTGAGGGCGGCTAATCCATTATTACCCCTAAATGCGGCTTCTACTTGAGGGAGGCTTTTAATATTTTTTTCATCAAAAACTGCAGCTTTTATTTGAGGCCGGCTTCGATTCGAGAAAATACGGTATTGTCGATTTTGCTGAATTAACAGGAATTGTCATATTGACTAGCATAAATGGAGAAAAGTGATTCATGTGGCTTCCTTTTTATAAGTTGTGATGTGATCTATGTTCTAAAAATGCTGAAATAAATTTACTGATATTTACCTCACAAATCCGGCAGCCATTCTTGGCTGCGTAATTGCAGTATATGAGATTTTTGAATAAATATATTAGAATAAGTTACAACAATTTCTTGACTGCTGCATTAATATTTGTTTATTTACTGTTCATACCCAATAGTGGCTTTAAAGTACAGAGCACAGTCATCGCCGCCATCTTTATGCTAAGGCTTGAATTATGCAAATCAAAGAATGGCTCAAACCCTTTTATATGGCAAGGTGAGTAGAGTGACATCATGCAAACACGTGCATTTCTCCTCTGATAAATTCGCTGTTAGTGGCAAACCATAATTGCCTGAGAAATGTGACATAGAGTTTAATGTCAATGGAATAAACTGTTCTAAATATAAATGCAGTCAAGAGATGCCAATAAAATAGAACAAAATTGTTACATCTTGACTTAAAATGGTAAAGTTATAGGCTACACAGCATGGTAATAAAAATTGGGAAAAGATTTTCCACTAAGAGTAAATAAATACTTTGATTCTTGAGCATTTCTGCAGTTCAAGCAGGCAAGCAGACAAACTAAATTTTGGGGGTGTGGTGCCTCCCCCAACCTCCTATAGCTAAGCCCCTGGTAGTCAGTGAAGACGTAATTGTTTCTAGCTATCAGTTTCACATTTCCTTACCAGATGTCAAGATTTTGAGTTGGTTTAAATCGAGAACAAAAGTACAAGACCTAGTAGGACGGCCTGCTTTATGAATCTCAGGCAGGCCATACAAAATACCAGGTTCCTCCCTGAGGGCAGAGTTCCCGATATACAGTTCCAGCTACAGATTGGTTTTTAACTAGAGTATCCCTAAGAAGAGTGAGCTAGCATAGTGGTTAGAGCGAATGCCTCCCGTGCGGAAGGTTTAAAGTTCGAGCCCGACTCGATGCCCTGACTGAACGCTCTCTCACTGTTCACCCAGCAGAAATTGGTACCCAGTGGGAACACTGGGGAGATAAAGGCGGCGAGGAAAGGAACTGGCCACCCTACCTCACATGCCGGTGGCTCAGGATAAGTGTCCTCTCTAACAGGCACTCCCTTACGTACCAAAGTATACGGGACTACCTTTACTTTTTTATCCCTAAGAAAATGAATGAGTTGATCTTAACGCTTAATACAATTATCATTGCTTGCTGAATTAATAATGTAGTCAGATATTCTTCGCAGGGACACACTGGTGTGGAATAGGGAAAAAAGACATACAAAGTCATTCCGTGCTCAATATTTCAGTGACTGACAAGTGCTGCAAAGATCATGATAGCTGCCCACATTACATTTCACGATGGAGCACTAAATATAACCTCTTTAATTGGAGACTGTACACCATAAGTGAATGCTCATGTGATGAGAAATTCAAAAGATGCTTGGAGCAAGACGACTCTGTGATGTCAAAAGATATCAAAAGGATATACTTTGATATGCTGCAGGTTCCTTGTTTCAAGCTAAAAATGAAGCCAGAAAAGGCCTGCGTAGCTTGGCATTGGTATCTGAAATGCAAAACATATAGGGAATGGATGGAACCATACGCTGCTATAAAAGGATAAAAAGGAAAATTGATAATGTCTGCATTTATTATCACGTATCTTGCAACTGAGGCATTGTTTAAGTCTTTTTAACACCCCATATTTCAACGTTTTGGAGGAATAACCCTTTTGAAATTCCCTCACCTTAAAATAAGGTTGCTCGCTTATTTGTTCAGCTTCTTGTTCATCCACAACAGATTCAAACTTTTCAAGCGACTCGTCCTCAAATCTCTGGAGCTTCAAATGCTTTCAGGAATTTTATGATGGCGCCCCTATGCATACCCTTAAACAGTGGGTGACAGTGGGTGACAGTGGGTGACAGTGGGTGACAGTGGGTGACAGTGGGTGACAGTGGGTGACAGTGGGTGCTGTTCCTCAATAGTTTACCTATGATGTATATAAAGATGCTCTAGACTGTCATTTTTACTTGTTGCATACTTGACTAATGTGTCCATGCCCCATACCGTCATACTACAACATGTACTCCTAATCTGTAAAATACTTTACCTACCAGTTCTCGAAACCTTTTTACCTGCGTATTTGCAGTCTGAGAAACACGATTTTCAAGGACAGAGCTTTCTTGCAGGTTCTTGTTGTTTTTGATGACTCTATAGGTACTTATCTTATAAGAAATTTGTCTATAAGAAACATAAGGCTGAAATTAGGCAAAAGTTAAGAAACATGTAAGAAATATCAACAGGCTGAGTTTCAAAAAATAACTTGGAAAAACTGTTTTACAAGAAAAGTTTTGATCATACAAGAAGGAGAATAGAAACAGCATCTAGTACATGCCTCACAAAACCTGAACAGCCTTTTTCTTGCATCACAGTTGCCTAATCTGGGTTACTATTGTTATTTATAGTCATAAAAAGTTACAAAACATTTAAAAGACATTTAAAGCTGGATTTGGCGAAAATTCAGAAACGTCCAAGCTGAAGGCGGAAAGTTTTGTTCTTATAAAGAAAATGCGTGTACTCTAGAAAAAAAGAAAATGTTTTTTGTGATTGCGTAATGTATATTTGCACATTTATTCGTGAAGCCTAGCTACATTTCTATGATAAAAAAGACTTTATTTAAAGAGAAAGATATCTAACTAGTATTTAGAAATTACTTACAAATAGCAAAAGAAAGTTATATTTCTTGAATGAAATGTTAATAGCATCTAGACTTATCGAGAATATATTTTTCAAACACTACTGTAATGTATTACCACATTAACAAAGATGAGTTATCAACTGTAGTCTTTTAATTTTCATTGCTTCTATCACAATTCACAAAAAACGTGTGCTATTCCATATTTATTGCTACATAAGACCAAGTGAAATCCAAAATTTCCTTCCTAATTATCCATTTGTTAAGAAATATGTTGAAGAAAACTCATCCCCTATTCCCCTCCAAATTTCAATGGTAGCATTGGCGTATCATTTCCTTGCCTATTGTCTTGCAGAAGTTGACAAAACAATGTGTCCTGCATTACTACTGCCACGTAGGGTGTTTTTCAAAGAAATATTTAGAACTGCACATAAAATCCATTGATGCTGTGCTGAAGAATTAAATTCTGGCCGCAGACAGGATTGAACTGCCTGCTTTTAACGAAAAGCAGTAGATAAATTCTATTTCCTTTAACAATTCCATTTCTGGTTTTGCATCACTTATCAATTCATATCTAAGTCTATCATTTCTACTGCTATTTACTTTCTTACATCCTGGGACCACTAAATAATAAACTAATACAATTGCACAACTTTTTTAGAACTGTACATTTTGTGTAGAACTGCACGTTTAAACAAAAACCCTGCTATCTTGAGTGATGGTTTTGATCATTGCTACTTTGACGGAAGAAAATTTTTTTCATGGGAATCCATTACAAGCAAAAATTGAAATCGTAGATACGTGAAAATTGGATTTGCGCTGGGAGCACTTTTTTAGAAAGCAAACAGAGAGAAGTCTTGTAAATAAAACAAGTTTTAGAGAGATCGTAAGCCAGTGAAAACATGAATGAAAATCGTTGGTTCAAGTTGAAGTGTTTTTGCTGCTTCCCGGCATTGCAAGGGGAAGAGATCTATGAAGAGCCATTGCAGGTTGGGAGCGAATCTACTGTGTTACAAAAGAGCAGCCGTGGACTAACGGTAATGCACTCGATTCAGACCAACATGGTCCTGGGTTCGAGGCCTACCACAGGTCATTGGTGACGTCAGGAAGGGCATTAGGTCTTAAATGCTCGTGCCAGAACTAAAGGCCTCTCAGAGGTACCTTCCAAGCCTTAAGGAATTGGGGGAAACGGACGTAAAATCGAGTAAAAAAAGCAAATCTTCTGTGTTTGTGATTGTGATTATTGACGGCAGTTGTTAAGGGTGAAAATGGCGCGATAATAATGATGATATAGCTTGGGTTGGCGATAATGAGAGTGAGAATGAGTATGACTATCCAAAGCCAGATTGCATTCAAAACCCTTTTTGCGCCAGATCTGTGGCGATTAAAAACTTTTGTAAATACCAAATGCAATTTGGCAAGTTTTAGCAAGTTTTATCAGCATTTACGCCAAGTTTGCCTGAAGTTTACCAGTGCAAATGGCAAACCATCTTTTCTAGAAAATTTTGGCTAGAATCTGTGGCGAGCAAAAATCCCAGAATGTACACAGGAGCCAAAGTTCGTGCACCCCCTCATGAATGCTTTAAACTTCGAAGATAATAGTCCTTCTACCAATAAGAAAAATGAGTTTGGAAAACAATCAGAAAAATTGCCATTGCTGTTTCAGGACAAAGTACTCATGGCCACTCGACGAAAAGAAGTGGAGCTTTTACCCATGGGCAAACCGAGAAAACGCCCAGAGGACTCTTAGGATTCGGGGGCCCGAGCTGAATTTGAAAATCCTATGAAGAGCTAGTGACTTTAGTCTTCTGTTTGAATTGAGTTCCAACCTCTTCAGAGAGGGTATTCTTGTTGGTGGCAAGAACAGATTTTCTGGATTGTATTGAAATGCATATGTTTGTAAAAGTGTGTTAATTTTTCGTTTTTAGTAATCCATTCGGCTCATAGGCAGTGGGTGTGTTGCCCTCTGATGGGGACCAGAGTAAAAAAAACCCATGTACTTGATTGTACAACGTAAAGTTGCTACGTACACAGTTTGCAAAATCTTTAAATGTGCAATAGGAAATGTGCACATTACAGTTTGATCGTTTGGAATCAAGAAGCATTAATTGAAGTTTTCTGTGGCCCATCTATTAAGAAATTCTTGCATCTATTGAAACTGAACAGAAATCTTGCAGAGGAGCATTTTCAGATGTTATAGAGAGCGCAGTTCTAAAATTTTTTCTGGGAACTTACCCGCAGACCCAATCTCAGGTGCGCTATGAAAAGAATATTGTGATAAATAATTCTTCATTTATGGGCGTAGGCCTGTGATAGCCAACAGTCTCCGACTCTTAAGAAAACACGTACAGTAGCTGGATTGAATGCTATGGCGTGGCAAAACCTGCCTGTGCAATCACTTTAGAGGGGCAAAAGCCTTACCTTGTTATGCAAATCTCCAAGTTAATAATTCTGTTGGGCAGAACCATGCAAAATTTTCAGTAGGGGGCAATGCCCCATGCCCCTTGCACGTACGTGCCTACTCTCAAATTTGACTTCTACATCTTTATACACTATTTTCTTGGTGTATCTTAAGGGGCCCCCGATCAACGGTGTGCCCAGGGCCCCAGCAGAAGTAAAATTGGCCCTGGGAGTGACAGTTAACGAGCAGGTAGATTATGATGATTATGATGATCCGCAGAAGATGCTTCTGCTTTGCAAAATGATCTAGATAGGCTCTATAGATGGAGTTGTGATTGGGACATGGACTTCAATGTTACAAAATGTTTTTCTATGTCTGTCACTCTGAAAAGAAATTTTATCGCAAGTGAATATTATATTTTGGATGATCTGATTGAAAAAGTACAGTCTCACAAGTATTTAGGTGTGTATATTTGTAATGATATGCGTTGGAATAAGACAGTCGATTTGGTAGTTGGGAAAGCAAACAGATTCCTTGGTTTACTGCGGAGAAATTTTTCTACTTGCCCATGGCAAATAAGAGAAAAACTTTATTTTGCGCTTGTACGACCTCATCTTG
>OLMO02000257.1:4894855-4932769 GCA_900291935.2 Cassiopea xamachana
TTTGCTTTTCTTCTCATTATCAGCTGTTTTATGATTGTTATAGATAAGCCAGTAAACACAACCTATAAGTACTTCATTCTTTGTTTCTGTATGCTGAAAATACCATAGTCAGCTATTTTGCAATTTTGAAACTGAAAGTTAAATGCTCCAAATATGATTTATGCACTCTGTAATAAAATATAGGATTTATTTGCTGTCAAATATGGCAAGTCAAGCAAATTGGACATCACTTTGCTGTTTCTCAATACCTTGAACCTTTGCCATGAGTTCCTGGAAGGGCCATATGGCCCGGCCCCCAATCTCACCCCTACCTACCCAATGAAGAATTTTTGCTATTTTTTCTGGATTCAGCTCTAAAAGTTGTGTAGAAATCTATGCAAGCTGATTTTTTATTTCAGTTTGATCTTAATTCAGGCATGAAAGGGTTAAAGATGGAAGTCAAATTCGAGTATACACAATAGACAAAGAAAGTGTAGTCCATTTTTGCCAGTTTATTTCAGCTGATAGTTAAGAAAAGTTTAAGAAAATCTCAGGCTCAATTTCGGGAAAAGTTCAGAAAATTGAGGCTCATGCAAAATGATGGTTTTCTTATAAAAAAACGTGTAATGGTGATGGCGATTATCATGGTAATGGTGATGGCGATTATGGTGGTAATGATGATGGTGCTAATGCTGGTAAATCATGATACTGAGTATGGTGGTAATGATGGTAGTGGTGTTGGTGATTATGGCGGTTGTGTTTATGATTGTAATGAGATATCATGGTGATGGTGATGGTGATTATGGTGATAATGTTGATGCTGATAAATCATGATACTGAGTATAGTGGTAATGATGGTATTGGTGTAGGTGATTATTGCGGTTGCGTTTATGATTGTAATGAAATAGTGAATATCATGGTGATGGTGATGGTGATGGTGATAGTGATTACGGTGATAATGATGATGGTACTAATGCTGGTAAATCATGATAGTGAGTATGGCGGCAATGGTGATAGGGATAGTGGTGATTGTGCTGATTATGGCTGTTGTGATAATGATGAAGGTGATCATCATGGTAATAATGATAGTGATTATGGTGGTAATGATGATGACGATTCTGTTGATAGTGATACATAAATAATGATGTTGATTACAATATTGCTGTTGGTGATGTTGACCAGGGGTAAGCAAGTGGTAAGATTAATTTGTTATAATTCAGGAAAATTTATGATTTTGTTGTCCTCTGAATTTGCATTCCTTTCAATGTTGTTATATTTTTCAGGCAAAGAAACGCAATCGTGACACCATGAATATAGTTGACATGCTTCGTCCTGTTGCTCCTTTTGATCGTATTACGGCGTCACAACTAAAAGGTACCTTTATCTACCTTTCTGTCTCAGAAAGCAAATATCCATGCTATCATTGCTCATGTAACTGTTTGCTTTGTATAGTTGTAGTATGCCACACTAGGAAGTAACTTTTGTTCTCAATTTCCTTTGAGTATCAATTTTGTACTTTATTCTATTGTCCTACGTCGCTCATTGTAAACCTTAAGTCGATTTCTCTTTTGTTGCCGTTTGCAGTTTTTATAAGCGGCTCCTTTATAGCAATGGATGAGAGTTCTGCACAATCTTATGTTGTTAAAATACACCTCATATTAGCAATCTTTGTTCTAGTGAATCAGATCTGGCCCCCGGTTATGTTAACCCCGGAGACATATTACGATTTGGCCTTACTTCCAAGCTGCAAATAGGTCCAAACCGGTTTGAACGTAGAACTGGGGCGAATTGTGCGCAAGTAGTAGTCTAATGGTACATCCTCAAGAGTATGGTGGACATAAATGATAGTGAAAGTGCTTTGATGTTTAAGAGACAGAATTTTCTTCAAAAATATGTTTTTGGCGTGAAATTTAATTATGCTAAAAACTACCCCGGCAAAATTTTTGTTGTGGCTTTCTAACTGAAATTGTCATTTATAAAAAAGAGTGAAAAAGTTCTTAGTAGTAGGTTATGCTAGAGTATTGCCTTTGTATTATTTTGCAGCGCACATTAACAAAACTCATTAATATTCTTTTCATATTGAGCATCCCTTAACACTCAGAGCTGTTGTGATGTATCGAGGTATACCTTTAAGAACTTTTTCAGAAATCCAATATGTTCAAGTGGATCCAACGCCTATTTTGTTTTTAGAAACAGCATAGATAAAGTCTGTCTCTTTGGCATCGTTGCTTTGTTCGCAAAACCTGTGGTGAATGACTGAAGGATCAGCCCCTACTCTAGTTCCACTTGTAGAACATTGAGGAAGACCCAAACGAGATAGCAACTGCTTTGTAGAGCATGAAATTTACAGGAAGAGTTAGTCAACTTCCTGCAATTGTTTTGTTTTCCTCCCTGCCTTCAAAGAAATAAATATACGCCCCATAGTATGACGTAATTCGATTTTCCCAACAACTGCACTAACTGTAGGAAGATTATCATCCCGATTATTGTGATTAGTTAGGGTTTATCAATTCTTTGAAACCTTATTGACTGTTCTAGATATAGATGTTCTTGAACAAGCGGGAGTTCTGTCTGCATTTTTGTTTAATACACTCCATTGACGTAGTTTCTGAGTCTCATTTCTTTTCATTCTTAGTGATTGTACCCCGCTACGATGACAATCCTTTTAAGTACATTGCAGTTTTTAATTTCTATGAACAGGAAAATATGCTTAAATCGTTTATAGTTTATGATTCCATAAAAGAATAAAAGAATTATTATCTGTAATAAGTAGTTTAATTCAATATTAGTGTTATCTGTCACATAATGCTTTGAAAACTAGAAATATCCGATGGTCATTATTTGTTCTCCTTTGGGGATTATTTACCGATTTTATTTCTTCATTAGGTAGCTCTAATTATGAAGATGCAGAGCTGTCCTTGGCCATAGAGGACTTAAAATTAGACGAAGACTGGGACCTATAAAGTAAAGAATGTTTGAAATAAGTGTTTGAGTTTCTGTAAATATTGTATTGTGTACTATTGATGCTTAATTTTATCCTGTTTTTTTCCTATGCTCATAATACTTTGCGTACATAATCAACCGACAATGGACAATAACCGAAAATGGACAATATTATGATCCTCCATATCTACCCTGCGGCCTATAAATGTATTTTTCCTGTTTCCTTTTAATCATAGTGTTTCAAAAACAAAGAATCTGCTATCGAATTCAGCTGACTATTTTTGATGATGAATAAAGAATGATTAGTTTTCTTTTTCATCGAACTTTAGCAGAAAATTCAGTTTGAGGAAAATGCTCATGCAAAACGACATTGATTAAGGCTTAGTCACTTTTGTGGGATGGCACAGAACGTATTTGGTTATATGTTTGATTAAGCTATCTAAAAGTAAAGTGTTTATACAATTTCCTGAGAAACACAGCATTATTTTAAATTCAAGAAAAAGAGTCATTGATGAAAGGAATATGAGACTCATCCTGCTTAACTGCCAGACACTTCCATGTAATGTCCAGAAAAAAGTCAAGCCTTCCTCCAGCAGCTACTTTTCTTTGCGTATAATTTTACTCAATATACAACATGAAAGGGGCCTTTCAAATATTACATCACGCAAAGGGGGTGGGAGGATCTTTTGATTTTTGTGACAAAGTATTACAAGGGACGGGTGGGTTGTTTTTGCAGCGTGATGTCACATTTTTTAAACAGCTCAATGTTTAGCAAATTTTGCTTCATACTAGCAAGTTTGGCTCTTTTTCAGAAGAAATTTGGCTTCACGTCGAAAAGTAGTCTGGCAATCCTATTTGGATGCCATCTTGAGGCCAAAAATGACATAAACACATTATTATGAGAGCTGAAAATATCCTATTGAAATTCTTAATGTGACGTCACACAATAGGGGTGGGTGGGTAGTTTTGAATTTGTGACAAAGTGTGACAGGGGGTGGGTGAGTGTCTAAAAATGCCAAAACTAGTGTGACGTAATATGTGGACGACCCCAAATCCATGTTATCCACCCATTTGCCCATACCGAAGCACACTATCTGCATGCATCAGAATTTTTCTCAAGCCAAAATTTTTTTGTAAAATTACTGGACCTTCCTTGAAACTGGCATAAATTTAAAAAGCCTGCCTACAGCTCACTTCTGTGGAGCCGTTACTTTTTCTGGATTCTGTTCTCATGCAGCAGATGTTGCGAAACTGTTCAATCAAAGCCAAACCATTCAGAAAGCGGTGTAGAGTGAAGCATCAATAGTCTTTTTTTAATTTTGTACAGCAGCGCTTCTTCTAGGCAATCAGGCCCTCTTCGTAACAGCAGTAGTTATCGAGCTTCTGATGCGAAAGTTCCAAAAGTACGTAGTCTGTAGAGCGTCCTCCTCTTCCTCATCTTCCTTCCAAATCCTACGCTTCATCTTCTTTCCAATCCAAAATCAAAAGATGTAATCTTGCCTCTATTTGGCCTTCCCTTTTCTTCCTTTTTGGGGCTGTGTCATAAGGCTCGGAGCTTTTCTGCATCTTAGCAAGCAAATAAACATTCCTTGAGAGTGAATGAATAAGAAATCTTGAATCTTTACAATGCCAGTTGTCTCAACGTTATTCTATTTTAATGAAGTATTGCCTACTTGACTCGTACGATGGTCTACATCTACTTTGGAAAAATTTTATTTTCCTCGCCAACTATGTTTGCAATACCCTTTGCTTTTTTTGGTGATTTTCGTAGATTAGAGAAAATATGCCCTGCTCGTTTCATTTTGAGTGTTAACGCTTAACTCTAGCTAGTCTGTACTAATGAATCAGTTTATTCGAGGAAAGAAGTGTATGAAATATAGTATTGTTCATATTTAACAGGCCTTCCCGCTTAGTAATTCTCTAACTTTT
This sequence comes from Cassiopea xamachana, assembly GCA_900291935.2. Classification (NCBI taxonomy): domain Eukaryota; kingdom Metazoa; phylum Cnidaria; class Scyphozoa; order Rhizostomeae; family Cassiopeidae; genus Cassiopea; species Cassiopea xamachana. The sequence goes on from OLMO02000257.1 coordinate 4,899,707, forward strand.
TCTACTCCTGTTAGCTTTCTTAAAATATATAAACGCCCATATAAGCCAAGATTATTTATTCTTCCGGCCACATACGTTTAATAAGACACCTTAGTCTTGGCATTTTGTTTACGATTGATGTTGAACCAATATTGATACAATATTCTTACACTTTCGTGCAATATTGCCTAACGTATCTGTGCAACACACAGTTATGCTGTCTTGTCCAAAGAATTAGGCTTACAGTATGATCATTGCCATTAAGGGGATTACTGCTTTTCATGAATGTTTACACGATTAGTTTAGTTGTAGAAAAGTAAGCTAATTTGTTTTATTTAGGTCAGTTTGTAGTTTAAAAGATTGTGGTTCAAGTACTCAAATAGCAGGCACTGTAATCTATACACCGTTCGGTTATCCTTATCAGGATTATGTATTGTGTAGTTCCATTAATCCCAAATGCACAATTATGCAAATATAAATTAGTATGTTATGATCAGGGCTCATGTCGGATTTCTTTCATCCAAACCAGATGCATAATGCCGCCTTTACTTTTATGTTCAAGACATTCAGCATTTGTTTTGTTTTATTGGACTCATTCAAGTTTCTCTTTTGTATTTGCAATATGTATTATTGCACATCACCTTCAAGATTTCCCTATATTGTTATTTGTTCATTGAAGCTTTACAATAAAAAATTCACCTATTCTCTGATCTGGCCTGCGGATGTATTACCTTGTTGTGTTTTGAGGCTACGGAGGAGCATAATGCATATTCCTTTACACATTTTCACACACACTAAAAATCTGCTGTGGTATAATTTTTAAACTTCATAGAAAATTAGCGTGCTATTTCTATTTGAAATGACATTGAGTGTTTGTAAGATAAGCTTTCTGCAATAATTTCCCATTCTTTATAGGGCCTCTATGTTATACCCAGGCTTTCAAGCATTTTCAATGTGTATTAAACTTTTTCAAAGAACCATTCCTTTGGAAGATTTCTAATTATGTTAATGTGGATTGATTGGTGTTCAGCAACTGCTCTTGGTAGTCTTTGGAATTTAAATTACGTTCTTTGTTTAACCAATATTCAACATAAAGTTTATCTTTCGACCTTAATTATCCAGCACCTCAAAAACTGGTTGGCATTCTACTTGCTCTTTTTCCATAAGTTACGAGTATCATTTTCTTTTAATGGTGTTTTTGGCCATACACGCTTTTTTTATAAGAAACCTATCTAGAAGACACTTGAGGTTGAAATTAAGCAAAAATTAGGAACATAGGTAGGCTGAGTTTCGAATAATAACTTGGAAAAACTGTTTTTACTGGTAAATTTTTTATCAAACTAGCAGGAAATATAATGAACAACCATTGCATGCCTCACAAAACCTGAGCATCGTTTTTCTTGCATCATAGTCGCCTAATCTGCGTTTGTATTGTCATTGGAAGTCTTTAATTGTAAGAAACATTTAAGGCTAGATTTGACAAAATATTAAGAATCATCGAGGCTGAAGCCAGAAAGTTTGTTTCTTATGAAAAGAAAAACATGTATCTTCTCTGTTCTCAATTTTGATATTTTCTCACAAGTAGTGACGTGCTTCATATTTTCCCTTCAACTTGTCAAACGATAAGATGTTGTTATTGTGACTGTGAATAAAATGAACCAAACCAGCTGGACATGATACTTGACCAAATTATTCAAAGGGTACTCTTGAAATCGCTGTTGGCAGGAAAGGATTTCCTTGTCATAAGCTCATTGGTTGACGTTATGATGTAGCACTAGCGAGTACCTGGGAAAGCTTGTTTTTTGGCTTCGCAAATGTTTGCCCATGATTGCAATAGGATTCGTGTATAGGGGGAGGTAGTAAAGTGACTTTGTTCACTTGCAAATCTTGCGAAATATCTAAATTTGTTGTTGAGTTGGATCACTTTTACATACCGACAATAGTTGCCAAAAGTCCCTGGGACACTTGCAGAAACCTGCTCATAAGAGCCTTCATACAATAAGAACGTATAGCTTGAAATTTTATATTTGATTTCAAATAATTGGAATCTTTTTAGTTAGGTATTCTAGCTAGGTTTATGGTTCATTTTTTATACTGGTAAAAAGACTAACTCTGTTGGTCAGTTTGTTTGGCAATCAACCCCTTTTATGGATGTTCCAAAAATAGTACATACCTTTTGTGACAGGCTAGCTCAAACCTATGTTTTTAATCACAAAGCTTTGGTTGGCTGACTATATTGCCAGTCTTTCAATGCTGAATTGTCAACTATCATTTTCCTTGGGATTTTGGACCTTGTAATAAGAACTAGGACCCTGGATAACGTGAATTACCACTGTGCGAGGTAGCATAGTGGTTAGAGCGAATGCCTCCCATGCGGAAGGTCTAAGGCTCGAGCCCGACTCGATGTCCTTACTGAATGCTCGCTCACTGTTCACCCAGCAGCAAATGGGTAACCAGTGGGAACACTGGGGAGATAAAGGCGGCGAGGAAAGGAACTGGCCACCCTACCTCACATGCCGATGGCTCAGGATAAGTGTCCTCTCTAACAGGCACTCCCCTTCGTACGAAAGTATACGAGACTACCTTTACCTTTTAGTAAGAACCAGAACCCCGATAACGTGAATTACCTCATTCCATAAGAACATGAACAAGCTCAATTCAAAGTTTTATGTTCTTATTTGCGGGGTTTTATTGTATGCTTCCAATGGGTGTAGCTTCCGTACGTTGAGATAGCTATCAATGTTGAAGATTTCGGGCTGTGTGTACGTCGGCCTACGGAGAAAGTCCCGCCCATCATGTGAATATGGCGAAAACATCCTCGATTCCTCAATAGCTTATGTCCAGCTAGTCCTTTTTTGTTTCAGTAGGTCATATTATATATCTGATGAAACAGTTTTGTCTAGAATTGGAATCAAAGTCCCAACACTCATGCAAACATGAAGAATCTAAAGCTTGGATACTTTGGGCACACAAAACGCCACCAGTCACTTGAAAAACATATTCTGGAAGCATAAATGGAAGGTCGAAGAAGGCAAAAATGCTTCTCTTATGGAGGTGACAAGTTATGGAATAGCCTCTCAACTGAGTCAAAGCAAGCACCCTCCTTGAATATTTTTAAGCAAAACATTTAATTTTCGTAGGATTTTTTTAATATAGTAATTTAGTTCATGTAATATGATAGTAACAAGAATAATAAGACATGTATTTTAAAGTTGGCTACAAAAGGAATAGTTAAAAACTAATACAGGCCAACTGATCTTCCTATTTACAATGCTTATATACAAATTTAAATACTGCATGTGGATCCCGTTCAATCTTTAATTTTGTTTTTGAACTGTCTGTCATTTTTGGCAGATTTAATAATGTCAGGGAGTGGTTCCCTAGCATACTTCCTCTAAATCTCATTGAATTTTAATCCGTACATCACTGTTTTGGTACTTGGTAGTTGGACGAGATCTTTTTTTCTAAGGTTGTAGTTTGTGGGCCTATGTTCGAAGAGATCTAACAGAAAGCAGGGATTTGTGAGGTTAAGCATTTGTAGTCCTCCAAAAGTAATGCTTGTAGATTTTTTGAATGTATTTTATGCTCACCTCTCTTATGCAGAAGCTCCTTCGTTTATAGATTCTATTAATTTAATTTCTATTCCTGAATGTTGTTAAATATTTTCATGTTATTCTATGGGAGGTCCCCTTGAAAATCAGCATCTGCGCTGAAGGGCTACCCTCTCCGGTAGCTTTTTGAAATATGAAATGTAACACTAGGAAGGAGATGGGAACATGAAATTCAAAAATGGCTCATTGAATGACATATACAATGTTTTCGTGAGAATAGAGTTTATAAGAATATTCAGGCACAGAATCGCTGAAATTTAAGAATAATGCAAAAGGCAAGTTTCATCTAGACTTATAATTTTTGTGTATTTGAGTTATATTGCTGCTTGTGAATTAACGTTTTCACTATCGATAAGATATATTTTATTCTGCTCCACTTTTGTTTTGATTTATGATAAGGTAGGGCATCAAAAAGATTTGAATATAATTCTTTGATTTTCAGACGTAGTTACACCTTCGTTATTAAGAATAATTTAAGAGTAATCTAAAGCTAAAACGTGAAATAAACTTGGAATATTGAGGCTCAGCGAAGAATCAAGTATTCTCATAAAACAAATATATATATATATATATATATATATATATATATATATATATATATATATATATATATATATATATATATATATATATATATATATATATATATATATATATATATATATATATATATATATAGTTCAATGGAATGACTAGGAACAACAACAACACAGGCAGGAAGATGGGCTGAGGATTGTTCACTGCCACGCAGTAAGGTTTGAGAAGCAACGCCCTATAAGAGGATTAGCTGCTAGAATGAAGATAGAAGAGTCCATGCTTTAGAAAAGATTTGTGTATGTACAAGCTATCTATAGGAACTTTAGCTAGAGCATTGGAGAGCTTGACTCTATGTTACGCTCCTCTGCAACAACTTTCAATCATGATTTAGTGTGCAAGCAAGTTAATACCGTCAACTTTTTCAATCTCGCTCCTAATCTCGCTTTGAGAAGGAGTTTCTACTTATTTCAATTCCTAAATCTCTACGTCTTAATACGGAACAATAAGGCTTAGAGATGGGTACATTTATCTCATTAATTGTTGACTATGGAAGCATCTCAATGTTTACCGTAGTCCGTTTGAAGGATCACCCGCAAATCCTTTCGTCCGCGTGCGCTCATTAATCTAGTAACAAGCAAAAGTAGTTAGTATTAGATGCATCAAAATAGAGCCGAGGGCAGTTTTAGTAATAGTCCTATTGTACTGTTTGACAGGCCCTCTATTTAATTGGATTAGGAATGAGAAAAGATTATGAAGGAATAAAATTCTGTCAACCAAAGTATGCAGCAGGAGAAATTGTTGCATTCAGACGCAAAATTTGACTTGTATTTTCAAGCATTATTAGTTTATACAAATGTGCACTTGCATAGTTTCTGTGCATTTGGAGGCGCTTTGAATGTCAATCGTTGCTAGATTTGCTAGATATTATCTAGAAATCAAACAATTTCCGAATCAGACCTTTGCTGTTTGCTGTAGACGACTATATATTATACTATCAATAAATTTAGCATTTACCTTGAAAAACTATTGTTATAGTTGCTCTTCACTAGCAACTAGAACTCTAGATTCTCATGCTGGTATTCATAAAATGTAAAATTTATGATTAGCTTTCAATTTGGTTAGACTATTATCTCTTCTTGGCCCATTAGACTTATTTTCGTTCTCGCTTTGATTTAGAGCAGCAGTCTGACTACTAAGGAGGAGCACTAGCATGTATTGATAGTAACGATAAGCGTGATTTCATACGGGATACACACTTTATCTATAAGAATACCTAACTTTTGCAGAGCCTCAATAGTCATAATTTTTTCTGGCTTTGAGCCTAAGATTATTCTTAACTTATTCTCAGTTGTCAAAGTTGTAACTTCGTCTGAAAATTAAATGAATATATTCATTCTTTGTTTCTGTCTTACTTTATCATATAGGAAATGAAAAAAGGAACGGAATATTATTGTATTGACAGTGCAGAAGTTGATCAACAAACAGTACTATAACTCGACTGCACGAACATTCTAACTCTTGATAAAGCTTGAACAGTGGGGGTTTTAGGGATCTCAGGGCCCAGGGCCGAAATCATCTGCGGGGCCCTTGTTTGAAAATCACCGAGTGTATTTACATGTTTTCCTGTGATTTCTTTTCACTTTTTCTCAGAACGCGGGGCCCCTTCGGAGCTATCAAAAGCGCGGGGCCTGGGGCCTGGGGCCTGGGGCCGTGGCCCCCTAAAACCGCCTCTGAGCTTGAACCGTGCATTGCTCTTAAATTATTGTTATATTTCTGCGATTCTGGGCCTTAATATTCTTGTAAACTTTACTTGTATAGAAAGTGTATAGCCTTTCAGTAGTAATGCTGTTGTCTTATGGTTGCTATCTCCTTTAGCAAAACAGCAAAATACAATAGTGTTTTCGTTTACATGAATGCCAGATAGATATGCTATAGTTGTGTTGTTTATTTAGAATATTTGTTTAGAAATGACGTAAAAGCAGTTCTTGATTCTATTTTGTCTGTTTCAAGGGGTAGTCTGTTAAACATCTTCCCACCAGCAGTAGAAACACAGTAAGTAGACTTAAGTTAGCACTCAGCGAATAGAAAATCAACTGATAGGATGGAGCACCTAGAGACCTAGCGTTCCAAATGAACGCTATCATTTTGTGTTCTTTTACTATCCTATAGAATTTCAAGAAACGGCTTTATTTATTGACGTTCAAAAGAATGTAAGATTGAAACCTAAAACACACTGCTTTTGTCTCATTTTTTCTTCATTCACTTTTCCGGGTCTTCACAAGCGCTATGATTTATGCAATCAAATTTTCAATTATTTCTTTATATAGCATGCTTTGCAAAAACCAACTTTTGAGCAAGCAAATGTTTTACATTTAGTTCTTTTCCTCTGGTACAAACGTTTGACCAGCGAGTCGAATTCAAAGTTAGGCATGTCAACAATCCTAAAAGATTAAACTATTGACAATCGTCCTATCTATTGGTATGCTTGAAAAAGTCACCGAATATTAGATCGTATTTACTTTCATTGCCCAGGTTTTTCTTTTTCATCAATCTCTCTTTGAGAGACACTAAAGTTGAACCATATCTGCTTCTTATATTATTTTTTGAATTCAGAACTATTTCCCCACAAATTGCCGTTTCAGCTCACGGCTCCATCCTGGATTATTATTCTTATCTCAATTCATATATATCAATACTTACTGCTTAGAAAATTAGATAATTTGAGTAACTTGTCAAAAGTAGATAGTTAAGGTCAAAGTTAGGGACAAGGAGCTTTCTTCTTTATGAGTGACATTTTTGCACGGAACCAAGCATGTTTGCTTTGCAATGACAAATTAAGGCATGATGACATAATTATGACTAATAAAAAGACACAATGCTGCTAGGAGAGAAAAGAAAACATTGGAATCTTTAATTTCTTCATTCACATGCAGAACTTCTACCCCTAGAGTAGTGAACCAAAGTAAATCTCTGAAAAAGTCATTTGAAATCACTTTTCATGTTGCGGTCCTGCTATACAAATTCGTCATACGATATTTACACGAAACTATTTTCTGTGACTTTTTTGTTTACTCACGGTGGGGGTGATCTTGCATTAAATCGTGCCCCGTCTTTTGCACGTGAATTGCAGGATAGGGTTGGAATGTGAAGCTGAACAGTTGCTAACTTCTGATACCAAGTGAGGGAAAGGAGGACTCTGCAATCAAATTTATTTGTTTTCAGGCAATCTCTCATGGATTTTATCTGGTTCACTCTCTCTCTTTAAATTACAAAATTTAAATATCGCACTACCTAATTCATTAAATAACTTAGAAGACTTCTAATCCAACCTAATTTAATTTAATCTAATCTTTCTAGACAGACCCTATGTAGTAAAGAGTGATCCTCTGTATTGTGAGCCAGAAACAGTTCTACAACCCATTGCTGGAACTTACCACCACCAATGGTGTACAGTGATTCACCAAAACTTAGTATGTTCATCTCAATTAAAGATATGTCCCCTTTATCAAAAACTCCATAGAGTTCGGGCTTGAATGTACTAGGGTTCTTTAACAATTTATCTAAACGTCGCTGTACAACTCCCCTATCGTGATAAACCACGTTTTTGTACGTGTCAGATCCATATGTTGGCAAATCCGTTGAAAGGAAAATGCTCTCAATCTGAAATGCTTTCATTCGTTGGAAAACTTTCTTTGATAAAATATTCATGCACTTCAATACTTTGTCTATACCATACCAAGATAATTGTCGTTCTGCTCGTATGTGTACTGCTAGAAAGGGATGTTTCAGAAATCGCCTCACAAAGTCCTTTGCAATGCTCACTAAAGTCTCATTATGTACTACGTCTGACGGCTTCAAGATTTGAAATATACTTTCAGGCAATGGGAAATGCGTTCTTCTCTTGCCTATACCTTTCCATTGCAAAATTCCAATACAACTTTTCCGTTTGAATACCTCGTTCTCGATCTGCTCAGCCGTGCGAATAATTTCTGGGTCAACGCATAAGTACTTCTTAACTGTAACGCCCCCTAACAGTCTTTCAATTCCCGATTTTCTAAGGAAATCGCACGATTGAACACCACCATACTCCGGCATGTTTTTCCGTAGTTCATGCCATGGTTTAGAAGCAATACCAAACCAGTTCTTTGCATCGGTGTATGAAAAGCTATCGTTGTATATAAAGTGAGCGAGAACATCAAGCCCTTGCCTGCAATCTTTTATGAAGGCATTGAATTCTGTTAATGGGGCGTACCCCCGTTCGCAGAGCGTTGAATTGAAATGAGTAATATCAAAATATCTACTTAAATTATTGAAAAGTACTGTATTTGCCCGCAGTTCTGGCTTGTCTTGGATGCCGTTCATTCTCGAGTTGTTAATAAATGGCATAACTACTTCTCTGTTATAGTGTTTGGCTAATGAGGCCAAATCTATTAAATTTTTAGTAGCCCCGGCCAACTGTTCATAATATCTCAAGGTAAATATATACTTTCTCTTTGAAGTAATTTCCTCTTTCTTGTGCTCTATGTTTTGTTTCACCGATCCAGCTTTTGCCTGAAGCTCATTCGATCCTTCGGCGCTTTGCCAAAAGGCATCAATTCCACCCGGCCATGTGCTATTCCAAATACGTCGTGTCTTCCCATTAGTCGACATTCCATTAACAGAAACATCAATTTTTACGTTCATCGATAAAGCTTCTTCACTGGCAATTTTAAGATCTTTTCCCACTTCTTTGATGGTATTTACATAATTTTCCTTATTCACTTCTCTTACTTGAAGCCTTTGATTATGATTTGATAACAAATCCAGCTGCAGCTTCTTATTTTCAAGCATCCCTGCGTTATCTTCTGATGATGGTATTGTTTGTTGTCTTTGCTTGATTATTATCTTGATTTGAAGGAGCACGTACATGCTATATAAAGCCAGTATCCACAGCACTACTTTGAACAAGTTTGTTCGTTTATTACGTATACAAAATATATGTGACGTTCCCATTCTCGTTCTGTTTAGTGTGATCTGGTGACCATTGAACATCTCACGCGCTGTGACCTGTGTCTTTGGAAGTCCTTTATTTAAGCCACTTTTGATCTATGTCAACAAAGGCCTTGAGCGGAATATAGCTTAATTATTCCTTTGACAATATCCCCCTTTGCACAATATTTGAGAATGCAAACACTATACAAACGATGCAAAAGATGACTATCCAAACTAAGTCAGCCAGCGGCACTTGTGCGCATATTACTGAGAAATGACCTGCATTCGTCGTTACAAGCAGGTACGTCGATAACAACAATTTGTATTGGACTTGGTTGTGCTGAATGACAATTCATGAAAAGCTATTGAATAGAAACAGTCGAATGCTCGTCCCAGCAGGGCTATACTGTTCTCATCTGAATCTGCGGGTCCTTTTCTCTGTCAAGCAGTGATCCTCTTTGTTTGCAATCACAACATTCAACTTTTCTTAACCATACTTTAAATCTTTATCATAGTCCTTTAATTCCTAAGATAATGACTAAAAAGATCCAGTATATACAGCGTAGCTGTGTCTCCCTTTTCGACTCTGAATAAGCGTAATTTCCTTTCTCTCATGCCAACTTTATAATGCTTTGCTGATAAGTTTCAACAACTTTCACTTAGGCTGAAAAGCAACCGTTTGTACGAACCATTATTCGTTGCAAATTTATCCAGGAATTACTTCTATCATTAGCAGATGTTTGAGGGCTGTGCTCTTGAGCTAATTGCGACTCACGCCTAATGAAAATAGCTAAGTTGGGTAAGACTTGTGTGATGTTTTAGTAGATTGCCAGAAGCATCATAAATAACTTGTACGTCATTCAAGATACTGTATTGACATTCATTTGCTATTGTCGTGGGTAATTTGCATTCTTTTTCAAACAGTTGATATCAGCAAATGTTCTAAGTCATTATCCGTTCTCTAAGTGCTCCTTTATGGCTAATATCTTGATGGCCTTTGCTAGGATTAGTGTCAGGGGGAGCCCCTTATCAAAACCCCAACCTCATTTGAAAACGAGCGTTAGAGGTGCCCATGATTTATTCGCAACTAGAACACTTTGGTAGCTAGCTAGAAGATTTGTGTACTGTAAGAAAATTGCTTGGACTTGAGATCAATTCAGATAATGCATATAAAGGTAATTTGTGTGGCAAGCTGTCATATTCTCCATTATTGTGGTCGGATTTTAGAGTCATTTATGATTTGAGCAGCTGCAATACATGTATCTCATTGGAATAGTAAAAATACTTTCAAATGTTATAATAAATGAATTAATAATTAGATATGTGAGCTGTTAGGAGGGGACTTTCCTTTGACGTTGTTTTAGGATTTAGTAACTAGAGAAAGCAACAAGCTTAAATTCCAAAAATTAGCAAAAAATTCTAAACTTTGTCCTCTAGCACTATTATGAATTATCAAACCATCTAACCTTGACTAACACTGTCATGACAGTTTCTTCCTAAGAGCACATGGCCATGGATATCTATCAATATTTCAGACCAGGGACGTGGAGACACGTGGCCTCTGTGTCCACAGTTCCTATATCCATGCTTCAAACGCAAGAAATTAAGAGAACAGAGAGTGATGCTTGTTTATTATATATGAGGTAGCTGTACCCTGCCGATGAAAGTTCGTCGGAATTTGGTTAAAGTATTTCGTCTGTTAAACATTACGTCAAACAGAAGATTCGTCTCTTTTCACCAACGAAAACATTCAGCCGACTTTAAAACTTCAGACTCTTCAAAAATAATAAATAAAAGAAAAAATAAAATCAGGTGCAGTTTTCATGTAGTATCCTATATAGTGTGTTTTCGCTTTTTTATTCTTTATTTACATACACACGGGCAGCATCTCCAAGCCATAGCTAGGAGACTGCAGTTTGATTATGGAAACGTATCAACTTTGTTCGTAATAAATGGCCTAAAATCTGTCGAAAATCACCAAAAACCGAAATGTCTAGAAATGGTAGAAAGTTCAGCGGTTAATTCTTTCGTCGGTTAAAATATTTCGTACGTTGAAAGTTTCGTCAAACAGGAGAAAATTCGTCACTTTTCATCGACGAACTTTTCACCGATAAAGTATAACTCCTGATCAGGAATAGTTTTTTTGAAAATGTACTTCCTATAGTTGGTGCTCTATTGCCATTGCTATAGCTATGAATCTGTTATAGTTATTGTCTAGTGATGAATATAAAAACATTTACTCCTAAATTACATTTAAATCAATGTTATTTAGCCTTTTTGCAGATGCAAAGCTTCCAACATTTGATCCTTATATCCTATCCATCATCTTCATATAAAAGATGTCAATATGATGGATGGAGTTTTACAATAGGCTTTCCCATTCAAACAATTCCGTGAATTTGACCACTTTGGACGTGACAGAGAGCCTAGAGTGTCTCTGTAATCCTAAGGAAGAGATTTCTTAGAAGTTTGATCTACAACTTGGCTGAACTGAGTTGTTTTCTAAGGTGCATTGTTCCTATCTATGCAGTACAAGCCTGTTATACTTTTTAGAGTTAATCTCTCCCTTAAGGCATCATATAGTTACGGATTAACTTATTATTTTAATTCAAATTTTTGAATTTTTAGCTTCTAGAGACTGCTGTCGCAACTCATTTTGACCAATTCTTAGAGAGGCATGCACTTTAGGAAACCCAATTGAGTTAGTGCCCCGTTTTGGTTTGGCTTAAAATATCAGATTTCAGCACTTTGGCCTAAAGATTTCAGCACTTTTGTTTCTCATAAGACTCACATTATACATTCTGGGAGTTTCCAGCCCTTCTCTGATGAAAAGTCTTCTTTTTTAACTTATAAGACTCAAACACAGAGCTGGCAGTATTCTCTTGGAGGGGCAAAGCTGCCTGTACCATCACCTCAGGAGGTCCAAAAATTCTATCTGAGCAGAAATCCCCAGCTTAAAGCACACTTTTTCATAAGAATATCTAGTTTCTTGCTATTCCTAAATATTCTTTTAATTTATTGGTTTTGAACAATAGATCACTCTTAATTTATTCATGAATACCAAAGGTATAAGTATGCCAGAAAATCAAAGGAGCATGGTCAAATCTCGGTTGATATCTTACCTCATCAGAAAGCAAAATTAAAATGGAGCAGAATGATTGATATTGTACCAATAGCGCAAATTTTATTGTAAAGCCAGTACTGTGATTTGAATATACAAAAATCCCAAGTGTTGATGAAGCTTGAGCCTAGCATTATTTTTAATAAATTATTCTTTAATTTCTGGAATTCTGGGCTTTCATATTCTTATGACCTTTTCTCTTATAAGTAAGTGTGTAACACTGTTGGGGGGCAACATCATACCTGTTGTCTGCCGTGCCTCCCTTCAGCTACGTACCTGGTACAATATTTTAACAACATAAAGTCCGATAGACGGATGAACTAGCTTGCACGCTTGCGTGAACATTACCTCGGTAATACACCACTGATAGCTCGACTGCGCCATCACCTTGACCATACCTTGAAATGTGCCGTCAGAAAGTTTGGCCGAGAGGCCAGAACCAGTTTTCTTCCAATATTTAATTTAAAATTGGTAATTGTTGGGTGATTATTACAATATCTGGGAACAACAACCGAAGACTTTCCTAAGGCTACTGCTGTGAAGTTTTCCGAATTGAGCAGTTTAAAGTCACAGCCAAGTTGCCACGTAAATAATGCAAACTGGTGCAAGCATAAATTTTGATACAAACCTAGCAATCATGTCGCAACAACGTGGGGGTTCGTTTCGAGCGACTTACTTAGGCCCACCATCACTTTCCGTGAGTGGAAGCCATGATTGAGCCTCGTTTTACATATTTCCACCTTGTTTTCGCTGACCTGATAATCAACATGTAGATTTTGAGTTACACGTCGCATTTAACCGCAAATCACCCAACCAATTGTGCTGACACAGTAGTATGGAAAATGCATCCATTTGAGGTTTAGATACCTTTTTAATTATTAACAGTGTTATTTGCTAGAATGTTGACATCTTTCGAATGATGGGCAGTAAGCCTTGCCCACCATCATCCAAATATTACCACCTGCATATGCAGATGCAAGTATAGCATTTTCGTTTTAGTTTTCGTCTGGATCGTACTGAGTAGTGCCATCTTCCGCTACACTTCTGCAGAGGCTTCTATTAGAATATTCTTAAATTATTATTAAGTACCAAAGGCGTAACAAAGTAATATATTCAGATCTTTGTTTAAGTCTTTCTTCATTATAAAGCAAAACAAAAGTGGACTCAATATTTGACATGGTATTGATTGTGCAAAAGTTAATCTACAAGAAGTACTGGAACTCGAATACATTACAAATTTAAGTTGTGATGAAGTTTGAGCCTTGCATTATTCTTAAATTACTCTTAACTTTCAGCAACTCTGAGCCTTACTATTCTTATGAACTTTATTCTTATTAAAAGAAAGAGTGTAGAACATGAAAGGAAAAATGGTATGGTTAATGTGATGGGATACGTCTAATTGGCCCCAAGTGTGACCAATTAGGACCTATTACCATTGTTTACTTGAAGAGTCCCAATGATAAAACAAACTCTTTTTGTCTACACAAGACTGGGTTTTGACTCAAAATGGATATATATTTCGGAAAAATGCTCTGCAAATATCTTCCCTAAGCCTTTCTTTGCGACTCAGAATCTGAATTATTTCACTCTGAAGTTTTTGAAACCACTTGAAAAAATATGCTGGGAAATGAGAATAGGTACGAATAGTAAGGATGCTCAGGCATTTGTGCAATATAGACCAATTGCACTGACCGATCAAACTGACTACACGTTCTTTTTTGTAAGAAAACCATAGTTTTACCAGAGCCTCAATTTTTTTCACTTTTCCTGAAACTGAGCCTTAGATTTTCTTTAAAATTTACTGAAATATACTGGCTACAATGGGTTACACTTTCTTTGCTTATCGCGTATACTCGTATTTGAATTCCATCTTCAACATTTTTGATGTAATAATGATGTAACATCGATTTTTGGCTAACAAAAACACTTAATTTTGGAAGTTCAGCCTTGAGAGTTTCTTAAGATTTTCTTAAGACTCTGGGCACTTGAGCTTCATTGTCTGATAAACCCTTTTCCTTTTCTTATAAAAAAAGGGTGCACTCTCTATTCAAATGTTCCGATGACTGTAAACGTAAGGAGCTCCCAGCCCTCTGATTGGTTATGCGTAAAGTATGGAACAGCAACAATAACAACAACAGCAACAGCTCGTGAAACAGAGACAACAGAGTCCCCCTAACAGCTTTGTATATAGAGGCCTGATTTACATGAATCCTAGCAGATCTTGTTTTTGACTCTCCATCGTGCTTGCTAATCTTGGCTGAGTTCGATATTTGCAGTATGCAAATAAGCACCTTTGGTGACTTGCATACGATTGGCTTTCGTTAAACTTCTATGAGTTGCAGTTGTAAATAATTAATTTTCTGAGACAATCAAACGTAAATTAAGGACTTAGCAAAGCCTGTCTGGGTCACTGAGCACATGTTAACATTTAAGAAACCCGTCTTTCAATTTATGAAAGTGTAGGATATTAATCTTTTTTATCTTGTTGTGATTATGAGGCTCAACTGCAAAAATTGCAGGATGTCGCCGAGATCCCTATTGTCATTCGCCGTATCTCCTACCAGAGGCATGTACAATTTTTTAATATAAATCTCCTTTTGCAGGTGATAGCAGGAGTGGACTGACTTGGTGTCCGCCGAGACCCTTGCTTTAGTGCCCCAATAACTGCCGAGTTTCGGAAAATAACATGCTGGAGAACATAGAAGTGCTGTGTACTGAGTACTGGTACTGAGTAGCTACGAAGTCGCTAACTTTGGCGTACCAAAAAAGTATTCAACGTAAAATGCAGATCTCAGCCGTAAGCAGGAAGCTATTCGAAAGCTTTTAATCTGTCGAGGCTGTGGGAGAGACCTGCAATCTTCACTGTATTTTTCATTGCTCAACCCCATGCATCATAACATGCTGGAGATTTTTCCAGATTTGCTGTTGCTGGAGCTTGGCTGGAGACTAGCTTGAAATGTTGGAGTCTCCAGCGGAATGTGGGAGACTTGCAATTACGAGCCCCTTCAAGTACAATATGCAGGCACACCGGAGCTGTGAAGACTGGGGGCTACAGCTCCCTCCCCTACTTTTTGTTAGTATATGATGTCATGCAATAGATAGCCTATCCTATCTAAGATAGGGTGTAATTTGATACTCAAAAAGGGAGTTTTCTTGCAATCTAAAGGCGTACTTGAAAAAATTTTAAGGGCTCCGCCCCTGATCCCCACTGCCACGCCCAATAGGAGCTTGCCACTCGTCCCCAGTCCCCTGACTCAAAAATACGCTACGGCGTCCGTCATGTGTATGGTGCTTTAAATGTAATCTACAAATTGAGGACAGTGTAGCACTAGCTAATGTCTATCACTCCTACCAGGAAAGTGTCTGGATCCCTTAGTACTAACCACCTCATCCCTGGGTGATACAAAAAACCATATTGCACGACTTCCAAAGAATGCCTAGAGAGCTTCATGCGATAGCTCATGTAAGAAGTCTACTGAGAGAAGTGTTTTGAACATTTTGCATAAGAAACCCAGCTCATTGCCTAGTCATTTATGTTCGTTTTGAACTTGACTGTAGTTTTAAAGATTTTGAAAGATTCTTCTAAAGGAGTCAAGTGTGCCTAACAACATGTATGAAAAATTTTGTAATATCAATATTATTATTCTAGTTTCGAGTGAAATAATAGACTTTAAAATGCCCAGGTTTCTATTTATTGTTGTATAGAACTTTTGGCGCTTTAAATGAGAAGGAGCTCTGGAAGTATTTATTGCTATAAATTGCTGCATATAGAGGAGACTGGGATTAGAAAAGCTTGAAGTAACACATCACTAGGGTTTTCAAACTGCGCTTTGCAGTTTCTTAAGCTCCCTTCTAGCCAACGTAGCTAAGGCCTGTATAGCAAATCTAAGGCGATTTTCTTCACTTGTTCCTTCACGTCTCAATAGCTGTGCATTGTTTTTGACCTATATGAAGATCATTTCACAGTCGAGACATTTACTCTGAATGATCATATGGCAAATCTCTCTCTTATATGTTGGGCATACTTTGTCTCGTTAGCCTTAAGTATGCTACAATTTTACCTTTTACTTTAAAGAAGGCGCGAAAATGCTGCTTTAAGTGTGAACAAGTTTTTCAAATGGCAGAGCACTTTTGCAGTTTGTTGCATCATATTTCTTCTGATGTGTACATCAATGTAGTTTACTAAAGAAGAGAGTGCTTTAGTTGAGTGAGTGTAGGGAAAACATGGTGCAGAGTTTTAGTGTTTGCAGAAAGGGAATAAGAAACTTTAAGAGTTTCCGCTACACCTACCTTAAAATACACCATCCCTTACTGGTTTGCTATTGACTTGAATGAAATGCCATTGATTTGCTATACCAGCATTTGTTATTGATTTGCTATGCCAGCATTGTTGATTTTAACAATTTTCGTGCAATGCTCTGAAGGTATTCCGTAGGACATTTTGCTTTAATTCTATGAAAACCAGTGAACATTTTTCGTCATGAGACAAGAGCCATGGGAAATAATTTGGATCCCTTTTACACGGTATCAGGATAGAATGATCTGATATGATTCGTACCGTATTGACTTCCTGTCTCCACGAAGAAGATTAATATTTCTGAAAATGACTACGCTTATAAAGACAGCATTATGTAGACGCTCCAACCAATATGATTTCATACCGGTCTCGATAACTGGGATCCCGGATAACTGGGATTTCAGCTAAGTGAGACCACTTTTCCATTCCCTTTGAAACTTCATGCACCTTTTTCTTAAGAAAGCCATGACTTTGCCTCAGCATCAATGTTCTTAACGTTTCCCGCAAGTGAGCCTGAGGTTTTCTTAACTTTTACTGAAATAAACTGGATAAAATGGGCTAAACTTTCTTGGTTAATCTTATATAGTCGAATTTAAATTCCATATTTCAAATCTTAAATGTTATAATGACTTAGTATCGATTTTTGGCCAACAAAAACACTTACTTTTGGAGATTGAGCCTTATAATTTTGTTAAGATTTTCCAATGATTTTGGCCATTTGAGCTTCATTTTCCAGTAATCCTCCTTTTTTATTATAAAAAGAATGCGCGTATGTATCTTCATATACCTTCCTCCGCTTGACTGGGACTCCCGATAACTGAGACCAATTTTTAGGATCTTAGCAGCAACTTTGCTCCGCTGAACTGGGACTGAAACTAAAATATTCTTTTAAATCAAGCGTTGATTTGCTGAAATACGATTTCCTAAACAAAACTGACTGATTTCATAAAAGGTATATGTAAAGGGAGGGTAAAATACATTTGGCAGGCAGACGCCTTCACAAAAAATTATAAAATGGACAAGCTATGAATGCGGCATTTGACTACTTACATCATCATCATCGTCATCATCACCATCATCCTCGTCATCATCATCACTTTATCTAACGTAGGCTTATATACAAAAAAGATAGCTAAGTTACAGCTAATTTAAGCCTACTTTACATAAGTCCAAACTTGAAGTTTAAAAGAATAATTTATATACAAGAGTAGTAATATAAAAAGCTACTATATAAAATACCCTACTCTTGGGATATCCGGTCTGCATAGCCTACAGCTCCATCTATCAACGTTCCAACGTCTAATTCGTTTTTTGAAAATAGAAAGGGCATCTACTTGTTTTATATCGTATGGCAAATACTTCTATCGTTTACTTTTAAGATAGGCTAGAGTCTCTACTCCAAAAGACAAAGTATTTTATCCATAAGTCCCAATTATCGAGAAATCCGCTTTACTGGTATTCCCGATAACTGGAACTGATTCCGGGATTCCCCTTGGAGTTCCAGTTATCGGGAGTACAGCATACTCAGGAATGATCTCTAGGGGGGCTCAGGAGGGTGGAGCCCCCTTGTTAAGATTGTTGTTCATTTTGGGGGGCTCAGCCTCCCAAAGTTTTTATCAATCTTGCTTTTCAGAGCGCATTAACCTTGCTTCCAATGTTTTCTATGATATTGCTAAGATGAATTTCCTCACTACTATATAGATCTTTGTAGATGTTGGCTATATCATATCACAATTAGACTAAACTACCATGTCTTCACCTTCAAAAATATGGGCGTGGCTGCAAATGGGCCACATCCGCTTTCTGACATTGCACCTGGAGCCCCCTTGTTAAAATTTTTAGAAATCACCTCTTAGTATACTGCATTATCAAAAGTTTCATTATTGGTCCAGTGGAATATTACGTTCGCTTCGGGTGTCTATATTCCGTAATGAATGTGGGAATATTTCATAAAAAAGGATTTTCAATATAATCTACGCATAAAAGAATTATGCAAACTCCCTTCAGTAAGCTCCCAACGATATGGACTGAACTCCTTATCCTTTAGAGGGAGTCTGTTGCGGAATTCCATTGATCATGAGATAAAATTCTCACCTTCTCTTGTGATTTTTAAAAAGGAAATAGGTAGCTGAGATGGCATTAACTGTGAATGTTTTACTTGTAATTTACTTAGTTTTGTTTCTTTAATTAGATAGTTGGTATTATTATATGTAACCAACTTTAAATAAGTTTTGAGATATGATATGATATATGTATTCATGTAGATGGAAGGCAAATCCGATAAGAAAACGCATCGATTTCATTTGAGTCCGATAACGTGCAAACGGAGACTGACATATGCTTTGAAAAGGGTGAAATTGAGAGCTTTTGGCGGAGTTACCAACATGGATTTTTCTATGCCAAATTTCGTTCTTCCTTACTTGTGGAATGACTCTGTTCCTCTCCTCATTCTCATTGAAAGATACTTTTTTACTTTCTACCGGCTTTGTTTTACATTTGGCTTTGCTTGACTTTATCTTTTACCCCTTTGGCTTTGCGGGTTTCCTAGTATCTGCGGGTCTGCTCATATGCAGAATGTTACCCTGGCATTTTCCCGCCGCAGCAAGAATCTCGGTCAGCCGGGGAACAATTTGAAACCGTTATATGGAGACATTTCCCGTTTTACCTGGAAAACTATGACCACGTGGCCTATGTAAGCAAAGATCATTGTCCCGCTTTGCCGGGGAAATTTGTTCATACGGGAAAATGTTTCCTTTACATGGCAGGATCCCGGTAGCTCTCAGTCGAGATCTCGGCTAGCCGGGAAAATATTTTCTCATGTTGTGATATCAAGTGGTTTAGATACATGAAGCGAGATCTCAGCTGACCGAGATTCCTCCGGGAAAACTTTCTCCATATGAACAGGCCCTTAGAACCTGGTAACTCTGCAAGAATGAATTTTGCAGATTGATACGTTCATATGAAATCAGCAAGCTTTCAACAGTAATAGTAGTCAACCAGAACACTCATACTTTTACAGCATTCTTTTTTCCAGAAACAAGAAACGTTAAAAAAACCTTGAAGCAATAAAAACTATAAAAATGAATCCCCTTTTTTTAATCTTTAATTGGCATTTCTTTTTTCTTTCTTATATCAATGACTGTAACTTTGTTCATACTTGTATTTAGATTTTTAACTTTCTTTTTACTAATTATAATTGCTATTATTGCATTTTAGAAAGAGGGACCCTTGACAGTAGGCACCCTCGCTGAAGGGCCCCCTCCGTAAAGAAATTCAAAATGAGATTAAAAAACGTTAAGGAAGCCTGGTTATTTAGCCCTAATTGGGAGCGATTCATGTGCGATCATATGCAAAACTGCCACCGGTAGAGGTCAACTATCGTGAACTGCCAACTTCACACTTCAATCATTCTTTGCATCTTATTATTTCAGTTTCATTGTTTCATCCTATGGCCTCAGCACTCTACAGTTTAGCAAAATGCCAAAAACTGCTTCAAGCTAAGAGTTCAATTTTATCTGCTAGCCTATTTACTTTGCTTTGGAAAAATGGTGCAAGAAGATGGAATTGACCCTGGAAAAACAAATCCTGCAAAGATCAACCATGAAAAGGCTCATTCAGATGAAAACGCTTACGAGTCCAGCAGATGCACAATCGATCCAGTGTTATTGAAATTGAAAATCTTCTTTTTCCTATTCTTTGGCGGATTTGGGACCACATTTCCTTACTTGGGTATATATTTCAAGCAACTTGGCCTTAGTGCTGGCTCAGTTGGTCTTTTAGCTGGAGTGCGACCTCTTGTACAGTGCGCCAGTGGCCCTCTCTGGGCCTTGCTAGCAGATAAATACAAAGCAAGGAAAACAGTATTATTATTTTCAATTCTAGCATGGCTGGTTATGACTGTGCTTCTTGCATTCCCCAGACCGCATAATGAAGTATGCAAAGCAGTTAACAGAACCGTGAAGAGTGGCCGAAGCAAAAACTTACCCCAAAAGAAAGACCTCATCCCAACTATTGGATTTGGGGGTCATATGACGGGAATTATACCACTGCCAGGATGTTTTCCTTCATGTCCAAATAAAGTGATCGCACGCACAGAAAGATCTGCTTCCACTAGTGACAAGTCAATAGTTATAAGCAATTTTGTTCTTAAGGATTTCTTTAACAACAGTAAAAACTATAACAGAAATTTGAAAAGCTATGGGAGAAACTCCACATTTCAAAGTAAAGAAAAATCCTACGAAACTGAATACCATATCGAAAGAAACAAAAAAGAGCTGCATGATATATTCATCATATTGCTCATTCTAATTGTCGTAGGAGAGTTTCTGGAAGCCCCCTCATTCATTATGACAGATACTGCCTTGTTAGAGCACCTAGGGGACAGAAAATCCTTGTATGGTAGAACCAGGCTCTTTGGCAGCCTTGGCTACGGAGTGGCATCTTTTGCTATTGGTGCCATTCTAGATCGATTTCATTATCAATACTGTGGAAAAACATTGACCAACTATACAATATTATTTTATATCTTTGCAGCTTTTATGATAATCGCATTCTTTTTTGCGTTACTTGGCATTAGCTTTCAATATAATGATACAGAAAAGCACAACATTTCCTCAATGGACGTCCTAAGGTTATTTGGATCATTACGCCATGGCTCGTTTCTTCTCATTGCTTGGTTCATGGGGTTCAGTCACGGTGGAATTATGAATTTTCTGAACTGGTATCTAGAAGATTTAGGTGCTACAAGGTTCATGATGGGAATAGGCACGTCGTGTCGAGCTACTGCTGTTATCATTGGCTTCCTCCTGTCGAATTTTTTCATAAACAAGCTTGGTCACTATAATATGATCCTGTTTTCTCTCGTCGTCTACACACTCAGCTTCTTTGGCTACTCCGTCATACCAAACCCTTGGTATGCATTGCCTATTGAGATTGGTCAAGGCATCTGTTATTCAATGTCATGGTCAGCGTGTATCACCTACCTTGGCGCTGCTGCACCACCTAACGCAGCTGCAACAGTGCAGGGTAATTTACAATTTTTTCTTTCTTGCATGTTTTATATTCACATTTGCTTTCAATTTTACGTTAGTACATGCCTCATCATTTTGCATGAATAACAAACGTGTTAACATAGCAGCAGTCAGGGGCGAAACTAGGATGCTTTCATTTGAGTGGGGTGTCAGGCATAGTTGCCCGACAAAAGAGTGTGGCCTATCGATACAAAAAGTCGTGCCATGACAAGGAATCATTATATCTATGGCATATAACCCCAGGAGAAAAAATTAGGCGCCGTGGGAAGGGCATCTAGTACGCCAGGCACTTAGAGTTGCCCAACCATTCATTACACCAGCAGCCAAAATTTCACCCAATGAAGTCCTCAGTTTTGATCACTAGGGGGGGTGTGCTGCACTACCCATACCTACAGTAATTTTACCCCTATGTGTCATGTGCCAACACAAAAAATTCTTACAAATGAAGGTCAGGTGGGAGCAGTCCAAAGGATCAATGTACATCAGAGCTTTGATTTGATGAAAATAATTTACGCATTATCTTAGACAAGACTGAAGTTGAGTGTCAACTACCATTTTGCTGGTAAGACTTATTAAGGGGCACACATTAGGGGGGTAATAATGATATTATTAAATGGAAAATAATCAATAAATGTTCATTTTGTTACAGCAATTCTTTGCCTTCTCAGGCTCAGCATTGAATACACTAATTCTTTGCAATCATTGACCATAATACATAAGTAAAAGTTAAAATTTCCAAGAATTCTTGTTCAAAACATGGAGTATATTTGTCAAATATTAATTTGTAACATATAAATCTAAATTCTTTCTCTTTTGGTATTTTTCACTTCAGGGGTGTTGCAGGGTGTCTACTGGGGACTTGGCACTGGCATTGGTGCATTTGTTGGTGGTGCAATGATTAACAAATATGGTGCAATTAAGTCATTCAGAATTGGTGGAATAGTTACTGCTATTGTAGTAATATTTTTTCTATCTGTAAATTATATAGTAAGTGTAAAAGATAGATATGAAATAAGGAAATCAGTTGAGACTAAACTTAATGACATAAAAACAGACCTCAAGTGAAATGTTCAATAAAAATGCAAGGTAAAAACCATACAACTCATGCCTAAAGGGCTATAAACTATTGTAGATTATGATATTTGAAGGCACATTTCATAAAAAAATTCTCCTGGCTTTTGAGCCTTCTTCCCAATCTTTCAACTTGATGATAATCTCAGTTCAGAATTCATGAAAGATGTTCTTTTTGAAAACCCCAATAACTATAACCTGAGAAGTGATAACCATTTGCAGTTGCCAAAAGTTATGACCAAATTATATGGTACTGAAAATATATTGTACAGAGGTTACCTTTTATGGTCTTCTCTTCCAAAAGAAATAAAAAGTTCTAGTACTCTATCTGGGTTCAAGGAGCACATAAAATTATAGAACAGAAATGCATGCAATTGCAGATTGTGTAAAACCTTTATACCAGGCATAGGACTCTTGTAAATAAAGATTTGTATTATTCGTAATTAGGTTCTATTTTACATGTAATACTGTTTCTTTTCCTTCATATATAGCTTATTTAATTTGTAGTTAGCAGGCCTTAATTAACATTTATATGCTATATTGTTTTAGAAGCCAGCAATAAATAAATTAATCAAATCATATCATATCTACAATTTCTGGCCATTGAAGCATCCCAAAGCAAAATTTCTACCCCTGCACATCTAAATGGGGGAGCTCGACCCTTGCCCAATGGTGAGCTAGGGACAAGCATTTAAACATCTTCTAGTTTGC
This sequence comes from Cassiopea xamachana, assembly GCA_900291935.2. Lineage (NCBI taxonomy): Eukaryota > Metazoa > Cnidaria > Scyphozoa > Rhizostomeae > Cassiopeidae > Cassiopea > Cassiopea xamachana. Next base: position 4,923,035 of record OLMO02000257.1, read on the forward strand.
TAGATTTCTTATTTTTAAAAGGTCACAACCAATGTGAATATTTACCAAACACAATGATGGAAATTGTGAAATAATACATCTTTTGACAGTCTGGATATGTGTTTGAAAGAAATAGGTCAATATAAATCAAACAGTGGAGCAAATCATACATGTACAAGCTTATGTCATGTACTTGTGAAAAATGAAAATGTACTTAAGGAGCTAAAGCACAAAAATAACACTTATATTTTATACTGAACATTTATAGCATGGCAATCACACAGCTCGAAATACTTCATGTGAAATCTATCTATGCACTCAATTCCTAACTTCATCTAGCTATCAAGCTAAAATAAGAACTCCAAAGCTTACTAAGAAGTTTTCAGGTCATTTTCTCATTGTAAGGTGCACTGGTTGATTTGTTGCAATATTCAACTGCTCCAACAGACATTTGTCGTAAGGTGCTTGGCTTTTTCTGCAATACGCATACTCTTGATTGTTATAGTCCAAGCATGTCCAGTATTTAGTGAATTCCTCGTTACACTTCTCCTTTATTGACTTGAAGAATTTCGTAGCACATTTTGTTACCAGCTTTCCTTCCTCCAAACACTGCCTTGGATCTTTGGTCACATAACGACAGCCCATGAAGTCTTTGAAATCCTCACCACAGTACTGTCCAAGAGCATGTGCAGCTGCTGTCAACACTGCAGATGTGGCTTCAAGCTCTTTGACATCTAAATCTTTCGGATCTATTCCTAAAACGTCCGCCATTTAAAAAATATTACTCAAAAGTTTCCAAGTAGATGTACTCTTGCATTAGGCCAGCGACTGCGCAGTGGGCATGACCAGTTCAATTCTTATCAAGCGATGAATACGAGACTGGTGAAATATCAAATGCAAGAGACATAGAGAGCATACGTTGGGGAGGGCGTCGAAACCTGAGGGCTGGAGCTTTCACCCTTTATTCATTTGCAAAAACGTCAGATTCATTTTCAGAATCAGATTCACAAGACTTTGCTTCTAATTACTACTCTCCTTACATAGGTTCGGCCAGTATAGGCGTTAAATCTTGATTGGCTAACAAAGGAATCATCATCCAAGGGATCCTCTTCGTAATTGGCCAATGATGTTGCGAGAATTCGTTCGAGAAGCGTGTTTTTGGTAGTAAAAAGTGTACTCTCTTTGCAAAACAACTGATAACACACAGTTTGGAATAATTGAGAAATATTTTGCAAGCATGTCCAGAAGGCGTCAGTTCACATTTCCAGAAGGAGCAATTTTGCGATCTTGCGTAGATCAAAAGTTATCGACATTACAAGAAGAGACGGACTGGCTTGCTGTTTAGGGCTCCGAAAAATAACGCTGGTTGGCCCGGGAACCGAAGTTCCAGAGAAAATTTCTCTTACCACGCTCCTAAAACCCTTTGAGATCGTGGGAAACACCATTTTGTTGGCAAGATTGAAATTTAACCAAAGGTATGTTGATAAAGCAGTTCTACGTATGGTAAAAAGCATACGTATGGTATTTTATTAATAATACACTACCTTAAACTTTTTAGCCATTTCAAAGTGTGGAAAGGGGACCTAGAAAAGGAGAACTAGAAGGGCCCCGCGTGCATTGCCCGATCGCCTCACAAGTCAGTCCGCCTTTGATTACAAAGTGGAAGTCACGTCAGATTTTGCTTTGGCGCGAAAATCAAATTATCAAGTTTCCTTGTCAGCAATCTTCCGAAGATTTCTTCATACTTTTTAACAGCATGGGGAGAAGATATGACAGAAATGTGCCATTGCAATCCAGAATCAATGGAATTGCAGACCAAAATTATTTATTACGGAGCCACTCATTATGCATTGATGAAGAGCTCAATGAAGAATTTGACGTCATTCCGAACTGATTTCATTGCGGAAAACATGGACGTTAGGGCCAACGGGCATAGGAACAAGTGTCTCCTAATTTGCACACATTTGCATGTAAAGTATCCCATATAAGCTTGCACATTTGCCCTTTTCTGCTTGTAATGGTGCTTCTGAATGCATGTGCCCTTCCCCCATTTATAGACTACTTCATACGTTCCTGGCGGAAGGATTTGAGTAAACTTTTTGCTGCCAAGGAATCTTCATTCCTATATTAACTTTTAGTTTGACTCTGCTATTTCGAATGGAGGGCTGATGTGAATGAGATAAGGAGACCATCTATAACTTTCCTATCTTCAGGGGGTTTAGATCAAATACCCATATATAAAAGAGGGCCATAAACATGCAGGAATTTACAACTATCATTTCAACCAGAAACAAGAGGATGCTTATTTAAAGAACTGTCAATAAAGAGGGTATCCTGTATTCTTGCAACTTGTAAATAGGCCAAAGAGATCAAGGTGTATTCAAAATATGGGAGAACTCCGCCTCTGTTTGTTACCCGATCTATGTGGGGACATCAGAGCCGGTCTCAAGCCCGGATAAAGGAGGAGAGTTGGAGTGTGTCGATCCCTGTAAAATTCAGCCTCGTATCCACATGAGGACAAGAAATAAAGACTATTCAGCAATGGAGAGGACTTATTCGCGATCTCAATGTGGCGGGCAAAGGGCAGCAATGCCTGCAATAGCCCTACCTGGACCTGGACCTGGACCTGGAAAATATGGGAGCATGTGGCTGGTTCAGCCACGAAGCAAAGGGGGCATGGGTGGCAGCACCCCCAGTTGAAAAAGATTGCGTGCCCTTGCCCGCCCACTGATATATTGACTTTTGTCGAAAAATAAAAAAGTAAATAATTGACATAAGACAACCAGTCTCAAGGGATTCATTGGTAGCAATCTTCTGCAGGGTCACAGTTATTTTTCTTATTCCTATAGGAAACTCAATAGCCAGTAGACCCATGATGCCACCAAATGAAATGGAAAAATTCAGTAACGAGAGAAATTGAGCAATAATAATAATCATTGTATTGAATAGCACATTACATACTGCAAATGTAAACCTCTCTCTAATAAGGTAGTCTACAAATGGCTAGTTTGGTACAAAATGTCATAAAATTTCATACCCATTGTGGACAGAGGAGCCAAATGAGGGGTTAGAAGGAGAGTAGCTCAGGTCAGGTCCATGGCTTATTGCGGCAGCAGAAAATGTATTAGCTTGTGCGAATGGTGATGTTTCTGACTTTAGAAATGATGTATTTTTGGTGACGGCTTTCAAGCTTCACTTCATAGCACATGCCCATGAACTTCGTACAGGAATGATCATATATGCCTAAGCAGCTTAAAGATAAGTTTATGAATTTAACGTTCTGGTAATACTTTGTGAAATTTTTCACAAGATTGGAGCATTTTGCTTCTTTGCGCTCGGCGTTGTATTTAACATTGGTTTCAAAACCAATAGCTATTTCTAGAATGTGTAAAATTTTGTCAGCAGTTTCTAAGAGAAGGTCCGGGTATAAAGTACCTCCAGTGATTACGCTTGGAGATGGAAATGATAGAAGGTCTACGAACAGAGTAGCACCCTTGACAGATTGCAATGAAGCTGCTACGAAATTCAAAACAGAACTGTGGCGCCAAGTATAACCATAATAATAACAATAATAATACAATATTAAGACAGGTTTTGCTTGTTCAACTGATTAGCTGCTATAAATCAAGGACCTTTTAGAAAGAAAGAATAAAAAAGCAGTCTTTACAATGCTTTATAGTTCGTCTTGAGCCTAAGAATAGATGTTTCTGTTTTTAATGTTGTAGGTAGTTTATTGTAAATTTGAATTCTTTGGTAATTTTCAAAACAAAAGTATTGACGGGTGATCCGTCACGTAGCCAGGAGGGGGCATAGAGAGCATTCCCAACTGAAAGATTTTGCCCATTCTTACTCACCCATACAATTTAAGCTGACTTTTGCCTAGAAGAAGCAATATATAGAAAACACCCACCAGCAGAGAAGATATTAGTAGCTACCTTTTGTAAAAGTATTACAACACTTCTGAAGCCAATGAATGGCGGAGGACGCCAATGAATTTTATTGTTATCTGATTAACCTGTGTTTTGTCGGCCAATGGGCACACGAATAAGAAGACTGACTCAATGAAGCTGAGCTTCAAATATAACTTTTTGACTTCCAAAGTTCTAAATAAAAATATTAAAGGAACTTGTAAATTAAATTACTATTTTGTGGAGTGGCTTCTTGCTGTAATAACAGTCGACAGTCGCTTTTGAATGGATATGTAAAGTTGTTTTATGAAGCGCGCTGTGATTTTTCTCCATTCTTCAAAACTCTGTCAATAAGTTGTTTCTGGGTCTTGAAGAATCTCGTGCATTAGAATTCATTTGGTTTTTCATGCGCAAAAGAAAATTTTCAATTATGTTAAAGTGGGGCTCTGCGCTGGCCATGGAAAGGCACAGATCTTACGGATACTCAAGTAAATTTTGGTAAATATTTATTTCTGAGGGGTTGTATTGACATGGGAAGATTAATGGCTCACTTTCTTTCCAAGTATTGCTTTTGCTCCTTGAAACAAGATACCCTGCAATCTTTCCATATACTTTTCTACTTTGGTTCGCTTTTAGGCCCAACGGATCCCCCAAAACATGACCGATGTAGAATTTGAGAATTTTGGAGCTAAACATTGTAAAGTTGTGGATTATCACTTTAATTGGCTCTTTTACAAACTCGCATCCTTTCACTATCCTTTGATGGTGAAAAGCAACATTAAGGTCTTACCGAAAGACCGTGTATATACACTTACATTTTAAACAATAGCTCGCTCCTCATCTCACAACTCTGTCGTTTTAGCCACTTCTACTATTTTGTTTATGACTGTGTCATTTCAAATGATATCATGACAGTTCTATCGTTAATGAACTCCTCGATAAATTTCCTAGCTTTTAACTAAAAATTTAGCATATTTTGATCTTCGAGCATAGGTAATAATTGAATGCTATTCTTTGAGATAGTAAAACTCAAAAAAAATTTGGACGCTATTATGATTAGGGTGTTGCAATACTTTTGTTCTTTTAGTGTACACGGTAAAATTCACAAACAGCTAAAAAGAATTTCATCAGACCTTCATCAGCATAATCCACGAATTGTGGACAAATTTTGGGTAGAGACCGAGGTTGTGCGGGGTGTAACACCCCCAATGTTGAGAACTTGAGAAAATCATTTAGGTAATTTTTGAAGAGTGGATGGCTATATATTGCTTGTAAAAGTGTTGAAGGAGCGTATAGGAAGTTTTTACTGTATTTGCAAAAACCAATATCAACATTGCGTTTTCCAGCCATCTTGGAACTTTCTTTTCGAAATTTTTCTTCAAGCCCAGCCATGGTGGGCCCTTTAGTAGACTGAACAAGAAAGAATGTCTGATACACTTTCTATAAACTCTGGTAAAAAGATTAGTAAAATCACTTCTTTATGAAATACTGTATCTGCAAAAACAAATATCAAAATAGTGTTTTCTAACCTTCTGAGAACCTTCATTTTGAAAATTTTTTCCTGGCCCAACTATGGTTGACCCCATGTAGCCTAGATAATAAAGAATTTCTAGCATATTGAAAGTTTTAATGAAAAGTTTGCCCATCCTTGCTTTATAGTAATTCTACAAATTTGATATCCTGTCCACTTTACTCCACATTATTGACAGAAAATTGGTACCCTTAAAAATTAAAGCTTTTTAATTAAATTAACTCTTTATTCTATATTCATATTCATTATCTACTCAACAGAAGTAGTGTAATGATATGAATTTAGATTTACAAGCGTAAAAATTCAGGAGGTAAGGATCAGCAGTTAAAAGATGTTAGGTAAAGTTGGTTGTAAAATTGTTACAGCCCCCCTAGGGGCTTTACCGTGTGATGTCATGAGATTCTATCCGCATGCGCACAAAAGTAGCAGGAACGAAGCAGCTAAATAAGCTAGAAAAGAATTACAGCAAATGTTGCATTTGTTGTACCTAATGCCATGCGACAACAGTGGATAATACACTGATAATCCGCCTTGCTCCTAAGAATTTTATTTACTTTCTCTCAAGATGACTGAAGTAGAGCAGGAATTCGATGTTATCATTATTGGTGGAGGATGCTCCGGCTTGTCTGCAGCATATCACATTAAGAAATGCAAAAGCGATACAAAGATTCTTGTCCTTGAAGCCAAAGGTATAGTATACGTCATCAAAATTAGTCCTTAAATATTTTAAATATGAAAAGTTCCACCTATGGAGCCCTTTTGAAGGTGCGCAACGCTGTCTGGAGCTCTCCAACTGATGTTTCATTTAGGTCGGTGATCTTTCCAGCTCTTTCCGCAAGTTACCTCTTCAATGGTAAAGGCAAAAGTGACATAAATTTCTGCTCGCCTAGCTTTTGGATTTTGGAGATTATTGCTTATTTAATAGAAATGATTTCATATCATGTTCATTGAAAGGCTTTGCAATGCTCTCCGTTTTGACATTTTTGATGACCTGTCCAGAGCGAAGCTATAAGGTCAAAGGTTACGGAGAATAGCTGAACAAGATATTGTCCGTCAAGAAACATGGTCAAGAAACGTTTTGTTTTGCTTCATTGCAGCATTAAGTCCGATAGCCAGAATAGCAAGCTGTGTTTTATGGTTGAACCCATATAGCAAATATTCTGGCAAAATAAAAATGTAAAACAATGATTAAAATTATGCACCAGTGAAAATGAATCCCTACCCCTCCTTTTGGGACACAAGTGGCGACTGGTATTGAAATGCGAGCAAAACCAGACAAATGCCCCCTCCATATGGGGGTACTATGTGGGGATAGATGCCCCACCACTGGAGGACATTTTGAAGCATATTTGCGTATTGGATTACCAAGAATTCCTTGCAACAACAATGGTCACCATCTAAAGCCCAACATTGTTTAGTAAAGAAACCAGAATGTGCCAGTCCTCCCATGTAGTGCAGACACAGCAAGCAGCTTAAAGGGCAACAAGTCCCCACCAAAGCCCTGTACATCTCAAAGGAGGATGGGGATTCATTTTGACTGGTGCATTACACAAAGACGTTTATTTAGCACAACTTGTTCATATTGTGGCTGCTTTCTGTCATAAGAAAGAGTTCTAAACTTAAAATAGCAGGTACTTGATTAATTGCTGTCCTCTCTACCCAATTCCATGGAGGAAGAGAGCAAGCAGTGCCCTTGAGGCAAAATCTTTCACAGAAAGCCAATATGTTTGCCAATCTTCTTATTTTAGTTTTGGAAAAAGTAATTTAAAGTCCATGTCCATTTCAATCTCTCCTATCTTGTGAAAGGGAATTTTACTAGCAGCGAAGACAGCTTGGTTTAGAAAACCCAGACCTCTACTTTAACATAGTAAAGATATGAAAACAATAAACTACTTGCTTCTCTTCTAGAAGAGAATCTGGAGACCAAAATTTACCCCTGTAGAGGCACATACTTGTAGATAGACGTGCCACTTGTGGAAGCCCTGCCTCCTGCTATAGGCATGTACACATACCCCTGATTTGTTTAAGTTAAGAAGTAATTTCTGTGTCTTTGGTTCTTAACTTTAAAGCCTTTTAAGCTGTAGTATTAGCCTTTAAGCTGTAGTATGATATTTGTTCTTTTACCCATTAGATCGACTTGGTGGGCGTGTTTGTGGGTCCTCCTTGCAAACAACTCATGGGAAGGACTCTTGGGATGTTGGTGGACAATGGGTTGCAAGGTAATGAGATATGCAAAGGCAGATTCATTTTACCTCAAAGCATGATGACTGCTACTTAGCCGTTATTAGAATATGAAGTCAGCAATTTTTTAAATTCAGTAGATATTTGTCAATGATTCTTGTGACATATATAGTCTTAAGGTTAGGGCTAATTCTGATCCAATTCCAGCAGATTTTTAGCTCTTCTATTATATATAATTTTTCAAGCAGTAGAAATTGCTTGCTGGATCACTGGCATTAGAGATGGTTTTGTTGTGCATCCTAAACTACAGAACTCTTGCAGAGTTTTCAAATATGACATGATTGATATGATGTGATATGATTTGATATGATTGATATGATATGATATGATATGGCATGATATCTTATTAAACACAATTCCCTCTTTTTGTGGTTTTGTATTTTGAGTTGATAGAAAAATTTATGACTATGCAGACTTTTGTTGGCAAAAACCAATGCAATAAGTTTATAAAGTAAGTAAAGGATAGATATAGTAAGTAATAATAACCTAAAACATGATGTGATACATTCTGTTCATTCAAATTTAAGTGCCCTGCTGTGGCTGTAAACAGCAGCTCTGTATGTGATATAATTTGGCTTGTCTCTAGAACTGTTTTGTAAGTTATTTTAGTCACTTGCACCTTTGCATAGAAACTTTCTCTATCTGCTGTTTGACATTGCTTTTGGCACTTTCATCTGTCTTGGATGTGTTCTCTTTCATTCATTTTACAGTTCCCAACCAAATGTGATTGAGCTTATAAATGAACTGGGTCTACAAACCTATGAGCAAGATGTTACTGGGAAGAAGTTGTTGAAGCTTGATCAAGGAAGCCCAACATTGTACAATGATACCACTACCTATGGAATGTCTTTGATTGGTGCTCTGGATATCTATTTTGGATTGAAGAAGGTAGTTCTTTGGTCAAAATTTCAAGCTCTCATTTGAGACTTCACCTCCTTCAATATATTTCCCTTTATATTACCTTTCCTAAGACCTTAGTCCTTCCTGCACATGGTTGCATATCAGGCAGACAACATTTTCAATTAGCACATATCGGCAGCTTCTTGCACGACTCCATCCCAACTTTTGCTCATAATTTTCAGATCTTCTTAGAAGGTTCTGTGCCATGTTGTTCTTGGTCTTCCTCTTTTCCTCCTTCCTCTATGTGGTTCCCTATTAATTGCTGTTGTAGCATGTCTCTCTTTTAGCATGCAGAGTGCTTGATTTGCCAACTGATGCCTTCTTTTGGTCAATATATCCTGTAGCCTAGTTGTCCCAGCACATTGAAGAATTTCCTGGTTTGTCGTGTGCTCATGAGAAAATATTTTGAGAATTTTTTGTAGACAACTGAATTGCTCTCCATTGCCAGTTGCCATTGCATTAGCTGCAAGTTAATATGCAGTTAGTGAAATGTTTGAAAAGTAAAAAAGCCAGAGTGCAGGTGCATCAATTGGCTTTATTTCAGCAGTGGATGAAAAGCAGTTCAGTATTTTGGAATGCCATCAAATTGTCAAGCTCTGGTATCTTGTTTTGCTATGAGGGAAATTGAAATCTTGCAGCATAGAGGATAGAAGCACAAAGTTTATCTCAAAACACTAGGTAGTGACTATTTTACAGAGAGAATTAGTTTACTTGGCTTGCATGCTTTGCTCTTATGAGCAGCTTCCCCATGGCCAAAGCCTATCTCATAGAGAGTTGATCCTAGGCAAAATTTTTATTACAATATACACTCAGGGTACAAAAGTATGGAAACATTGACCCTCAGCAATTTAAAAATGTGGTCACAAAAAGCATAGCCTTTCTTTTGCAGTTTTTGATGCCATGCTGGTGCAGAATTCTTTTCACAAGCTATATTCATATTTACTCAGATAGAAAAATAATTTGAAGCTACAACTTTTATCTCACCCATAGTGGAAAATCTCATTGATCTATAAAATTGTAGACAACTTGTTCTCCTCTATTCAATAGAGTTTTTTAGACAGCCACATTCTCCTTATTCCTTTACTGAAACTTGTGGCTCAAAGTATTTTGAAATCTATATATATATATATATATATATATATATATATATATATATATATATATATATATATATAT
>OLMO02000257.1:4932849-4973904 GCA_900291935.2 Cassiopea xamachana
TATATATATATATATATATATATATATATATATATATATGTGTGTGTGTATATATATATATTTATATATTGCAAAAATTTTGCATCATGTACTTTCCAATTTCAAGATAGGAAATCCTTTTGAAATGGAAATGTATCATTGCTATTCTTTGGCAATCTGATAATTCACAATCTTTAGTCATACTTATATTTCCTTATTTTTTTAAATTACTGAAGAATAGTTGAAAAAATTTAGCATGTTTCATAAATAGAGGTGCTTATTTACATATGAATTTGTTTTGGTCACGTCAGCTATTACTTCCACAGAGAAACAATTGCAAACTTTTCAAACAGTATTATTTGCCATTTTTGAAAACAAATGTTTAGGCCCTTTTTTCCATACTTTTGTACCCAGATTGTACAGTCCTATGGTGATTTTTGTAAGTTGCGTTTTCTATGATTTTCTCTTGTATTATTCTTGTTGAGTGTTATTCCCTTTCTACTTTGAAACTATTGGTTTGTATGCTCTTTTGACTAGTTTGAGACATATTGTCATATGGTCCCAACTGATGACCCTTTGAAGTGCCCATATGCAGATGAATGGGACAAAAAGACACTCAGTGATGCTATTGACAATTTATTGTGGACTCATGGTATGCTGCTTTGCAAAATTGCTTTGCTCATACAGTATCTAAATATCTTATATAGTCTCCATCAGGAAATACTGGTTCATTGTCAACCAGATTCAACTGGTTGTTAAAACATAAGTTAGCTTGTCATTGTGAAAATATATTTGGTATATTTAGATATTTGCATTCCATTAAGAAATGATTGCATGTTTCATGACTGCAAATGAGAGCACAAAAAGCACTAGTGTTTGTAGCCTCTGTGAAACCCTGCCTTTTGGTAGAATATCCTTGGTACTCATTTTAGCTATCTTTGATAGATTAGTGATATTGATGTTTATTTTGAATGGAGTGTAGTATTTCTAGGAATATAGGTTGCTATTTATGTAAATGCCATGCAATTTTTTATAAGTTTTCTAACTGTAAAGTTGCAATATTATTTTAATGTAGCAACATTTATTTGTAGAAATTGTGGTAGATCCAGTATATAAAATATGTAAATTATAATTTATTATTGGGATTATAAATTATAAATTATAATTTATTATTGGAAATACCAGTGGCGTAGCTACGATTTGGCAGTGAAGGGGCGAAACCCGGACAAATTACGACGAAATTTAGGGATGTTGTGTTGACAAGTTTTCTGACAAACACCTTTGAAGTTCGGTTGTTGCCCCCATTTATACGTCGCATCAAAGGGTCGTTGTTTGTTCATGAATTTGTATACTTCTCTACTATTAGCAATTTTAGAAGCCGATATGATAAAATAAGAGCAAAGCTTGCAGGTTGTAGTAAAGCTGACAATCAACCTGGGTACAAAAGCCAAATAATTAACCATAGAAAAATACTCAGGAAATACTCAACCATAAAAGACTATATTTCGTTAACTGTCCAAATATAACAATTCTTCAGGGCATATATATGTGGAATGTGGAAGCATATAAAAATAATATTTAAGTACAGCGTTTTACAGAATTAGTGTCCAAAAATCTTCCTGGATTTTTCTTGCAAAAACGGTTCTTCAAGATCTCTAATTGTTAAATCTGCAACAACTTCTCTGTTGATCGATATGACAAGAGAACTTTTTGTTTTGACTGATTATGTCACAATGGTAAGAGCCAAAAATGTCAAAATTGAGTTGTTTACGAAATAAATGGATAAGAGGAGTGTGCAGCTCTATTAAAAACAGTTCAAAAAATGTCACCTTCCAGTAGGATCCTTTGTATTTTTCAAATTGCGTTTATATGACAAATATAAAATCACCCACACCACAGGTATAGTGAGATTTCACTTCACGAGAGGTGGAATCTACACAAAGCACTACCTGAGGTGTTTTTTCTCATATAAAAACAGGCCCTAAGGTTTAAACTTGAAAAATATATTTGTTGACAAACTTTTTCACGTGTTTAACTTTCTGACAAATTTTCCGACAAATTTCCGACAAGCAGCTGGAAAAGGTTAGTGGGGGGGCAGCCGCCCCCCCTGCCCCCCCTCTAGCTACGCCACTGGGAAATACCTTTTCTAAGCTTTATAGTTAAATTGACATATTCCAGAAGACAGAACTGTCTTCCAAATCAACTTTGAATAATATTAGTTAAACCCAAAATGCTCAAGTGAGTGCCTCAAGTATTTACTTAAATAATTAAATTTACTTTAAATTGATTAAGTAATTTTTTAGATTTTTTGTGATTGACTTGCACCTCATTAAGTTTTGTCTTCACTTACCTTCCACCAGTCTCTGTTCTACTTGGCTCTTTAGGGGGAATTTATTATAGACAGGGCCTTAGTAGAGGCTGAGCAGTTTCTAGGGTATTTATAGTATTTACATTGATGTAATTTTAAAAAGCTCTATATCATGAAACATGTTTCATTAGCAACCAGTTGCATAAATAGATTTTCATCACAAGGATTCTGTGACTTACGTTTCTTTGCTATCTTTATTTTTAGAAGCAAGAAAAATGCTGTCAGTTGCCACACATGTTGCCTTTGGTGTAGAGCCATCAGAGATATCTTTCTTCTTCTTTTTGTATTTTTGTCAAATGTGTGGTGGAATAGGTCAAATTATAGACACTGAGCGAAAAGGATATGCCCAAGAATGGAAAGTAAAGGTATTATATTTTGTTTTCATTTCTGGGCTTCAGGGAGTTGTGTTTGAATATCCTATGTACCGATGATGTGATATAAAGGTATGTAGCGTGATACTCATAACATTTCAAGCCTAATGAAGACAAAGCTGGATTGAAGCGATTTGTGTACTCTTCTTGCTGACAATAAGATATTATACACTGTGTAGCTCAACTACCGTGTAAAGTTTGCAGCCACCAACCTTAATGAAGAAAACAACATTGATTATGATTAGCTGAAGGTTGGAAGTGGTTTTTATATGCATCAGGGCTTTTTGAGCATAGAAATTTGGGAGGCAAATGCCCCCTGGTCTTCAAAATTTCCCCCCATAGTAAATGGAGTTTACCTCCAAAAATTATCCCATTCTACCACAGGCTTTACTTTAGAACTGAAAAAGTCAAAGTAAAAAGCCCTGCACCAATAATTTTCTGGAGGGCAGTACCTCCAAATCCCTTTCTTCAGTATGTTGCAGACTAGAGCAGATTAATGGTCTTAATGGTCTTGATTTAAACACATTTGCTTTCAAATTTCAATTTCCAATTAGAAAATGAACCAAATCCTTTTTAAAGCATCTTTGAAGAGTTTTAAACCAGGAAGTGCTCCCAATCCTGAACACCTTTTATTTTTATGTAGGCACCTTTCTTTGTCTTTTTCAGGGTGGTGCTTTCAGAATTGTTGAAAAGCTGGCAGATTACATTGGGCTTGAAAACATCAAATTATCAGCTCCAGTAGCCAGTATAAGTCAGGTGAGTTCACTGGTCCAGTTATAGTATGGCTGTATCAAGCTTTTTTCTTCCTATCAATTGAGGGTGTCTACCAAGTCAGGGAAATCAAGGAAATTTATTCCCTCAATAAACTGTCAGGGAATTGTTTGGGATATTTGGTCCTTTATTGCAATGTCAGGGAAACATTAGGGAAATCTGACTGTCACTGACATCCAAGAATGGTGCAACATGCTTAAATCATCATTTTTCACCCTTCTGTCATTATCTATTCTGTAGAATATATATACTTGAAAGGTCAAAGGAGTACTAGATCAATGATGATTATACTTTTTGCCCTACTTGCCAAAAGTGCATTTCTGATGTTACGGGGGGCATGGACTCAAACACTTTTTTGCCCACTCCACTCATGTGGTCAAAGCTTCATCCCCTCTGCACAGATAATGCCGCTAACATATAGCATATATCATTAACAATTTCTCGCACATTTAGGACAGAGGTGGGAATTTGGGGGTGAGGGGGTGCTTGCTTCCCCAATAATTTCAGACTTGCTAAATGTGATACACAATTCATTATTAGTAGCTCACATGAGGTAATATAGAACAAAGATCAATGAGGAAAACAATTTAGATGCTACTTTACAAAAGGGTATTTTCCAAAATTCTAAAGGGCATGGCCTCAAAAATTTTTTGAGCAGACCCCCAGTTCCTTTTTTATCCTTTTGCATGGTTTCACAGCTATAGCCTCCCCCCAACTACTTTGTCTTCTTTCAACACAATGTTGGTTGAAAGGTTGTTCATTGTAAGTTTTACATGATATGCACCTTAGCATTCAGGGAATTGTTGCCCCCCCCCGCAAATGGGGAAATGCCTACTGCTGATTTAGGGTAGCTTTTACCCACAGCTGAGGTACTTCCAATTGTTTTACTGTTGCATGACATGCTGCTGGCCACCTCTGCTAGAAATAGCTGGGCAGCCACTGCTTGTACCATTTGGTAAACTTCAAAATTTCAACTAACTCCACCCCTCCCCCAATAATCATCTATGAAATCCGTCCCTAGTGGTGACATTGAGTTACTCTGTCCCTATAATTTTCCTTCTATTGGATGACCCTTACAATGAAATATGTCAAGGAAGAAGGGATATTTGTCAAGAAAATATCAGGGAAGTATCAGGGAAATCCATCTTCCAGATTTGGCAGACACCTTGCAATTTGACTTTTGGCTTGATGAATGTAGCCATTATTTTTTATACAAGTTTGGAACCTATTGATCATACTTATCAAACTATATGTTGCTTTTAGAGTTTCATGTTATGCTTCAAGTAATTTCTTTTTATTTAGCTACTTTATTCTTTTGCTTCTCATTTTTCTGGAGCTACTTTGATATGATCACATTAAAAAAATAGTAATTTACAAACATTTCTACAGGCTGTCTTCATCAGAAAATACATATTTCTGCTATCAATGAAAGACCTGCATAAAAGTAAAGTAAGCATATAAAATTCTAAAGACAGGATAATAAAGCAAAAAAATAGTGTTAAAATTGTGGTAAAATTGTGGTGTTAAAAGTAGAATAACTTGATTGACTTGATCTTGAAATGGGTCACTAGTCTGAGCGAAGCATTCAGGATTTTTAATTTGAGTTTGATTCCTTAGCGTTTTGCCAGGGATTTTATGGTAAGGAAAGTGAGGAAATGTCAGGAAAAATTTTATTGAAACTTGAGAAAAGTAAGGAATTTTCATCATCCATGCATATAAATTTTTTGGTGTCTAGTATATAGCTCTAAATATTATTATTATTATCAATTTGTTTACAGTTGGGAAACATAAAATATAGCTAAAAGTTAATTAACGTCAACAAAAATCTAATTACATCGCTCAGAAAATATAATACGAAAAAATATCTATAAAAAACCCTGGATTTTTAACAAAAATTGTACATAATCTACAGACACAAGAACTTCCATCCCATTTTGATCTTCCGTTTAAATTTAGATAGAGATCTGGAATGTTTCATTTGTTTTGGTAATGTGGACCATAAAAGGCAACTTCTGTATTCGATATTTTCTAGTCCGTATGTTGTAGTTTTTGCTATTGGCAGTTGCAAATGACTTTTATTTCTCAAGTTGTGCTGATTATTTCTCTTAGTAAAAGTTGGGTTCAAACTATGCTTCATTTTGTGTGTTTCAATCATTATGAATTGCAGATTATGCTGTTGAGTGGTTAAAATGTTTTCCATCAGCTTTTCATACAAGTTTTTTTATAAGAAAACCGTTATTTTGCCTGAGCCTCAATTTTCTTAACTTTTCCCGAAATTGAGCCTGAGATTTTCTTAAATTTTTCTTAACTTTTACTGAAATAATCTGGCTAAATTGGCCTGCGCTTTCGTTATTAATATTGCATACTTCAATTTGAATTCCATCTTTAACATTTTACATGCAATAACGACGAAATATTGATTTTTGGTCAATAAAAGCACTAAATTTTGGAAATTGAGCCTCGTAATTTTCTTAAGATTTTGAGCATTTGAGCCTCATTTTCTTATAAACTTTTTTTTATAAAAAAAACATGTACTCTACTTCACTACCCTTGCATACCAGTCACAACGTCCTTTCCTGGATGAAATTTAACTTTGAATTTAACACCCTATCATGGAACAATATTTAAACTTTGACTCAATAAAAGAGTTCATTGAAATTTCTTGTTTGATAGAATCGATATAGGTGGACAAGCGAGCAAGTACATGGAGTTTTGGTTGGCCTTTTTGCACAAATCTTCAACATGCTTTCTGAAGCTTAATTTCTTATTAGAAGTTATACCACTGCATACACTTGCCAGAACAAGCAAGCCGGCTTTTGTTTGCTTACAAGCTACTAAATAATTACAGTACTGAAGTCATAGCCTTAAGAGATGGGCCAATCGCATCAGTTGTAACATCGGTTGGTCAGGAAAAATATTATGTATATTTGATATGTGGTCATGTCAAACATTTTAATATTGGAGAAAAAAGTCAGGAAAAAGTGTTAGGTAGAATGTCAATGAGCCCTGTTCGTGTATTTTATTGCAGGATGGATCATCTGTTGCTGTTCAACTTCTCTCTGGTGAAGTGTATCGTGCCAAGAATGCAATCATTGCAATTCCACCAATTTATAAAGGTAAAATGCAGTGTCCTTTGTTTACATCAACGGAATAGCCTCAAAATTTGTTGTAATTTCTTTGCCATTGCTACAGAATTTTGATGTATTACTGTTGTGCGCTGTTAAACTTTCATGTCTTCTACACAATAGTCCTAAGCTCTTCAGAGAATTGTTTGTTTCTGCTAACATGTTTAGATTTTGGCATTATTCATCAACCGTGAACTTATTTCAAGGGTAAACGAGCTGGCTAGCTTTCTTAATGAAAACAATTTGTAAAAGTAATTTAAGGAAGTTTAACGAGCTTACTTACCTTTATTTAAATTACATTTATATATTATCTTTATTAATAAACTAGCTAGCTTTTTTACTCTTAAAATTTGTTCAGAAAGCCGTGAAAATCTTAATGACGCTAGGCTGAGTAACTGTGCTACAATTCATAGGCTTGTATTCCTTTGCACTTTGCAGCGAAGATTCATTACAACCCTCCTCTGCCAAATAGTCACAGGTTCCTGTATGAGAGAATGCCTGTGGGGCATTTGACAAAAGTTATTGTAACATATCCTAAGAGATTTTGGAAGGAGCAAGGCTTATCTGGTGAATCAATTCATTGGCCGTTGTACGAAGGCTCCGAGGCCTATCCTGCTTGTTTGACATTTGATGCTACTTCCAGTAGTGGTTCTCCAGCTCTTGTAATTTTCGTTGGTGGAAAACGTGCTATTGACCTTGGCAAAATGCGGGTAAGTTTGAAAACTAAAACAAGAACAGACCATTCACCATCATCATCATCGTCCTCATCATCATCACCACCATCACCATCATCATCATCATCACCATCACCATCATCATCATCAACATCATCATCATCATCATCATCATCATCATCATCATCATCATCATCATCATCATCATCATCATCATTAAGTTTATATTTAGCGACACAAATGTCATTTTAATGCTATAATCACAAGGTCATTTCGCTGAGATTTGTATTTCGCATAAACCAAAGAACACCTCTGAATTTTTTTGTTCAAGTGCATTAGGTGGCAACCTGTTCCATAATGGTAAAACATGAGAAAGAATTTGTACTAATATCAACACAAGCATAGTTTTGAGCACGTGTTTTCGAATAGTTGTTCCTTGAATTATTATGGTGCTTCCTTCAAAGTAATAAAAAGGATTTAGTCCCACTGGACTGCTGGCTGAACATTTGGTGCACATATTATTTTAATTGAATAAATATCCTTCTTCATTCTAAAGTTTCCTAGTCCAGTTCCTTAAGCGTAGCATTGTCACGTGGCATACCATTCACTGTGCACTCGTAATAGCTGGCTTCAGCCACTTATGATGATTTCCTTATAAGTGTTTTTGTATAGGCAACTGATTTTGTTGGATACTCTTGTTTATTAAATACTGCTTTCATTTTCTCAGCCGAGAGTTATTTCAATTCCTTGGCAATATTGCTCTTATCAGCAACTTAATGCAGGCCTATGTTTCGTGGACTTGAAGCGTGATTGAGGACAAAAATAGGCAAGGGACTATTGTTTATGTAAGCAGGGACGAAACCTAAGGGGGTTATGGAGGCGAAAATTTGCCATTTCGTAGGGCAAATACGGTAGTGCAATATACTACTGCAGAGCAACTTACTGGACACAGGACCATTGGTCAACTACTGTTACTAGAAAAAGGGAAAGGTCACAGACAAAAAAATTTCGCAGGGAACCTCTGACACCCCCAAAAAATTTATTAAATTTACTTGCCTGCATGTAAGGACAATATGTCCGGCAAAGGAATTTATGGAGTTTCAGCTTTCCTATAGCACGCATTATAAAATTAGGTTTTAAGCTTCAAAAATGCCTTCAAGTAGTTGTTTACCGTCACCCATCTCGATGTGAAAGCTACCTTTTTCAAGAAATTAGGAAAGCACTAGATCACGTGTTTGCAAAATCCAGGGCTCGTTTAGGTCCTTAAACTCCTTGAAAAGTCACCCCAAGAGCACTTGAAACTCCTTGAGAATGGGAATTTTTCCTTGAAAATTGATTACACCCCTTGAAATTTGTGAATGTTTGCAGTTAACTTCTTTCACAGCAATAATAAGTGCAAAACACAACTCTGGTCGACAAATCTTTACTTGTTTTAATGATCAGAAATCTAAATATGCTTTTCTAGATGGATTTTTTGCGCTGATTTCATTTGCATTATTAGCCCTTTTTACGCCGGCCCTCAATGACGTTAATTTTCCTAAAGGACCGGCTTTAACAGGACCGGCTTGAAAATGGCCAATGGTTGACGATTTTCGGTAAAGCAGAGGCGTTATTTTTGTAGCTCATATTTTTTGAACCTTTCACTCTCTCGCCATCAGAAAATTCAGGTAAAATTGGGTCATTGCATCGTCAAAATCAGGTAATTTTTGAAGAGTTGAAGGCTGCATATTGCTTGTACAACAGTTGAAACAACGTCTTTCGAGCCTTCTGAGAACCCTTATTGTGAAAATTTTTCTCCGAGCCCAACCATGATAAACCTTTAAGTAGAATCTAGATTCGAAAGAATGTTTAACACATGCTCTGTAAATTCAACTTAAAAGATTAGTAGCATGACTTTCTTGCGAAATACTGTATTCGCAAGAATCAATCTCAAAATAGTGTTTTCTAGCCTTCTGAGAAACTTTTATTTTAAAAAATTTTACTCCGTTCCCAACCGTGGTGGGCCCTGTAGAAGTCCTAGCAAGTATTTGAATATTAAACGTCTTTCAGCATAATTTGTCCCAAAATTTTAAGATTGATTTTGAAGACTTGACTGATTCAGAAGCACTTAATCAAATTTGTTAAGAATCAATAATTATATGAGCTTAAAGATGTAGGAGAAAAAACTTAAAGATTTTCATTTCAACCAAGAACAAATTAGAAAGATTTGTAATCAATGGAATTAAGATTAGCGAATTGATAAGAAAAGAGAACAAACTTTTTATCTAAGAGCAAGTGACTGGGGTAGTATGTTATAATAGAGCTAATTCATATTTTCAATGTGAAAATAGGAGAAATCTGTGTACCAAAATATTAAAATCAATGCTCTTGTTTGAATTGTTTTTCATATAAGTCTTTAATGGAGTTGAATGTTGAGTGAATTCCGAGTTTGAATGGGCTGGAACGTCTTTGTTTATAATGGGCATTTTCTTCTGTAGTCTAAAAAGAAAATCCAAGGTATGTGCTGTGTAGGGCTAGCCTTAGTGAACATATATATTGTCTGATGTCATCCTCCTCTGTTTTATGGTTACGATGTTTGAAGTTTGGATTTTTTGGTAGAGATTACTTTGAATTATTTAGTGATGGTTAGTGAAGCTCTATAAAGCATGCTGCTGAGGCCTGTAGTTCACTGTATGAAACAGTGACAAAAAATCTGTAGGACACTCACAAATGCGAATTTTATTTCACTGGAGAGGCCAGAGCTAATCTCTGGCTTAGTTTATAATATTTTTTGTTTGAATTTAGCTTTAATTGGCTTTGCAATCAGGTTAAATTTCAAAGTTTACTAATGAAAAGGATGCTTGACCGCTGAGTTGTTTGATTTTTTCTGTTCTCCATACTGGTTCACATCTGCGATAGGTTTTTGTTGGAACTAGGAGCCCATTCATATGTTGTTCTCCCATTCTTGCTTTTGAAGCAGCAGAAATTTTGTTTGATTTAATGCCCCAACCCTTCATTTCCATGGTAGCTTCCTAGCTATATTCGAGATCAATGCTCACAACTAAGAATACAATGCATTGGCTCTTTCGAATGTTTACATTTTATTTTTAATTTCTTATGGATCACGAATGTCAACATCATTAGCATCATCACTTGCTCTTCCTTACAGTGGCGATCTAGTCAGTCATAAAGTTTCGTCACCTTTCTTATATGTCGACATTATCTTGGATGGAGTCAATTGTTACTTTATTCATACCCCTTTCAGATATTCAGTTACTGAAAGATTTGAATCCACTTTCTTTAACTTGATCGTTAATGTAAAATTGTTTGTTGTGTATTTGAAAGCTAAGGGAGTTGTCATTAAGTGTGACAGGTAACGGAACTGAAGCAAACTCGCAGGGATATGAAATTTTTAAGGATTTCATAGCTCCACAATAATATGTGAAAATTTTTCGCACCCATCTCCTATCAAATTTAATGCCTCTGCAAAAACACCCTTACTAACTTAAGGTTTCTTCATCTACAGCCAGGAAGCAACTACAGTGATGTAGAATTCTTCATCATCAATTTCAGACTCTTCTAATATAGAACAATTGTAGAAATGTAGAGCTTAGTAAGTGCACTATCATTATGCACTATCATAAAGCAGTTATTTTGGGGGCTCAAAGGCTTTTTTGAAAAATTTTTGGGGGTATAAAACCACAGAAAGCTTTTGAAAATTCTATCATGAATTGCTTTATGACAATGTTCTTATTAAGCTCTACAGTTTTACACATCTTTTATGTTTGAAGAGTCTGAAACTGATAATGAAGAATCCTCCGTCACTATGGTCATTTCCTAACTGTAGATGAAGCAATCCCGAGTTAACAAAGGTGTTTTTGCAGAGAAATTAAATTTGCATGATAATTTTTACTCAGTAATTTGCTTCCACCCTGGTACCTGTAAACACAATGACAGCTCCCTAAAGTTAATTATTTTTCATTCATAGAGCGAAGATCAGTGTCAAAATATTATCAATTCCCTTATCCTTCTGTTCGGAAGTAGTGCAGATCATCCTATTGATATTAAAATAAAGGTATGTTTAGGTCTCTCTTTTCGCCACTTCTGCTCTATCTATGGTATGTTATTGTATATAATTGGATTAGACTTGACGCTGCTTTACGTTCTCTATCAATACAAGATGTCGATTCAAGGATGATCATATTGAAGTGTTGCTTTCTTGTGTTCGTACTCTTGCAGTAATGGACTGATATATTTGACATCCTGCTGTGCTTCTGGTAGCCTTCCTAGAGAAACTTGAGTGCACTCTTCTTCAGCACAAAGCCCATTGATTTCATGTTATTATGTTGCTGTGATGGTGGATCAGAGATTAAGTTATATCTGCCAAAATACATACCGTATAGTCATGCAGGGATACTTGGTAAGAAACCAAGCCAGTGATGTGCCGAGGCACCTTCTGTTGGGGGGGGGGGCGTTTTGACCAACTGACCAACTATCGTTACTAAAAAAAACAAAAGGTCACAGAAAATACCGTTGCCAACTCTCTTGCAGCATGGCTGCCTTTTGACGAACTTTCTTGCAAATTTGAAAACATTGAATCAGACAAGGCGTTTTGATCCACTGTCATTTCGAAGTCATTTTTTGTGTCAAGAAAGGTGCTAGAAACAGCCGCCCTTGACTATGAAGTACACCAATACTATGAAAAATATTAATTATAACACGCAGCTTGCAATTCATAACATACGGTATGTAGAAAGCAAAATAGATGATAAATGCAGTGTAGTAAACCAGCAGCACCGAATTGCAATAGTTTTTGTGGTAAGTGTTGGTATAAAGGGTTTCTGGCATTGTTGTATTAAGCTTTATTTTGTGCATCATATGTGTTATGGTGAGAAGCCCTTGGCCGTTCTGTTGCGTTGTTTTATGTACCACATCTTACCAATAGTGTTTGGTCTATCATTTCTGCATCCAGCCCAGACATCATTAAAACCCGCGAGCGTGCGATTTTTAATAAGCCCTGATCCAACGATCCAAGGGTCATTCACCCAGAATTCAATATCTATCCAAGAAATCGATTACTTTGGTTGATATCCTTCTTCTCTGTTAAGGATTGGTCTAAAGAGTCCTGGAATGGAGGCTGCCCTGTTGCAATCATGTCCCCTGGTGGTTTAACACTTTATGGGAACAAAGCATTAAAAGAGCCGTTTCAAAGGTAAATTAAAATTTGGATTTATTTTTAATAAACAAGTAGCCATAAGAGCTATACATGTTGTTCATTTATATCTATTCTATTTTTAGTTCTCTTCATTGCTACATGAATGAATTCTTTAATGCTCGAATTTTTTTCTTTTCTCATAAGAGCTGTATGTGGTCAGAAAACATGTATCAGTAGAAAATTTTAAGTTATCTCAACAGCTTCAAGTTGCTTTTAATCTTGTTTTGATTGAACCGTGTGCTGTGTGTCTATGCTAAGGTAGTCCCGTATACTTTCTTACGTATGGGAGTGCCTTTTAGAGAGGATACTTATCCTGAGCCATCGGCATGTAAAGTAGGGTGGCCAGTTCCTTTCCTCGCCGCCTTTATCCCCCCAGTAGACCTTCTGCATGGGAGGCATGCGCTCTAACCACTATGCTACCTCGCTCATGTGTTTATACTAATAGATGCTTATATGGTTGTAGGATTTGAGTAGTTACCAGGTTTTTTTGATCGTAGAGACATCACAGTATCCATCCCAAGATTCCATAGAAAGTTAGTACCCCTCCCAAAGTGTACTTCCCCAGGGTTTTACATAGATTATTACGTAGCAAAGAAGGGTATTACCTCGGGTGTGACAAGCTGTTACATAGGAGGGGGTAGGGGGTCGAAGTAACACTTTTTGTCATTACGTACTATTTGAATGATTCATTATTGTGTGTAAGAAGTTAGTTAGTCAAGCTGTTCAGACTCATTTTTAAGTCAAAGTCCACTCGACTGTACATAGTGCATAGTCTCGGTTGTATAGGACTTCCAATGTTCTTTCGAAGCCTCACGAAGCACTCTGTCTACGGCCCATAAACATACCCGACATTACCTACTAACCTACCAAGATTACCCTGAAGATTACTCGATATTACCTACTAGCCTACCGACCATGACCTACTAACCTACCAAAATTACCCTAAACATTATCCGATATTACCTACTAGCCTACCGACCATGACCTACTAACCTACCAAAATTACCCTGAACATTACCCAATATTACCTACTAGCCTACCGACCATGACCTACTAACCTACCAAAATTACCCTGAACATTACCCGATATTACCTACTAGCTTACCGTCCATGACCTACTAACCTACCAAAATTACCCTGAACATTACCCAATATTACCTACTAGCTTACCGACCATGAACTACTAACCTACCAAAATTACTCTAAACATTACCCGACATTACTGACATAACCTTTAATGGGCCCCATTCCCCGACATTGCCTACTAAAAGATGCAAATGTAATTCAGGATCTGTTTTGCGTATGCAACTAGAATCAAACATTGTAGAGCTTTCTATAGCACGTTAATTACAATGCCAGTTATAGCCGCTTGTTGAAAGAGCACTGCTTTGGCCTTCGTTTGATTATATTTCATAAATATTGATTTCCTCTGACGTTTGTTGGCTTTATTATCTGTGAGGAGTTTTAGAGGAAAAAGTTTGTATGCACATTCTAGCTATGTTATCAACAGTTAGAATTACCGGACTATCTGTGATGATTTAACAGGAAAAACTTGCTCTATGCTCATTCTAGCTATGTTATTAGGGAGGTTTAGATCCAGTAAGAGTACGAGTTCGAGTGTTGAGCTACGCGGGGGTGAACTCGTACTCGTACTGGATCTAAACTCCCTATTAATAGTTAAAACTACCGGACCATCTGTGATGATTTTTATATAAAAAATTCTTCAATGTACACAAGAATGCTTTATCAGAGAGAATATTATACTGAGGGTCTCATTGCTTTATCATATCGTGTGAAATTATTCGTACAGTATCCATATTGTCTTTCTTGTCCAACAGTTGTACGGCAATCGCATTAAACAGTAGCATAGTGCATCTGGTTTAATTCCTTCTATCATGGATATATTATTTCAACGGCAATAAAGCTCACCAACTTAAAAAACCGGGCTTAGTTATTTTAGTAGAATATTCTACCTTCTGTAATATGATTATGCAGTTTGCTTACAAGTGAATGCGTTCAGATGATTAGTTGACCTGGAAGTATTAAAATGTTTTATTAACTTTTCTGTAAAATACAGGCACTTTTTCATTTTTCGTCAATACATTTTTATGGCAATATCAGGACACAATTCAGTGCTATGTCACTTTTAAGGCAAAATTTGAACAGTGTTTCATCGGTATATTTTTAATTGGTTTGATTCTGCTACACATTGTCTTGATCAACAGGGCTGTCGAGAGAATTCAAAGGCCTTGAAACAAAAGAGAAATATGAGTCCCCTTGTGAGCAAAGCGATCAGAAAAATACGAGCATAGTTATCAATCCGAATACTTGCTGCTGTTCTTGCTTTTTGAGGCACCCGGACCTTGAATTCCTTAGACTTATGAAGACTTTGAAGCCCTGGAGCCAGTGGGGATTTCTAAAAATTTTATCAAGGGGGCCATATTTCCAAAGATGGAAACATGATAAGTTAGTTTTATACTGATATAGTATAATCAACAATAAGAAATGTCTCAATGCCCATATAGCAGTGCACAATTGATCATAGCACATTGAAAGCAAGGCCAATAAACTCTGAAGAGCCAAGCCAATGCAAGAGTTTTAGGGGGGCTGAGCCCCACAAAATGAGCAGAAATTTTGACAAAAGGGCTCCGCCCCCCTGCGCCCTCTAGAAGTCACCCCTGCCTGGGGTACATTGCCTTCTCTGTCCCCCTTTCAATGGCTTATCAACAGTACTATCCCAAAGTTGAGAAACTATGGTTAGAACAGTCGTTTTCAACCACGGTTCCCCGGAACCCTAGTGTTCCGCTAGCAAAGTCCAAGGGTTTCCGCCAGAAGTTGCACAAATGCTACGATCAAGAATAAATTCTACTCCTCCTGTGCAGATATGTGAGCAGGAGTTCCTCAAGCCTCTGGCATGTCTCCTTGGGGTTCTGCTCCACCAAAAAGGTTGAAAATCAATGAGTTATACCATTTATGAAGCGCAGCATTTCTGATGATTAGTTCACACTCCTTGGTTGGATTCTTAGTAGAGTTGTTGTAGGTTAATAAAACGTATGTATCCTGGATATGTTTCAGACGAATTGTTTTGGCACTTGTTCTGTTCTGTCCATGCGATGTTAAGTCCTCGTCCAAATTTTTGTACATTCAAGGAATTTACTAATTCAAGGCTGTTGTACTAAAATTGTAAAGAGTTATAAGTATAATGAAATTGGAACCAGCACTGAGGGTAACACAGGATATTCAAGAACATATTGTGCAGAGTTGCTGCTCATCTAAAATTTTCAAATTCTATGTGACTCTTTTCTTGCGATTTTGACAGCTCGAATGCCCATAGCTATTACCACAAATTTCATTCACACATTAATAGCCTGAATTTCCATATACTGTTTTGAAAAGTGTGCGAGAACGCTTTTGAAGAATTGCATATCATACATTTTGGTAGCAATCAATAGCTAATGGTTATTAATTTTTGAAAGCCAAACAACATATTTCTAGTCGAATTTCTTCGGAACTTTGCGGCAGCCAACTCATTATATACCAATTATAATATGTCATGACTATTTGCCAGTTTTGTTGTTATAAAATTTCAGGAGAAGAGCCACGACGAAAAACATGTCAGAGAGTTCTTTTCCGCTTTATTTAATTCGACATTCCATTAGTTCGACATACCATAAGATTAGATTCGACGTTCGAACTAATGGAACGTCGAATCTAATCTTATGGTATGTCGAACTAATGGAATGTCGAATTAAATACACGTTTTTTTTATAAGAAAATCATTATTTTGCCTGATCCTCAATTTTCTTGACATTTCCCGAAATTGAGCCTGAGATTTTCTTAAATATTTCTTAACTTTTACTGAAAAAAACTGGTTAGAGTGGTTTACACTTTTGTTGATAATGTTGTATACTTGAATTTGAATTTCATCTTTAACATTTTGAATGCAACAACGACGAAATACCGATTTTTGGCCTATAAAAACACTTAATTTTGGAAATTGAGCGTGATATTCTTACGATTTTCTTAAGATTTTGACGATTTGAGCCTCATTTTCTTATAAACTTTTTTCTTATAAAAAAAAGCGTCTAAAGAGGAAAAGAACTCTCTGACATGTTTTTCGTCGTGGCTCTTCTCTTGAAATTTATAATTCAGCTGCAATTTGTAAGAAATGTTTGTTGTTGTAATTATAAACTTGTTTGTAAGGTTGCATTGGGCAGGCACTGAGACTGCTGATTGTTGGCCGGGATACATTGATGGAGCAGTGCAAAGTGGCATACGTGCTGCGGAGGAGCTGTTATGCATCGACGAAGAGAGACCAGGTGTAGTACCCACAAGCTCATATCGAAGCATTTATGAGCAACAGAACATTTATTTTGCCCAAGACAGGGAGAGTACAAGGAAATGGCTGCTGAAGACTATTCTCATATTTGGTGCTGCAGCTTTAGTTAGTGGCATGGTTTCAAATAGGTTGAAAATAAACATCCCTTGGCATTGGCGGTAATTTAAATATGCTATAATTAATCTTAGAATGAATTTAGTTATATAGAGTAACGCTTGTTGAATCTATAAAGACATCTTGATTTTATTTTTAGGCCTAATCTCCAATCTCCATACACGTTTTTCTTATAAGAAATCATTATTTTGCCTGATTCTCAATTTTCTTGACTTTTCCCGAAATTGAGCCTGAGATTTTCTTAAATTTTTCTTAACTTTTGCTGAAATAAACTGGCTAGAGTGGTTTACACTTTCGTTAATAGTATTGCATACATGACTTTGCATTCCATCTTTAACATTTTGAATGCAATAACGACGAAATACCGCTTTTTTTTGCCTATAAAAACACTATATTTTGGAAATTGAGCCTCATGATTTTCTTACGATTTTCTTAAGATTTTGACGATTTGAGCCTCATTTTCTTATAAACTTTTTTCTTATAAAAAAACGTGTATTACACAATCGGTAAGCATGTGGGAAATACATTGAATTCGCTTATCGAAACTACGCCCCATGTGTATGAACCCTAGAAAATACCCACTAGTGTTAGTATTGAGTTGAATTAACACAGGCCCTTACTTCGTATCTTTTGTAAGTGATTGAAGTTAGGTACACTTTTCGACCTAATACGCATTTCAAATCAGCATCACTGTGTTAGTAGAGAGCTTCTATCAATTTCATTAGTCTTACGTTGCATGGTTGAGATTCTCAACAGAGTCATCGCGAACGCTTTTCCAGTTGGAACATAGAATTTTATGCATACACGTTTTTTTTTTATAAGAAAAAAGTTTATAAGAAAATGAGGCTCAAATCGTCAAAATCTTAAGAAAATCGTAAGAAAACCACGAGGCTCAAATTCCAAAATTAAGTGTTTTTATAGGCCAAAAATCGGAAATTTCGTCGTTATTGCATTCAAAATGTTACAGATGGAATTGAAATTCAAGTATACAATAGTATTAACGAAAGTGTAAACCACTCTAGCCAGTTTATGTCAGCAAAAGTTAAGAAAAATTTAAGAAAATCTGAGGCTCAATTTCGGAAAAAGTTAAGAAAATTGAGGCTCAGGCAAAATAATGATTTTCTTATAAAAAAAAAACGTGTATTTCTTCGTTATTCTTTCCTTCGGCTATGAGTTCTAGCTATCCCATTATCTTCTTTTGTTAACCTTCTTGTTTCAGAAAGATAGCTGTGCTAGATTGCGAAAGTCCAATAGAACCCTAGAGCTGAGAGAAAAGGCAAAGCTGTTAAGAAACGATTTTTCAAATACTTTCTTACTAACAATGAGCAAAAGAAACAAATAGTCTCCAATTTCTCTTCTTCACGATGAGCATTATATATTGCTTGCTCACCTATTCTTCACAATGAACAATAGATATGATTATTCACCTGTTTCTATTCTTCATGATAAACAGATATGGTTGCTCACCTATTCTTCACAATGAACAATAGATATGATTGTTCACCTGTTTCTATTCTTCATGTTAACAGATATGGTTGCTCACCTATTCTTCACAATGAACAATAGATATGATTGTTTACCTGTTTCTCTTCTCCACGATGGGCAATAGATATCATTTTTCAATTATTCTAGTTCTTCATAATGAACGTTTGGTCGTTCTACATGAAAAGCTAGTTGAATGGCTGTTTGCGTACGTGTATTCTTGGTGACGAAAAGGAATTATTGTACAATGTTACATATTGAAGTCTTGGCCATCAAATTTTAGACGAATAATTGTGTGCTAAGCTTTATGATTCGAGGTTAGCTTTTGTTTCGTCTTCATGCCTCAAGCTTTCCAACAGTATTATGTTGATTATGATTTGGATAAAATAATTAATGCAAAGATTAATCAAAGTGCTTTATCCAATTATTTAACAATATGTCTCTATCCATTGTAATTTTATTGTAAATCTTATGCGAAGATGTAGAAAATATTAAAAGTTATTTCTGACCTCTTGTTCATGCGTTCTAAATAGGAAGAAACTATTGTTATTCATTGCTTGTTAAAATTCATATGCTATTAACAGCCAATGCAATTTTTAAACAATTATTGCTTAGATACATATGTGAATTGTATGGGAGTATCTGTATTAATTTTACATGTTGAAACAAGAAACTTTATGCCAAGCTTTGTAATTTTTTGTTATTCTTTTTTAAGTCTGATATGCAAGGTCTTTAGTGGATAATAGAAACGAGAGCAGTGTTGATATTGACTTTCATCATCATGAGAACAAAAAGATCCTTGCTATTGTCTAGTAAAGAGTTTGTCTGTTAAAACAGAAAGTGCTTGGCGTACAAGGTGCTCAACTAGGGGGGTCCTGGGGGTCTAGACTCGTGCTCATTTTAGCAAATGAACAAAATTACTCCTTTTGTAGCGCCTTCTTTATAGCACAAAGGGCGTTTCACTAAGATGAAAAGGGCATGATTCCAAAAGTTTTCTTTTTTCTCCAGACGCCGTGATAAGACAGCAGTAATAATTACTGGTCTTCAGAACAATGATATCAGAAATCTCCCACAGTATTTCCTCCTCTTATGACTCTGAAAAACAATATTCACGCGCCGTATCTTTTAAATAGTTTGATATGCCCTTTTATCGTGGATTGGATCCCTGCACTCGACAATTCCTAGTTTCGCGCAGTGGCGTAGCTTGATGTCTTCGACTGGGTATGCTATCATAAGTTTCTATAAGTTTTTGGGTGTAGCTGGGTGTGGCTCCTTGAGCCTGAGCATAGATTTGGCAGAACAGGTTGTTTAGTAAACATCCCGTATGGAAGGCTTTTTTATTGGATAACAGGAAGTACGCATCACAGCGGAAGCAGTAGAAAATGACCTTGTCAAAAATGTGAGCTGTACAGTACGCAAATGTTTCGAGCTTTAAAAGACCAATGAATTTGTTAACTCGAGGGAGCTGTTTGAAATCTATTAGCATTCACCACTTAAGCAAAAACACACATTATAGTGCCCTTCCTAACCAAGGCGAGAGATTCATACGGTGAATTAACAGGCCTAAGGCGCCTTAGGTCAGAGAGATCAATTAATGAATAACTTACCTTTCATTGGTCTTCAAAATTGCTACTACCAGAAAAATGGCACACATAGTTAAAGGTTATTGGCAGAATAATGTATAACCACGGAGCTCTCTTTAATTCTTCCTTAAATACTGTTGCTTCCTTTTCGACAACAGGTATGATCGCTTTCATGAAATTGGAAGTGAGACTACGGCTGCGAGCGACTGTTAACTGTTGCTCAATCACTAGCCGAGGCTGGATACTGGAAAATTTCTGCGTCCAATCCCATTGTTTTCGCAGATTAATGAGGAATTTATTGATTAAAATGGAGCATTTTGATTGATTGAACACCGTCCATAGTATTCACTGCGTATTCGTAACAGATTTAAGTTTTACATGAAGTTCTTCTTTCTCTCTTAACGCCTCGCAGCTTCAGCGTTCACTATATCAAAGCTTAGAAGAGCTAAAAGATTGAAAGGTAACTGCATGTGCCATTTCAATGACCATTAACATTGCAGTTTCTCATTTTTTCTGAAAATTGTAGGGTATTCAGTGAATATCTTGAATGCCGTGACACTACGCCACTGGTTGTGCGCCTGCATACCTGTCCTGAAATATCCAAAATATAAAGACACAAATAAAGGGAACACTGAAGACCAAGAGAAAGAGCATGGCAATACTTAGAGCAGACTTGAACTGCTGACAACTTACAAGCCTGTATGATGGTGCTAATCTTTACCTAGTATTTGATTAGTCCTAAGCAAACTAAGTTTCTCAAAAGATTGTAGAGAGCCGAAGAGGAGAAAAACTTGATCCATCTGAAGTATGTAGCATATTGTTTGGTCATCAACTATGAGTCTGCCATCAGAATGTAAGGGCATACCAGTTCCGTTAGAGATGCAGAGTCATGGATACCATCCTGTATCTCTACTAGTATATAATCACACCTAGAGAACAGTTTTAGTAAAAAGCTATGTAGAATCTTAGAATGAGGACGACACTTTCGTAATGTTTTTCATTTTCAACCTCATTAGAAGACTTATTTTAAGCTGTGTTTTCCATAAGCTATGCAGAAGCTGGGTGGTGTAGAAAATGAGCTTAAATGAATTGAGATTGAACTGGAATAAGGTAATGAAGATAAGTTAATAGAAGTGATAGCTGTTCATCATCTTATTCACAAAGATGATGTGCATAAGTTCCATCTGCCATTTTGCATATGCAAATGTCTCTGATCTTTGTTCTTCTTGTAGCATGCTCATTGATGACCTAGCCAAGTAATTGTAATAAAATGATGTTCAGTTTTAAGAAAGCAACTTTTGGAAAGCTAAGGAAAACTTCTAGACTAAAAATTTCACTTTTACAAAAGAAATTTTGTTCCATTTCGCATCTGCCTTCGTCGAGGCTAAGCATTCCCTGACTTTGAGTCTAAGATTATTCTTGATCTGTGAGTGAGAAGAGGCGCACTTTTTACCAGATAATTGAAGGAGAACGTCAAATGTTTGCTATTGTGGTGGTTTATCGAGAATACAACAGAATACAGAATTTGATATCTAAATTTGAGACCTAATCAGAGACTCTCAGATAAATAAGATCAAAATTTTAACACCTTGAGTCTTGCGCTACTCTTACATTATCAAAAAATCTCAGCGAAGTTGTGCTATAATGCTCTTATAGACCACACTCTTAAATTACAGACTATAATTCTTATTCTTATAAATAATTGTGTAATCTGTGAGCTACGAGGAATGGGTGTCAACTGCTAAGGGCTAAGCAATCCCCAACCCCTGCATATGTAACAGGACCGCATACTTACCTCATAACCATACTAACCTCTTTCTCATGATATGATTGTTGTTGATTTCCGGTATGATTTGAATAAATAGTTATGATTGTATAGTAAAGGAGTTGTTAGCAAGCGAATGGGAAGCAAATGTACAGTTGATGCGTACGCCAAAACGTTGTAATCTCTCAATAGTCTTAAGCCTTTCAATCGGCAAAACCATCGTCTATTACACAACATCCCAATTGCTACCCTAAATAACATAATAATTAAATTTCAGGCTTTCATCGTGTTTCAAATGAACGTAGTCCATGTTTGTCATGATAGGAAAGTTGGATTATAGGACAATGACATGATTTGCTACGCGGTACGTGAAATGCTAGTTATTGCAAGTGCCATCACTATCTGAATCACAGATAATTCAGTCTCCTTTTATCAACGAAATCTACAGCTGCTTGTAACCGAAGTTTATCAAACAAACATGAACCTAAATCCCCCCTTTATGAAAGAAGCTTTCAAAGAGAAGTACATTAAAACTTACGAGTAATGAACAGCGTCTACAGGCGCAAACCTGGGACTGCAGCCAGGGCCGCTGCCAAAAGAATTCAGGCTCCAAGGCAAAAGAAAAGGATGAGACCCCCTGCGAGCGAAGCTAGCAGAAAACTTTCAGGATCTAAGAAATAACCTTGAAAAGTTACATCTGGTTTACTTTATGAGGCCCTTAGACCTTGAAAAATTAGGTGTTATGAGGCTCCTTGGATCCTGAGGCGCTGGGGAATTTGCCCCCTGCTTCCCTCTCGGTGACGCTGAATACAGCGTATAGATTATAGGAAATATAAGTTTCCTGAGACAAAATATCTGGCGTGACATACCATTGCATAAAAAGAAGTCCCAATCTGTGAATCGTGTAAGAGTTTTGTTGTAAATTTAGGGTCTATTTAAATGTATTTCTGTTCTCCTTTGTTAAGTTTTCTTTTGATAGATTTGTTCTTATCTGTTAGGTTTCGCTTAGATAGATTTCTGATCTCCGT
Source organism: Cassiopea xamachana (assembly GCA_900291935.2). Classification (NCBI taxonomy): domain Eukaryota; kingdom Metazoa; phylum Cnidaria; class Scyphozoa; order Rhizostomeae; family Cassiopeidae; genus Cassiopea; species Cassiopea xamachana. The sequence goes on from OLMO02000257.1 coordinate 4,955,643, forward strand.
TGCAGGTTTTTATTCCGTTTTTGACTATTTATTCAGCACCTATTCATAATGTTTTAAACGATTGGTATTAATTAGTCTCGAGCTATTGTTCAAGCCAACCTTAATAAAGGAATTACTATTGTTATCAGACAGTACTTTGAAGAAGATTGCCTTGCTAAACTGCTTTTGCTGCATCTGATAAAATTAATCTTGCTTAATTGATTCAGAGCCACATACATCATAATTTCTTTTATTTAGGAGAAGCTGCTTCATAGCGAAGTTAAGGCGGTATTAAGCTACAAGTGTTATACTTCCATTGGCTGGTTTTTCTTTTTAAAATGTGCAGATGTTCTTTTTTCAAAGGTTTTGTGGTAGTTGCAAATGTAGCATGTATGTCTTCTTCTGGAGACCGGTGATACTCTAATAACCACTAAGCCTTAGAGCCTAGGCCTAAAGTAGAACTACACAATGAAACTATGCTTTATCCTTTTCTATTGCGTTGTAGCCTCAAGACTGAATTAATACATCCATACATAGAATATAACCAAAGCAATAAACAATACATTTTACGTCAGAGCACAGGACATGTTTACAGGCACTAATACATTGCCCGGAAGGGTGATACTGCACTACATGGAGGATTACTGACACAACAGGACTTTACACAACATGTGATTTTAAAACATAACATCAAGGGTAAAAATACAACATACAACGTAAAATAAGCTAAAAATACAACAGCAATACATTACACAAAACATTCGTTTCTCCCCATATCCCTGACACCAATTCAAGCAGGGTCATCTAGTTTAAAGAGTTGAGGTGTACCGGTTCGAGTGAAGAATATAATATGCCAGATTTGAGCTAAGCTTCAGAATTATCGCAGCAACAGGATTCAAGCTTCAAGACATCATAAGTACATCAATTTTGTTTTAATCTTCAAAACTAAAAACACATGCTTTCTTTTATGTAATGTGCTGGAAATGCCTATTTGTACGATTATTTTATAAAGCTACCCTCTTTAGAATCTGAAACTGTCTCGCATGGCTGTCTGCCGTAAAGCAAGATAACTGAGTGCCCACAATAATGCCTATCTTTATGAAGATTATTCTGAGAACTAAGGGTTTGCGCATTCATCTGCTTCCATGTATAATAAAGAGTAGAGTACATGAAAACAATTATTTGCCGTTAATTTAATTTTCAATTTCCAAGGATACTTAAAACTAGACAACAAAAGAGAAGGCTGTAAGTGATGATTAAGTACAGTCACCCGGAAGAGAAAAACTGGAATTCTGTCACCTAGACAGCTAAAACATAACAATCGCATAGACTCCTTCAAACGATCCACTAAAATTTGATTCAAAAATACGGGAACTGTCAGGAAAGTTATCACTTAATGAGAAATCTGTATTTAAACAATAAGCAACAAGACAAAACAGCCATAGACTCAGTGGTAAAACTGAAATTAGTGCAATATTGTTTCAAGCAATGCAATGAAACTCCAGCTTTAAATATTTGATGATGTACACCACAGCACCTAATTCTCCTTCTTGAATTTCTAGATTCAAAGAATAAAAAACGCTTCGTGAAATAATTGGCAAACATATCTATTTGCAGACAGAGCTTCATTTTGGTATGTGTCACCCCCATCGAGTGTACCACCAAAGGGCACATGGGTTTCATGTGGAACATGCATCATCCTAAGCAATTTATGTTTGGGTTCCACCACCATGATCCTTTTCTGTAAGAAGCTGAGGAAAACAGTTAAAAGCTCTAGCTATCATCGTCGTAATGTGCAGAATGCGTTTAAAAGAGTTAAACATAGATTCATTTTTCTTTCATTTTTCTTTCATTTCCCTCTCATTTCCCTGTCATTTTTTCTCTTTGTCTATTTTCTGCTTTTGGCGCGCCCATCTTTTATTTCACTATTTCCTCCACAATCACCCGGAATCTCAATCAATTCATTTTTGTTTTATTTAGTAGTAATATAGAGAGGTAGCCATTCAGCTGTAGTTGATTTTCAAGTGGGGTCTCATTTCCAGCTAATTGTATTAAAGCATATAATATTAAATTTAAACAAGCTGTTTTTGTCATTTTTTGCAATGGAAAGTTTCAGTTTGTTGGTATTGCAATTTCCAATATCTAAATGTTGGGCACTAATATTGTGTTGATTTGGCCACCTGCACATCCAAAAATGTCCAACAATGCCCAACAAAGCCCAACAAAGGTCCAGCAATGATGGAATTTGTTGGGAGTGTAACGATCGTGTGTAATTATTTAGCGAGGATTCGACAGAACCAGACACATAAAATACAACTGCTCTCCAGCTATAGCACCATAAGTTGAATCAAAACGAGTTCATGATTATTATTTAATAATTACTAACGGAAGGAGGTATTACGGATTACGTCACTGCTACAGGAGAAATGGTGTACTGGTTTGGCCAAGGTTTTATTCTTGGAATTGAGCCCTCTTGCTTGCAGAAAATTTAAAGAGCATCCAGACATTCTAGCTACACACATACCTAGAACCTTGGAAATTTCATAAACAAAGCGAAGTTTAGAAGAGGAATACAATACTTGGCCAGAAATCTGACTATATTAACCGAGGCGAGGCGATTTCAAGCATGCCAAATTTTTTACGTCAAATCAAGAAACTTTTAATAGTAGTTGCCAATCCAATTTTCTTATAAAAAACTGTGTATGTTTGTACTTTGTAAACCCTGCATTTCAAACGCACTTTTTCTAAAGAAAGGTGATAGAAAAGGCAGCCTGTGATTTTAGCCAATAAAACTGTGACAAAAAGCACTTATAAGCTCTTCTATTCGAGATAATACAGGGCCACAAGCAAAGCTGTTCTTTCGTATTTTCCTTTTGGAAAATATTCATCGTCTTTATAGGCCTTCCATTCATCATATTTTTCGTCCCACCCAACCTTTATGGACCTTTATCAGCCTTGCTTCTGTATCGACTGCAATTATTTTCGCTTCATATAGATTTTCATCTTTTTTGGCTACCTTCTTCTCGTTTCTTCTTTCCTTTTCAATGGCTACTGATTGGGAGTCAACTTCATCTATCAGTTTTTTGATTTGGGAGCGCATTCGCTATGATTTACGTGTCGCCATGTTGATTTCACAATTTACCAATGCCAACGGATGCGCACTTAAGTATTGATTAGCCTTAAACTCCATCACAATGGCAATAATGTATTGGAATAAGTTTCATATGTTATGAATGGAGCTCAGCAGCGCAACCGATATAGGTTAAGGTCAGGGCAACTCCTATGGGCCCGAGCTTTTTAGGCCCTGAGGGTCCCCCCTATAGGTTTTCATGAGACAATTCTTTTGAATTATTTGGAGTGAAAACTAAACTGGGGTCCCCAATGCTACTGAATTCCAAAGGGCGTTGAGTGTCTCTGTTATGCCACTGTGGGAGTTGCTATCTTTTCTACATGCTTTTATAAGAAACCACTTCAAACAGAACCTGCTACATGTAGATGGCCAAAATATTTAAAGAGCTTATACTACTAAAGAAAAATCCTAAGAAACTTTTAAATTTAAAAAAATTTATAAAGATAAAATCAAGAATTATGAATCCGATTTCCTTTATTTGCAACCAAAACTAACCTAGACACTTTCCTACTTCCTTAATGCTTTTGGTGTTGAGTTCTAGTCAAACTAAACGGTACAATTTGAGCTTCCGTGTTTGTCTTGTGTCTGTACTACATTTATGGTACTGAATGTGCAGTAACAATTAGTGACAATTAAGGAGCGTTTGGTTTCACAATTGGATATTTAGAGGTCCAAAAATAAAGAACTTTTGGAACTATTGCCAAAAGTAGTTGGAACTCTATGGACACTACTTGTGATCGGATAAAAATTTCTTCTTCATAGCTCCTTTTACCTAAACAGCTCTTGGGTACACTAAATAGCCCTCTTCCCTGTTTCCTTATACAAAAGTTTGTGCATACTCTAGTGTCTCTAATAGAAGGTGGTGTTCATAGGGTAGGCACATCGGCAGCTTTTCAATAGAAAAAGAGTGCTAAGAGAAGGTGGTTCATGCTGATGAATTGATTTATTAAAAGGTAATTTAATTTTCTGCGTGTTCTTATCATGATCGATTTTTAAAATTAAATAGAAGGGGATATTAATAAGCAACGAGGGGGGGAGGAAAATTCTGCTGAAATTAATAGACGGGCGCATCTATTAGACACACTAGAGTACGTGTCTTCGACTCCAGTCACTAAAATGCAGTTTGTGACATTTGCTTGGCAAATTGTGGATCTTTGTAGATCGGCCGCAGTCTTTTTGCAAAATCAGTAGAATTCATCCTGCTATTGTGATGAAACAAAATTAGCAACTTCCATAAATAATTTTAAAAAGGAAATACGACACTGGGATGGAAAGAATTGTACTTGCCAAGTTTGACATAATTACTACTTATGTTTAGTAAGTTCTTTACTTTTCGATTTTCTAATCATTCAAATTCGATGAGAAAATGTTGAAGTTAGGGTGAGCAAACTCCAGCAAGATTTCGAAATGGGTGTGGCAACCGAATTGCGTCATAATTTTAGGGTGTGGCACCAAAAATGCCCCCAAAATGCACCTAATATCCCCCCTAGTTTGCGATGGCTGGTGTCACCTCTGATTGTAGGACTATGACGTTTAATGCTATTAGTAGCTCTCATGTACCTGCAAAAACTTCAAAATACATTTAAAAATCCAAGTTTTGTATAATGAATGTCCTACTAAGTTTATGTCACAGTAATGCTCTATTACAAAATCTCGAAAGATTCCATCAAACTGTGACTTAACCTTTTGAGGGCAGAGTTGGATAAATCTTTAAAATTGATCGACGATATGATTGGTGTGAATAAATCAAGCTTAATGCACTGGATAACACCTGCTACCAATCATAAATTATATGAATTCTGTTGCGTTTACGGTCGTAGCGACATATGAAGAGAGCAGCTATTGATAGTAGGTTTGCTAGAGTTGGCGACCTTGCGCACATGTGCAGAATTCTAATTGGGAAAAGCAATTGAAAACTTGGTAAGTATTCTGATATGATTTATTTATGGTGGAAAATTTGGTGCTTCATCTATAGGACTGTAGCAGAGTAAATAAAGAACTCAAAATTGAGATACATGAGATATTTTACCAAGCAAATGAAAGAAAAATAGCTGCGTCTGGAATCTAGTTTGCCCATTCATACAATCAATTCAAGTTACTACTCTGATAGATACATGCCATTTTCTTTCGTTTCTTTAATTCAAACAAAAGGCTTACCATGAAGCAACATGTATTTTTCTACTTTAGAAGTTGCCGCATCAATGCAGATTGTACTGCACTTTGCTACTTCAGTTAAGTTTCAGAAACTGAGTAGCTTCACACTAGTATTCTTCTTGAATAACAATAAGTGTTTAGAAATCTCCACGGAACAGGTTACTTTCATTTCATTTCAAATTTCAATTTCATTTCATTTCATTCCAATTATTTTAGGAGGGTGGCCCTTCAGCAGTGCTGGTTTTCAAGGGGTCCTCCATAACAATGTTTCCAAAAATTATATCACCAGTGGGGTATAACGCAGTCTAGGGCACCTTAGTTCAAAAACTAAGACTCCCGATCATAAAGGGCACCAACAAAGGCCATCCCGAAACCTTAAGCCTGATTCTCATATATTGCAGACCGTCGGCAATGATCGCTGATGATCGCCGACGGCCTGCGATATATGAGAACCAGGCTTTACTAACTATTGTCGCTAACACAACACTGGATTCATTCATCCATTTTGTTTATTTGCTACACAAGGGCTTTATCGTACTTAATTTCTAAGGGCCCAGAACGTCTCCGTTAAGCCGCTGGTCCGAATGTTTAGGCGAAGAATTCATGAAAAATCGATGCAATGGCAGACATAGTCTCGGAGTCCAAAAACGTGGAGTAACCTAATTGCATGTCTGTCTAAGAAGTTGGAAATTGAATCAAGAATAGCTGACGTTGTTAGCAAGATAGGACCAACAGTCAAAAGTGGTCTTCGCTTAACAATATTCCAAAAAATCCTACATTAATGCAAACAAAGTTGAAAGGTTTGGTTTGCAACTTCAGTTGTTCTAATGCATAATGCGATGTCATTAGTTAATTAAGCCAAATTTCCAGATGGCAAATTTAAAAATTAGATTCTGGATTAGAGTCTAAATTAGAGTCTGGAGATACACCGCCGCAAAAATATTTCTAAACGTAAATCAGTTTTCTTCGATATTCATGATGCAGTAGCATGTCAAAGAACTCTTGATAAAGAAGGTGTAGCAAATAAAATTTACCAGACATGCTACTATCACCGACTTCATATTCATATATCTATTCACATTAACTCTTTCATATACAAAAAGCTCATTCAGTTAAATTGATGTCAAAAATCAATATATCATACTAGTCTAATATACATTTTACAATCAACTAAGGCTGTTCTTCCAGAGAGTCTAATCTAATGTATTTTCGGCTCATAACATACACGTTCAATTGTGTTTTGAAGTGGAAAAGCATTGATAGCAACAACAGCCTTACCGATACAGGGCCGTAATTTTCACAAAAACTGTGAGGGGGCTAATGTCTATTAAGTGAACCTTGGCTATCGCAATGACCGTAGGTCATTCCCTAAAACAGCTGGGGGTCTGGGGGCGCTGTAAGCCACCCAGCAGGTCAAAAACAGAGCCCTGGCAGGAGTCCAGGGGGCGGAGCCCCCGGAAGCTCCAGAGATTTTGCCATCTCTGAGGCCTTAAAATGACTTAGGATCACGAAAGTTCTCTTTCTGCACGGTAGTAGAAAAACACCAGAAATAATTACTGTATAGCCTCTGTCTGCAAGTGCACAGGTATGGCAAGTCACAGAATCACTATCTTCCCGGTAATGCAAAAATGTAAATTGATCAAACCATTTGGGGTTGAACGCTCGCTTCTGCTTCCCTGTGTCTCTCATAGGAAACTTTATTGATCTCGGTTGGTGTGGCTTTTCTGGAAAATTGCCAGTAGATGAAGAGTTCTTCCCAGAATCTGCAGATGCCATTTTGAAAAATGATCTGCTTTCTTTCTCCGCTTATATTTTGTAGAAGGAGAAATCCAATTTGTTGTTCCTTTGTATGATGATTCGATTCGAGACTCGGATTCGAAATGTGTAATTTTGATAACAATTTTAATAAAAAGTTTCTGTGAATTGAAATGTACATTTTTATAGTTTTAAAGCGTCTAAAAATGCAATGCCGTTATTAGAACAATTTCTGCAATATAGAAAAAGTCTGGCCTATGTGTGGCCAAATTACAAAGAAAAAGTTTAGAATATGAAGTGAATATACTGTAGTGCCCCCTAGTAATCTAACATGTGGTTATTGATGTTGATGCATACTTTTGTATAACATGGCTCCTCCACATCACCGGAATTCTTCACCGAACTGAAGAAGGAACATTGCACCATCTTTTGTGTTGAGAATTATAAATTAGTTTAGTTTTTATCGTAAAGTGAGTTGTCGTCGAAGAAGTAGAAGTAACTCAAGTAGATGAAAGCGACCCTCAGGATAGCTGCTGTTTTAAAGAGAAAAAGGTCGTAAGTTTTAAATAGCCTTTTACAGAGCTCCTTTATATCCCTACGAGAGAACTCACGCTCTCCTCTATGTTATAATTTAGGGATAGGAATTAAGTAGAGACGAGACCCAAGTATCTCCCTAAATATAACAATACTCTGACCTTCTAAGCGCAGTATAATTTACATAAAACACTTTTTGTATCATCAAAATTATTGGGGGCTTCAGCCCCCCCAGCCCCCCGGAAATTACGTCCCTGTGATAAGTAATTCAAATACTAACGGGTCGTACCAAATTGGGGGTGTAGCACCAGTACACGCCTACTTCGACATGCTCCTGAACTGTATATGGCAGTGGTTTTCATCCAAGGTTCCCCGAAACCCTAGGGTCCCATCATCAGAGTCCAGGGGTTCCAGCAGAAATGATACAAAAGCTACGATCAACAGTATAATCTAACTCTCCTGTGCAAATATGTGAAAAGGTTCCTCAAGCCACTGGAATACGTCCTTGGGGTTCCGCCCCACCAACAAGGTTGAAAACCACTGATGTATGGAGCATGAGCTCCTATATTGATAGAAGCAGTACAACCTTCCTTCGCTTTAAGTACGAAAATATTACTTAAAAGAAGCAGAGGCGTGTATTAAACTCCCGTCTCTTAATAAGACCTTTCATTTTAACAGCCATAGCCAACAGATTACGATGGCAGCTGATTTTAACTACAAGATGACAAGCAGCGATGGTGCCATATCGATATTTATGGGAGTAATGTTCTCACTTATCACATTCATTGGTGCTCCATTGAATATAAACGCCATAAGAGCTCTGAGACAACGGAGCAGCATTCAATTCAAGCTCATTGAGCAACTACCCATCAGCATGTGTTTCTGCAACCTGATTCAAGTCTTTCCTGTATACATACTCTATGCCATATGTGCATTTGCAAGGAAGTGGATACTCGGACTTCCCTTATGCCAGTTCACAGGCTTTTGGGTACACTTCAATGCGAATTCTTCAATTTGGCATCTTGTTGCATATGCATTGGAACAGCGAAGGGCAGTTGGGATCAACAACATTAACTCTGCACGGAACAACACTGCCAACTGGAAGACGTTTGCTCCTTTGGTTCTAGCATGGATGCATGGCTTTTTCTGGAGCGTTATCCCATTCTCTGGTTGGTGTGGCTATCAGTTTGAGGGAATCGGTTTGAGTTGTTCTGTTACATGGGAAAGCACAGATGCTGGTAGCATTTCCTACACAATATGTATACTAATATTCAATTTTATGATTCCAGTTGTAGTAATTGCATATTGCTACATAAAGATATTCATGAAGTTTAAGAGCCATGTCAATGGTTTGTCTTCCCCAATTGCAACGTCAACTGAAGCCAGAAACAAAGAAAAGCTACGCAAATTGGCGGTTATTACTTGTGTTATGACAGGATCCTTCTTATTTTGCTGGGCACCATATGCAATTGTTAGTATGTATATGATTTTCATGCAAAGACGAGCACCCCCTGTATTGGTAACTCTTCCTGCAGTATTTGCAAAGTGCTCCATTGTAATATATCCATCATTCATTATTATGAAAAAGGCTGCTTTTAAACTGAGGCTCAACGAAGCTGCTAGGCCAGTTGTGACAAAAACAAATGAACAACCCGTGCAAGCAATCACGAAGACATAAAAAACGTGTAGAGTTGTAGAAAATATAATAGCTGCTTACCTCAACGTAGAATTGAGTCTGGCATCAACGAGTTTAATACATTCGTATGCACATGCATACATGCACATGCATATATAAATATAAATATATATATATATATATATATATATATAAACATAAATATATAGCTATACACATATATATGTATATAAATAAGTATATATATATATATATATATATATATATATATATATATATATATATATATATATATATATATATATATATATATATATATATATATATATATATATATATATATATATATATATATATATATATATATATATATATATATATATATATATATATATATATATATGCTTATGTATACATTTAAATGATATCTGTATTGTATAGACGAATCTTTAACAACTGATGCATGTAGGGTGCTGGTTCTTTATTGTGTAAGAATTCCTCGCTCTTGCTTTTTCTTAGACTGCAGTTGTAACTTTAATCATACTTTCAAGGGGTCCAGGTAGATGTTCTTTGATGAGACTAGCCGTAAATTAATGGACAATAGAAAGTTGCATAATAATGAATGAATGAAGAGCATGATGTCAATTGCCAATGCTATTTGTTCGAGATTTGACTGCAAGTCTTTAGCTATAATCAAGGATGGCTCCAGCGGGGGGGGGGGGGCTTGGGGCTCCCGTCGGCACCTAAGTTTCTATGCATAATTGGCACTTTATAAAATCCCGGACTTTTTCACTCTCTTCAGGAGGCAATACGATAGGCCTTGTCTGCAAAGATTCTTGGACACCGCTCACTGTCGGCACTTGGACAGCTCTGGCCCACTCCCAGCAATTTTTTCTCGCGCCATCACTGGCTATAATAGAATAATAGTTATAATATACAGCGCACTAAGAGGGTACACAATAGATCCCCAGATTCTGGAACCCATTGCTTGTTGCAAAACCCTGCTGTCGGTATCAATTGCAGATCAAGAAAAATATGTGACAATGGCATAAAATTGGGGGTATGGTGGGTGTGGTGAGCATAGTGAGCGTGGACGATGAATAATTCAATATAAAGCAACACTTTCTGTGATAAAGTAGGGTCTGATAAACGTTAAATGGTAACTTTCTGACAAATGTTAGATGGATCTCAGTCAGTTTTTTAGATTTAGGGATATACAGTAATTGACTGAATAGCGGCCCAGTGACGAATAACTCCCCTACCCTAATAAGTGACCTGGGGAAAGAAAAAAGTAATGTGGGAGGCTTTCTGAACTCGCTATATTCAAATTTACTGTGCTTTATTGCCACTTCTACCCATGCCTTTCTCATTGGGGGGGAGAAAGGAAGGCCAGGGGTTTCCCAGGACCCTCCATAGTTGCACCCCTTTGGTTCTATGTCACCGGAAAATTTATCGTTGCCAAATCACATTTCAATTATACACTATTGCAGTGTTTCCCAAACTGGGGTAATCCCTCCCTACGGAGGAATCTTAACTTTCCAAAGGGGTAAATTGAAAGCCAACATCAGCAATCACAAAAATGACAAGTGCTTCACTATATTGGATAATGAAGCAACATCTAAAGCTGCATACATGCACAAGCTTATATACACTGGGGCAGGGGGTATTGCCTCAACAATTTACTGAGGTTGTATATATATATATATAGAAGTACTCTAACCTGTACTTCGTTTTAATTTTTGTGGACTTGCATGACCACTAACACGATGACGTATAGAGGATGAGCCTGTTGGAGGACAGTGCATGTCTTTTCCTTGATGTACTGACGTGAGATTACTTTTCTTCTAGCCTAGGCCTTCCTACATGCGATAGTAAAACGAGAAAACGGAGTATTTTTTTCTTTTTTCGATCTATATCATCAAATTTCGATGAAACCACGTTGAAAGATCTGTTTCTCCTTCTTAGCATGAAGGTCAAGGATTAAAACAAGTACATTCTACTCCGTCGAAGGGCATTTTCTGACGATTTAGATTAGGCATTGCCCCAGACCCCCATTTTCCTACCATTAACTATTAAAGGATTATTTTGTCATAAATGTGTGGTGCTGCATTGACACATATTTATGTACATTCAAGAGTTATCTGTCTCTTAATAAGGGACTACTTTTATTTATTATTATTATTTATTTATCTTATTTTCAATTATTTACAGTAGGCGTAGGTAAATAAATACATAGCTAGTATGTCAGCTAATTACAGCCTACTGCTTACAAAAACCCATATGTAAAATAATACAATAAAATAGTGATATATAAATATATATATATATATATATATATATATATATATACATAGAAGAAGAGAAATAAAGTTAGTATACAAATGTAAAATGAAATGAAGATCAATAGAGTTAATTAAGGCTGGTCACTCCTCGAAAATTTGACATTTTTGGTCAGATTTTCGATTGTCTGTCAGATATTGGCACCCTATGCCATCCTTCTTCAACCTAGCAGCTTCAAAATACTGAAAAATCTCGTGGAAATGCTATAAAATACCAAAATATGAGGGGTAGTAAGGAAATCTGGAAAGAAAGTAAGTAGATGTAATGTGCTGAATTTCTCTTTTGCTGAGACCTTCTAAACGACATATTTCCAAGACCTTTGATATCAATCGAAAGCTGAACATGGTCTCTATCTAGTTTAAGGGAACCGTCATGACTAACGAATTTTCTGCATAACCTGCAGTTGCAGTTATCATTCCATCCTTTAATTTGCCTTTTGAATAATGCAAGAGCTTTAATGCTTTTAAAATCATTAAAATTTTAACTTTTAATGCTTACATATTTGCGCCTCAATTCGGCTCAGATGTCTACTGCCCTGTAGATGCTAAGTGCCAGTGAAGTTTGATGAGACGATGGGGATTGCTTTCATTGTATTGTGGCAAAAGGGGAACAGCAAGAAAAAGGTTAGGAAACAGGGTGCTATTGCATGAGACTGCATTGGGCAAACACGGAACACAAGGGTAGCTATTGGCGTGTTTTAAATGTTGCATAGTCTACTTCCTAAAGACCTGAATGGTTACTTCAGAATAAATAAGCATAGCATTAACATCAAAGATTTGTGTTGCTCTACATGTGCATCTTCGAGTTTGGTAACAAGAATCAGCTGCAATGCATGTGCTAAATTGGTAAACCGCGTTTCTTAGCTTTACTACACTTATAGTGTATGGCTGTTACGTCTAATAACATAAGTAGCTCTTGCTTAATTGTAAAACTTCAAATCATATTTAGAAATCCAAGGTTATGCATAACCAAGAGCCTACCTACCAAGCTTATGTCAAAGTAATGCTCTATTACAAAGTCCTGAAAGGCTCTTAGGAATGTAGCTTCAATACCTTTTGGGGGCTTTCAGCAATTTTGCCCTACAATACTAGATGGATATGGCACGGCAAAAATGAGATCCATACTATGATAAAAGATTTGAAAGAAGACCATTGCAACAGCAAAGAATACCTGATACAACGTAAACACTCATTTAATTGATACCAAGTTGCATTTGTTGCACACAATGTTCAAGACGGAGATTCACTTTGTGGCTTTTGCCTGAACGACAAGGTAGCAGAAATTCACAAAAAGTCAAAAGCTCCTTCAAAAGGGAGGTGTGCAGCCCCCATGCCAGTGTGCATTCTGGGATTTTTGCTCGCCACAAATTCTAGCCAAAATTTTTCTAGAAAAAACCTTGCTATTTTAGCTGTTAAAACTTGAGAAAACATGATCCGAATGTTCATAAAACTAGCAAAAATTTGCCAAATTGCAATTTTTGAGTGTCTTTTAAGGTTCCTACTCGCCAGAGATCTGGAGCAAAAGGGGCCTGGAAAGCAGTCTGACCCCAATGCAACATGAAGCAAAGCGGCCTGAAAATACTTTTTGCTAAAAGGAGAGTGGAGCTATTGAGATACTCTAATGCAAAACACTTTGGTTTGGTCGGGAAGAAAAGTGGGAAGAAAGTGGGTCTGGGGGCTTTCCTTCAGGAAAGAGTTTTCAATGCTGCGCTCTATTGAACGCCAGAAAATACCCTGTTACAAAAATTTGTTGAACATTGATGCCATCTTGATCTTTGTGCCGAGAAGGAATGGCTGATCTGAAGAGCTGAGCAAAATAAATAGTTAAAAAGTTGTCCAAGTGAGACTTTATTGTTTTGAAGAACAGGACATGGGCAAAAAACCAGTGATGTGCCGAGACCCCTTCTGTTGGGGGGGGGCGTTCTGACCAATTCACCAACTATTGTTGCTAAATTTTTACAAAACGGTCACAGAAAATACTATGGCCAACCCTCTTGCGGCCTGGCTAGCCTTTGACCGACTCTCTTGCAAATTTGAAAATATTGGGGGCGCGACGCCCTCCCACACCTCCTATCAGCACATCCTGGCCCAAACCCCCAAGACCCCGTGCATGCATATTGTATGCACTTTTCAAACACATCCATTTCATATCATATTCATAGGTTTATACACAAAATACCCTTCAACTTAACAATAAAAAAAATTTCGAACTGAGTTATTTATAATAAAAGCAACCATTTAATAGAGCGAAAAAATAAAGCAAGCCGATTTATTGTGGAGCTGCTCTTCCAAGGGGTTGTGTTTACTAATGTCTTGCTTTTCATATACAATTTCAGTTGCCTTTTGATTTGTTTACAATGTCAGCACTGACTAGCAGACAGAATAAAACAGCATGTCCCTGCGAGCATCAGGAAGAAAAGTAATACTGTAAGAGAACAGCCACCTCGTATGTGTAAAAAGAACAATTCTAAAATTAATTGTGAGTCGGCCATAGGACAACACCTTATTGCAAATCCAGAATGCGCCAAAACATATACAGACGAAAATTTTCGGATTCATCAGTACTGAAACTTGTTCACGATTCCAGTGCCAAACTTTCTTAAGATTTTCTAAGCAAAAATTACTTGCTTCAGATATTCTGTGCATGCTCATTAGTGGAAAGAGATAAACATATAACACTTCTTCTCACGCCCACTGCACACATTGTTTCATAGTCACGGTAAACCTTCTGTCAACGGCAAACTTTCCCTCAAATTCAAAGCGCATTTTTTTACATTTATGAGAAAAAATGTGTTGTGATCCTTATGGACCATCGTACAGAATTGTTGTCTTAGCAAGGACTCCTTACTTTTATGGGTGCACTGTTGCTGGAAAGAGCATTTTAAGCCCTCTCTTTACCTCGTCATGGCAAGGCATGCAGTCATTTACCAATAAAAGCCATTTAATCTAATTGCACTGATGAGATCACGGAAGTCTAACGGTGTAATACCCTACACCCCCTAGCTACGTCCCTGCTAGTTTTAAAAAGAGTTGATTGGCCACCATAATTCACCATCATGGACGTAGCTTCCATGATTTTTGGAGGTGGCAATGATTTATTCATTGTCAAAAGCTTTTGCCCTGTGAAAATGAGATTTATAGTAAAATAGCAGATCTGATAGAAAGGCATAACAGCAATACTACTTCTCAGATGTAATATTTTCTATTGGTCTATAATTTGACCTCTCAGTTTTTATTTCTTTCTTGTAGCATGGGGAAACATCAGCGACTTTAAACTCATTAAGAAAGCAGTAGATGTTTATTGCTGAATTGATACAGACTGTTAAATATGCAACCGCGATGTTTTTGCATTCTTTTGTAATTTTTACGGGTATCCTTCCACTATTAGACTTTTTGGATCAAGCACTTCAAGTTCGTCTTTCACATTCCATATGGGTGGATATGAGAAAATCTAAACTTCTTGTCTAGTAGTATTGAGGTTTTGATAGCTTTGGTGCTTGAGTGATCCTTGTACTTTTCTATTGTATTGGTGACCATTTCTTCAAGATTATGTCTATCATTGTTATCAGGAAAACTCAGCCCTGATGATTCAGTGATAATTCAAAAGTGCGTATTAAAATACTATGCAATTTTGGTGTCACCTGGATGCAATAGACTTTTCACCATTGATGTGGACTATTTTTCGCTCATTGGATTAACATTGGAAAACAATGGCTTTATCATTTTCCAAAGTTCTCTACCTTTGTCAATCCATTTTGGTGAGAGACTTCGCAATAAGCTTTTGTGGCTTTTCTATTCATATATTCATATTTGCAATCAATTTCTTTGATTCTTATAGCGTCTAATGTCCTCCTAACAGTGGCATCACTTGACCTCTTTTTCTGGTGGAGTGTAAGGCAACAATTAACATGCAGAAACTGATAACGCTGTGAATTTACAAACAGAGGTGTTGATAACAGCTGTTGAAATACAGAACTTTGACTCTCACTGCTTCGTATTCAAAGTTACCCTGTTATGGAATCGAGAATATCGAATTAAGAGGGATACACGATTATCTCTCGCACATATCTTAAATTGTCAGCTTTGAAGGAGAAAAGTCGAAAAAAGAACATATTTTGCTTGGAGTGCTACAGCGTTCCATTCAAGTTCCCGTGCTATTTCTGATACATATTAACGATTTACTATCAGCAGATTTAAAAATCAGATATGATTATGTAAGCAGATGACACAGCACTTTTATTCTCAGATAAAAATGAAGTTGAAATAGAAAAAGCCATAAATCATGACGCTGAGTTGCTGCAAAATGGGTTGTGCAAAAATGGCCTAATCTTAAATCCTAACTAGGGTAAAACCGAGTTTATGTTGTTTGGAACAGCAGCAAAAAGAAATAAGACAACGCACCAAGTAGAAATAACATTGGTTCAAAAAATATCAATAATGCAGACAACTTCAAGCACCTTGGAATTCAATTAGACATGTCGCTCAAAAAGCCGCAAGCCGACTCGGTCTCTTAAAGTGCTTATGCATCGAAAATTTCGAATATACTTTTTTAGCTAAAATCGAAACTTCGGTCTTTCCAATGCATGAATATCATATTATTTTTGTTCTTACTGGCGAGAAAGGTGTAGAAATTAGCGCTTGTTTTGAGGCACTAGGTGCGAATTTTGACAGCCATTGCGTGATGTCATAACGAGGATCAAACCGAGTGCATTCTTAAGGCCTATATCAGCTGATAAACAAAGCGTAAGAAAGCTTCTAGTCTTGGCGTGCTACGGCTCATTAAAATGGCAAACAGTGACAGTGAATCGTCATTTTATGATGAAGCTACTGATTATACATTAGCAGATGGTGGCAATGATGACCGTGTGCTTGCACAGCCAGGCCTACTACTACTTGTACAACGTGTATGATAATAGGTGCATGCCATGGAGAGCCACTAGCTGACGATTCGGATGCCCAAGATAAAGAAAACGTCGAGGCCAATGACCCTGATGGACTGCTACCACAAACTCTTGAGGCTTGATTTGAGAGGCAAATCCAAGCTCAGGAATGGTGAGTACCAGTATCTATTACGTATTGCAGCTCATAGCTTGTCAAATTTTGTAAACAGTCACTTAGGACCTATAAGCAAAGCGTTAAAGCTGTACAACGTGTAGGGTAATGGCTTCTGCGTTAGATGAAGTAGAGTTTGAATTGATCAGAGTCTTCTAATTTACTCTTTGATCTTCCAGGCCAAATGATCTTTTTCTGATAGAATATAATTTTCTTTTCCAAAACTGGACATTTGGTACAAACAGCATAAGGGCTTGCGAACATTTCTTCCTCCTCCATTGTGTCATCCATTTTTGAACACATATCACGGATAGTCCATGAAAGGAATTGATATAGATAGCTATGACGTTATAATTTTCTTTTACTAGTAGGCCATTTCCAATCTACCAACTCAACATACCTCCCTGCCCTGTTTTCCTCAAAGTTGTTAATTATTACTACTTGACCAGGGTCTAAAAAACAAATACATAGTCAAGTCTCACCTGTCTTTTAGCTCTATCTGTCAGTGACTGATCAATGGTATCTGCTGTGTCTGCCAACGATAAATCAATCAACAGCATCTGGCTTTAGCTTCCTTTTCATTTCAAGCTTGGCAGTGATTTCCTGATTCTTCGTAAAGCAGTTCACATCGAAATGGTCAGAGTAAAGAAAAGACGAGTTGGTGCTGCTCCACTTTGGCCTATGTCTTCGCACAAACCTGACCCAAGCTTGATGTCTTTTCCTGTCTTTTTCCTTGAGTGGAAATGTATGAACGGATTTCCCTTCTGTTTGCTGACCATTTGTGCAGCTTATTCTGTTCGGGAGACCAGCCACACAGTACCGTCCTCCACGACGTTTGCAGGACTTGCTAGAGGAATCCATGCTAACAAGCAATCAAAAGTTTTTGCGTACTCGTTATGACATCATGCGCAGTAGCTAGAATTCGCACTTGAAATGCCAAAATAGCGAACTTTGAAGGCTCATAACTTTTTTCCTTATGAGTTATGATACTTTAGTTTGTAGCATGATGATCACAGTACAAAGTTGCATTAGAAAATGCAAAAAGTTAAATTTTGAAATCTTGGATGCATAAGCACTTTAAGAAGAATCAGGCCAATACTTACCACCTATGCCATCATGGAAATATGAAAAGCAAAGGTTCATCCAGTTATAAACTACTGCAGTATTACATTCGTTTCATTATCAGACACAAATGAAACGAAGCTCAAGAATGCCGAAAAGACAGTCATTTTTGGTCTTCAACAATAAAGTGACTATCGTGGATCGCGATCGGTTGCTTCAATGTGGTCAATTCAATGTGCACTTTTTGTTTTTAAATGCTTTAATGGAAGAGGTCCAAGTGTTTTAAGTGACCGTATCAAGAGGCTAGATCACATAAAAGCAAAAAGACGAAACAGTATTGACTTATAGATACCAAAAGTTAGAATGGAAAGTAGAAAAAGAGAGATCTATTACAGTGGGACAAAGACTTTTAACGCTCTGCCAGTACAGATTAAAGCTGAAAAATATTACATTTATTTCAAGGGTGTATGAAAAGAATATTGTAGGGATTAGCTGTTATATATAACATGGACACACTTTGTTAGATGATGATATTTTATCTGTTTTATTTATTCATGCGTTTACAGTATTCATACTAATTATATATATATATATATATATATATATATATATATATATATA